>OX940974.1:135693093-136016635 GCA_954871275.1 Leptopterna dolabrata | reverse complement strand
ATAAAACACAGTCAAAGACCACGTGATGGACAGTGCCCACCTCTCCACACTCACACAGTCCATTCTCCCTTAAATTAAACCCATACAACTTATCCTCGAAATCCCCATGACCAGAAATCATCTGGGTCGTGTGGAAGTCGAAGACCATCCATTCAGCTTTCACTCTCTCAATCACACTAGGTAACCATTCATACGTCCACCTACCTTTCATACTAACATCCCATCTACTCTGCCATTCATGCATTAGTACTTTCCCTAGCATACACTTCCTCTTAGACCCCACAATCACTCTCCCCAGCCACTCAACTCTCCCATTCACCCTCAGCCAGTAACCTGCCCAGCGCCTACCTAGCTCTATATCTATCGGGCAAGCCCCGGCGATCACACTTACCGCGTCGGTCGAGATGGTCCTATAGGCCCTAACCATTGAGACCAGCACTCCTCTCTGTCCGCTTATCAACCTTCTACGGGTGTGGGCCGTCAGCAGATCGCCCCACGCCCCAGCACCGTAGACCACTATGGGCACATACATTCCGTGGTAAACTATCATTATCTCCCTCCTTTTAATTCCCCAGTCCCTAGCTGCCATTCTAACCAGCCCCTCTATCGCTTTCCTACCTTTTGCTACCACGTGGTCCACGTGCCTATTAATTTTCCACCTTTCTTCCCAAATGATCCCTAAATATCTAAGCCTATCAACGAATTTAAGAACCTGGCCGCCATGGAGAACCCTGGGCCGCCTTTCCCTATCAAACCTACCCTTTAGCATCATACCTAGCGTCTTTGTTGCCGATAGCTTCATCTTGCTCCTTTTACACCATTCATTCACCACTCTCATCACTCTCATACCACGCTCCTCTAGCTGCACTCTTGACTCACCATTAACTAGAATAACCCCATCATCCGCAAAAGCCACTATGTCTACCCACTCATCCCCATCCACATTCATACCAATCACACACTCAATCAAACCTTCCATTATCAGCTTCCATAACTGGGGCCCCAGGACAGAGCCCTGGGGACACCCCCTGTCACACATCTTCCATACCCTCTTACCACCTACATCCATCTCTGCGGTCCTACTCCTTAGATAATCACACATCACTCTCCACACGTCCCCGTTCACTCCACGCTCCCTAAGACAGCCCAAGACATGAGGCCACCAGGCCCTATCGAAGGCACCCTCCATGTCCAAGAATATCCCCATTACGTACCTAGTTTCTGCTCTCCTCACAATTTCCCTAACCCTATTCATAGCATCTTCCGTGTTCCTCCCCTTCATAAAACCATATTGCCTATCGCTCATCCTCCTATAAAATATATCTTCTAATCTACCTACCATTATTTTCTCAAAGATCTTGCCTAACACGGGGAGGAGAGTGATGGGCCTATATGATCGGCTCAAGGAAGGATCCTTATCCTCACCCTTGAGCAAGGCCACCACTACTCCTCTTCTCCATCTTCTTGGGAAAAGCCCATACTTTAGAAGTGCCCTAAACATTTCCACTAAATAATCTTTAAGTATAGCCCATCCTTCCCTAATAAATTCTCCTACAATCCTATCATACCCGGGCGCCTTATTCAGATTGACGCCCCACACGGCTTCCTTCACGTGCTCCTCCGTTATATAAGTCCTTCTACCATTCCTATAGCTCGCGTTCCTATCCCTAACATCCCTATGCCACTCCTCTTCGATTCCTACCTCATCGTCCAGCAACAAGTCCCCTAACAAAGTCCTAGCCGACTCTTCCAAACTGACAGACCCCTGACCTATACATCCTAGCACCTCCCTGTGCTTAACCTTTTTCCTACTAAGCTTATATATCAATCCCCATGCATTCCCCTCTGTTTCCCTAGTGACAAATTCTTCCCAACTACTCTTCTTCTTCTCCCTAATCATCTTTCTATATCCTAAACTAGCGACCCTATGAATCTCCTTCTTCCTCACCCTACTCTCCGGATCCCTCTCTCTCTGGAACTCCCTTCTTAACCTTAACACCTCCCTCTTCTTAATCTCAAGCTCGGGACACCACCAGGGCACATTCCTGGGGTGGGGCCTTACCAGAGGCACCGCAACCCGAGCCGAGGAGATAATAAGGTTTTCCACTCTCTCCACTCTGTGAATAGCCTCCTCTCTAGATCTTACCCTAACCTCCCCTAAGCTACCTACATTTTCTCCTAACACCTCTCTATACTTATCCCAGTCCGCCTTACCTAAATTAAACCGTCTATCGTTCCTATCATCTGTCCCCTCATCCCTATTCATTTCCAGCTCTACCTGAAAGGTGATGGCCATATGCCAGCTGGTTGTCCAGTCCCTATTAATTTTCCACTCCTTGGTAGCCCCTCTTGCAGCCCCCGCGGCCAGGGTAACGTCAATGAATGACTGACCCCGCGGGGACTGGAAGGTGGGTCCCTGCTCGCAATCATTCAACACTTCATACCCCATCTCATCCACAACCATACTTAACCTTTCCCCATTCTCATCTGACCTTTCACCACCCCATCTCACACTCTTCGCATTTGCATCCATCCCTATAACCACTCGTTTCCCACTCAAAACTCTCCTAACCTGCCTAATCTTTTCCAAAAACCTATCATACTCTACCCCAGCCTTACAATACATACTAACCACATACACACTCTCTTGCCCTTTCGCACTAACTTCCACGCACACACAATACTCATCACTCAGGAGACCCACTTCCATGACCGCAAGGGTCGGGTCCAAAACGACGACGGCCGCCCAGGGCTTATCCCCACGGGAGACCGCCACCCTACTACCTACACCTACCCCTTCTACCTTACCCTCGACCGTGTAGGGCTCCTGGAGGATCAACACCTCGATGCCCTCCTCCACGGCCTTCGCCCTAACCTCTGCTGTGGCCACGTTCCTCCTATCTAGATTGCACTGGAGGAACCTAACCATAGTCGGTTCGGTTCCTCACCCTCCTGACCTCCGCCTGATATAGCGGGCAGGTGGTGCTAAACACCACATGGTCCGCCTTCCTGTCCTCTCTATGGCAATTAGAGCACCTAATCTCCCTCGAATCACACTGCCCTGTGGCATGCCTCTCACTACCACACCTCCCACACGCTGGCCTATCACGACACCTACTCCCTATATGCCCGTACCTATTACATCTCCAACATCTTATCACTTCTATGAATTCCTGAACTCTAACCGTCCCTAACCCCAAATAAAGCCTCTCCAGTCCCTCTAGGGTCCTAAAGACCTGCGGACTCACCCTAACCACCCACGCAACTCTCCCTGTCCTAACCCCTCCTAACATTCTAACTGGCTTGAACCCACTAATAAAACCTTCCTTTTCCCCTCCTAACTCCTTCGCATTCTTTGCCCACAAGGCTTCCGCAAGGTCCTTCTTCCCTATTCCTACCTCTACCCCATCTAACCTAACACACGGCAGTAGTATCGGAATACCAATCCTGGACCACCGACTTCAATCTCTGTTAAAAATGCTTCTGACTTCAATCTCTGTTACAACTGCTTTTGTGCTAAACTCTGTTAAAAATGCTTTTCTGTTAAACCCCTGATAAAACTTTTCAACACAAAACATCAGAACACATTTTTTAACACAAAACATCAGAACCAGTGACTTTTTCATTTAGCGACTTAAATTCCTGGTAAAAATTTTCTAACACAAAACATCAAAACCAGTGACCTTTTCATTTGGGGAGGGGTAGTTAAAAGAATGTATTCTATAATAAAAATGAATAAGGAACAGCTATTGAAAAAATTTAATTTTGAAAGCTCCACAAATAAACTCTCAGAACTAGAAAAAGGAAAACCGTACAAGGTTCTAAGTTTTGAGTTCGTTAAAACGAAATACTCCCGGGAAAACAAAGAGTCTATAATAGCTAATCTGGGAGAATTCAGAGTATTTTTACCTGAAAGATATACACTCACTTTTGAAAAATCCGAACTCAAAGATCTAGTTAAGCACGGTGTTTGTTTAGTGTACACTGGAATGATTAAATCGAAAAATGGAAAAGACATGCACGACATCAAGTTTGTTTAATTATTAAATTTTAATAAAAAAAAAAAAACGTTTTAACGGAAAATTTCCGTTAAAAACAATAATATTATACTAAGTTGTTAAAATTTTTTTTTTTCTAGTGAAAACATCAGAGGGAGCTAAATTTCGAAAATATCGACCCCTAAATAGTCCTAAATTTCGAAAATATCGACCCCTAGTCTAGACTATTAAAGGTGGAACCCGTAGGGGTCCACCTTTAATTTGGACCCACCCTCTTTAAGGAATTGTGTTTTAAAAGAAAGAAAATAATAATAAAATATAAGATGAATAACAAAATCGTATTACCAACTGAAATTTACATGGAAATCCGAGATAGAATAACCCATCCGGTTGATCATATCAACTTTTGTCAAGCAACGAACATTTCAGTAAATATAGATTTTCTTTCTGATACTATTTCGTGGTACCCAAAAGTAACTGAAGAGACATTAAGAGAGTATGAAAACATTATCGATTGGGATTTAATTTCTTATATCAGAGAACTCTCTGAAGATTTCATAAGAGATTTTCGAGACAAGGTAAATTGGAAAAGTGTGTCACTTAAACAAATCCTATCAGAAAATTTCATCAGAGAATTTAAAGATAAAGTACATTGGGAATGTATTTCATGTAGCCAAACACTATCTGAAGACTTCATCAGAGAATTTCAAAACGAAGTTGATTGGGGTATAATTTCTTATAACAGAGAACTCTCTGAAAATTTTATTGAAGAGTTTCAAGATAAAGTAGATTGGAGATTGATCTCCAGGTATCATAATCTTACTGAAAATTTCATTCGAGAGTTTAAAGATAAAGTAGATTGGAGATCAATCTCCATGTTTCAAAATCTTACTGAAAATTTCATTCGAGAGTTTAAAGATAAAGTAGATTGGAAATTTATTTCATATAACCAAAAACTATCTGAAGACTTCATCAGAGAATTTCAAAACGAAGTTGATTGGGGATGTATTTCATCTAAGCAAACACTATCTGAAGACTTCATCAGAGAATTTCAAAACGAAGTTGATTGGGAATGGATTTCACTTAGAAGATATTGGAATGAGATTTACAATTGGCAAAATTTAAGTGAAGAATTCATTCGAGAGTTTCAAGATAGAGTGGTTTTAGATCAGTAAAAAATAATAGTTTAGAATTGTTCGTTTTAATGGGGAATCCCCATTAAAACATATTTGAACAAGATATAAGGGCGTTCAGGAATGTGTACGGGACATTTTGCGCAATCTACCGTCTGTTCGGCGAACCAGTTGCATAACCCATCACCGATATGGACCAAGGACAACAGGGAGAGGCGTCCCGAGGATTTTATTCAGTTATCTTTTAGACGTGGCCCGCTCTGCACACAACGTTTCAACCTAAAGATTATTTGTGGTTAGCTATTGTTGAAGATTAAGACTTTTATTTGGAACTTCAGAGTTACAAAACGTACCATAGTGAGTGTATAGTGAGTGTATTATGAGTGTATAGACTTTATTGAGGAAGTGGAAAGTTAGGAAGTTGCAAGAACTTTAATAACAGATGGAAACATTCAAGTGCTAGAATTTGTGTTGTTATAATCTTATTAAGGGTAGTATCATTTTAATACTACCCTTATTAAAGGTAGTATCATTTAGTGGCAAAAGTATCAATATTTGTACTTCCAATAACAGTTCTACGAGTGGAATCCATGTTAAAGATTACAGAATATAAAACATTTTTGGGAAACGAATTGAATCAGAAGGTCGTGTTCTCCCACCCCAAGCGCTCCTATAGGAGCGCCTGTTTATCTGAATGTAAAAGAGGACCGCGAGACGATGTGACGTGATTCTCCCCACCCCAAGCGCTCCTATAGGAGCGCCTGTTTATCTGAATGTAAAAGAGGACCGCGAGAACCGCGGGACGATGTGACGTGATTCTCCCCACCCAAAGCGCTCCTATAGGAGCGCCTCGATCTACTAGTTATTCTTTTATGAAACTACTCGATGTAAAATAAAATGTTTATTATTGTTTATTGTTATTTCCTTTTCCAAAACTTAGACTTACAATAATTATACATTGGATTTTTATAGGGAATCCCTATAAAAACAAACTTAAACCCTATTTTTACTCATATTCATCTAGAATACTTTTAAACTCTTGCTCTGAAGCTCCGATAATTCTGTGATTGATTCCAGTTTCATTTATAATGTAAATGAAAACTAGAGCTATTAAAAATATTATAATTACGAATATCTTATCGATACACAATGAAAGGTTCAAACAGAACATATTTATTGTAGGAAAATTTAAAATTTCGTGAGTTGTAATTCCTCGGGATAAAAAGTTCCTTGGATTTCCTCTCCACTTAAATCTTTTATTTTATAAGTAACTGGACTCGTTTCTAAAATCTCACTTATTTCAAAAATCTCTTTCGTCCAATTTGCTTTGTATTTGTTTGCAAAAGTTTTCTTTGATTCCGTAATTCTCACACGATTTCCAATTTTAAATTTCTTTTTTACATTTTTTCCACTCTTTTTAAATAAATATCTCAGAATTTCATTTTCGTTTCTCGCATCAACTTGAGCAGGTGTCATTCCAATGGATCGATGAACGTCTTGTTTGTTGTACTCATTAACTAATTCCTGTAAAATATCTATCCAATTTTTATTTCCATTCACCTCGAAACGAATTTTAATTTTTTGATTCAAAGTTCTGTTAAATCTTTCGATAATTGCAGATTTTTCTAAATTTTCCGTGTGATACATTTTAATTTTATACTCGTCTAAAAGTTCTTTGAAAAGTCTATTTTCAAATTCTAAACCTTTGTCCGTGTGAAGGAGTTTAGGAGTAGAATGATTATGAGATTTTACATTTTCCAAAACTCCTTTGAAAGCTTTTGAAACTACCATTCCGTTTTTCTTTTTCAATGGAACTGACCAAACGTACTTTGAAAAAGTATCAATGATATTCAACATGTAACCGAACCCCTTGTTTTCATTCTCGTATTGTTTCATTATAATCAAGTCCGCGGCCCAAAGATCATCTTTTCCATGAGTAACAATTTTCCTTTTCTGAAATTTCTTTCTAACGGGTTTATGTAATTCCTTCGCAAATTCCAACTTTTCGTTTTCAGATAAATTTATAACTTCAGTTTCAGGAACTACGTTAGTTTCCTCATTCGGATTTTTTATGAATTTACTTTTATTAGTTTTACATTTCACACATTTAGCAGCAATTCTCCACCTTCCGTTCACGGTTTGTACAATTTCCACGTTTATATTTTTTGTTCGTTTTTTGCATTTATGACAATAAATTTCATCCTCCATGTTTTATTTAAGGAAACTTTTTTTTAATGGAGTAAACTCCATTAAAAATACACATTCTTACTTTAGTTGTAAATACGGAACCCGTCAGTTTACATTTCTATTAAAGGTGGTGTCGAATCGACACCACCTTTAAAGGTAAAGGAGAATACAAGTCGAGAATACTTAAAAATTTCTTTTAAAACTCTTAAAGAGGGGGGCCAATTTGGCCCCCCTCTTTAACGTTAAAGTCGAATACAAGTCGAGAACATTTAAAAATTTCTTTTAAAACACAATTCCTTAAAGAGGGGGAGCGAATCGCTCCCCCTCTTTAACGTTAAAGGCAAATACAAGTCGAGAATACTTAAAAATTTCTTTTAAAACTCTTAAAGAGGGGGGGCGATTCGCCCCCCCTCTTTAACGTTAAAGTCGAATACAAGTCGAGAACATTTAAAAATTTCTTTTAAAACACAATTCCTTAAAGAGGGGGAGCGAATCGCTCCCCCTCTTTAACGTTAAAGGCAAATACAAGTCGAGAATACTTAAAAATTTCTTTTAAAACTCTTAAAGAGGGGGGGCGATTCGCCCCCCCTCTTTAACGTTAAAGTCGAATACAAGTCGAGAACATTTAAAAATTTCTTTTAAAACACAATTCCTTAAAGAGGGGGAGCGAATCGCTCCCCCTCTTTAACGTTAAAGGCAAATACAAGTCGAGAATACTTAAAAATTTCTTTTAAAACTCTTAAAGAGGGGGGGCGATTCGCCCCCCCTCTTTAACGTTAAAGTCGAATACAAGTCGAGAACATTTAAAAATTTCTTTTAAAACACAATTCCTTAAAGAGGGGGAGCGAATCGCTCCCCCTCTTTAACGTTAAAGGCAAATACAAGTCGAGAATACTTAAAAATTTCTTTTAAAACTCTTAAAGAGGGGGGGCGATTCGCCCCCCCTCTTTAACGTTAAAGTCGAATACAAGTCGAGAACATTTAAAAATTTCTTTTAAAACACAATTCCTTAAAGAGGGGGAGCGAATCGCTCCCCCTCTTTAACGTTAAAGGCAATACGGGGTTTTAAGCAAGTTCTTGTGTTATTGTATTTTTGACTGGATTGTAAACGAAGCTCGAACCACTGACTAAAACAACGTAGCACGTTGTTCCTTCTGAACCACCTGAAGGTGCTGCTACCGCTTTATTGAATTCTACGTGTAAAATGATGTTGCTTTTACCACCGGAAATACTTTTAGGTTGATCCGTTAAATCTATACTGAAAATCGGATAATCTCTGTTGAAAAATTCGGGTTCATGATACGGTAAATTGTCTTGAGAGTTTGTTAACTTTTTGTAATCTAAATACGCGGAATAAGCTAAACAAAAATCATTTTCGTCGAAATCCAAATTGTAATTTTCCTCGGGATATCTTTTTCCACCGACTTCCAACCAGTAATTCCTAACATCTTTATGAACAAATTTAGCATTATCTTTCGTCTGATCATTGAGTACATCGGTTTGAAAAACTATGAAACACCAGAGAGGATTATAAACGTTTCTATAAATGTTAGTTACATCGAACATCAACGTTTTTCCGGAAACGTTTTTATGTTCTATGCATTGCCAACTTTTAAATTGAAGTTGATATGGAATGTTTTTCAAATCTGTAATCAAATTTACTTTAGATTCGTTATCGTATTCAATCACCGGAACTCTCAAAACGAAAGAAGTGATTTCTATTTTTCCATCATGTGGAAGCGGAGTTGCTGTGTCTTTTTTGTATCGAAATATCACGTTATCATCACTATTTCGAATAAAAGTTATTTCAAAACCTCCCTTGAATATTGGAACTGTTAAATCTTTGAAGAACCCAAGACCTAAATCACCCAAGTTACCGTTCGCACTGAAATTTCCACCTCCGATAGCTTTTGAATTGAACCCCGAATTGATTACGTTTCCATTATAATTTTTTGGACCTGAATGGCATACATAACCTTGAACCGTGCTAGCAATCCCCGGGTTTTCAATTTCATCGACTACGACATTATGTTTTTTCACTTCTATGTTGGAAAATAAGTTTGCAACGAAATTATCAACAAGTCTTACATCCTTGTTTTCACTTTTATATGGTTTCGTAGAATCGGTTGAAACACATTTACCAGAAATGTAATATTCTACATCTTTGCAAATAAATTCGTCATAGAGTTCTATTTTGAAAGTAGTCCTTTTGTTTTCGGCATTTAAATTCAAAGTCGATGAAGGATTGAAAGTTTGGAATTGTTTTCGTACAATACCATCTTGATATTTATCAAAAACCTTTTTAGATTGATGCATTCTTTTATTATAGTAAACATAATTTTTTTTTTTATTTAGGTACTATGAAAAAAAATTTTTTTTTTTTATTTAGGTACTATGAAAAAATTTTTTATGAGATTTTCTCATAAAAAAACACAACTCACTGTATTCGTCTTTTCATCGGACCCGTCTGCCAGACGGGTCCGATGTATTTACTGTTAAAAATCAAATTGACTTGTATTCGTCTTTTCATCGGACCCGTCGATTCGACGGGTCCCGTATTTAAACATTTTTTCTAATCGCGTTTATAATTTCCGCTTTCCCCAATTCTTTTCCCTTTTCTAAAAGTTTCGCTTTTTCCGTATCATTATTTTTATAACCGTTCAAAATGTTGGTTTTCATCTCGTCGTAATTTTTAATTTCTTGTTCAATATTGTTAAATTCCTCATCCGAAATTTTCCCATCTTTCAAAGCATTCGTGAATTTTTCCTCTATAGAATTTAATTTTGTTTTCGCCAAAAGTTCGATGTCCGAATGTTCTTTTGGTATTTTCGTTTTTGTTGTCTCCTTTGATCTCGTATTAAAGTTTAAAGCCGCGGTCGGAATTCCGACCGCGGCTTTAAACAGAATTTTCACCTTGAGGCATAAGTTCCGGATATCCTTTTCTACTTCTCCATTGTTGCCGACTTTTATTTCGTATGAAATTTTGCGGCTCACATGTGAGCCGCAAAACTCTTTAAACAGCCAGACCGAGTATCAGTTCTTTACAGAGATATATTCCTGATATATTTTTGGCAGTTTAGTTTTTATTGTCTAATTTGATCCGTAAATTCCGGAACTGGAATCTGAGGATAAATGTTTTTGTAAAACGGAGTAAATTGTATGTCATTTTCAACTGCAGGAGCAGACGGTTTTTCATCAATGTTGTTCATCTTATTTATTATATAAAAAAAAGAAATTAATTACTTTTCAGCAACAAGTAAGCTTTAATATCGTCGAATTGAATCTGTTCGTTATTTCCCGTGGTTGTTGACAATTTTATCATTTTTATTTCTTTCAGTCCTTTTCTTAGTGGAATGAAAACTACTTTCTTTGGTTTTTCCGTGTAAACAGTATTAGGTGGCATTAGTTTCTCTATGAAAGAAACGTGTAATAACTCGTGTTCAACGTGCAAATGGGGATGTTCATCATGATTTGTAAAGCTATATTCCGTAATGTTACAATGCCATTCGACTATGTTGTCAGAAAAAACGAGTTGTTTCGGATTATTCTCTGATACGTAGTTGGTATTCTTTTTAAACAAATTATCGGAACCTAAACAATTTTTCAACTGAAATATATCGCAAAAATTCCCCTCATCCACAATCCTCATGTCCATGGGAAAGTATGCAGCAATTCTGTAAGAATCGTCTTTTAAATGCTCGAGATCGAATTTCAAACTATTCGGATTAACTTTCTGTATATCTTTTTGTATTTCTTTCACTTGAGCTTCAGAATACTTTTTCATAGTGTCTTTTTTCACTAACAAACTACTTTGAAAACTGGATAAAATACTAATCAACTTGGCTTTGAATGAACTCACATTGAACGTTCCATCGATTTTATATATTAGATCGTAAATTCCATCAGGAAAAGCAAATCTGTAAGCGAACTCGAAGTTTTTTATCTCAAACGTTTTCCTAGTTGTAAACAACAAAGCCGACATGCCCAACTGATACTCTTTATTCGGATCGAGTGGAATCGGACTCTCAAACCTTAGTGTATCTCCTGAAATTTTTATAAACATTATTTATTATATAATAAATAAATAAAAAATGAATCCAAAATATAACAAAAGCTATATCATAAAACCTACACCGTTTGACCCGATTAGTATGAGAGATGGTTTACTACCACTTCCAATTAGGTGTTTAATAATTGGTACGAGTGGATGTGGAAAAACTACATTGTTGTACAACCTCATTACAGAACCATGGGGTATTCCCTTTGAAAACTTTTATGTTTTTTCTAAATCATTAGAACAAAAAGTTTATAAAGGCTTGAGAAAAGCTTACGAAAAACTAACTGATAAAATTGGAAAGGAAATTGCTCATTTCTATAGTAGCTGTGATGAATTAATCGGTCTAGATGAATGCCAACCGAACAGTTTGATAGTTTTCGATGATTGTGTGAATGAACAACAACAGCAAATTATAAAGGATTACTATGTAAGAGGTAGGCATAAAAACATTTCGTGCATTTATTTGACTCAATCCTATACTAAAGTTGATAAACAGTTGATTAGAAATAACGTGAATTTTCTTTGTATTTTTAAACAGAGCAATGCTTACATTAAAACAATTTATGATGAGTATGTAGGATCGGATTTTACTTTTGAACGGTTCAAAGAAATTTGTGGTGAATGTTGGAAGGATACATTTGGTTTTCTAACGATAGACGCAACACTAAAAAAAGAGAGTGGACGATACGGAAAGAATTTCCAGCTAGAAATAACTAAATAAGCATTAACCAAATGTGTATATAATAGATCTTGATCTATTATATTTTTTATGTACGTTCGGTGAATCGTCAAAATTAACGCTTAACGCTCAACGCTTAACGCTCAACGCTTAACGCTTAACGCTTAACGCCTAACGTTCAACGCCTAACGTTCAACGCTTACCGTTCAACGTACGTTTAACGTACGTTCGGTGAATCGTTAAAAAAAATATATTCTATAATAAATGATTGATGAAACATTAAAAAAATTAGATGCAAAATATAAAAATGCTTCAAAAGGCAAACCAAAAGACAAAAACCAAAAACTTCAAGAAACTGTTGAGAGTAAATCTGAAAAGATAGTTCGAAATACTTTTAGGAAACCTAAAGAAATGACTGTCAATGAAGCCAATAAAATTCGAGAAAAAGAACAAGAGTTGAGACGTGCTTTCCGAGAAGCAAGAGTAGATAAATTTAACGATAGAGAAACTCAGGAAAAGACGTTCGCACCCATCACTGAAAAATTAGTTGAATTGAAAAATGCAGTGAAACAAACTGATGAAGATATAAAGAAGTTGGAAATCGTACCATACACGCAACAGCCAATGACAAGTAGTTCTCCTAGAAAGAAAGTTGTAACTTTTGAACCAACTAACACAATCGAAATAAATCCTACTGAAACCTACGATATTGCTGGCGAAACTATGACTGAACCAGCTAGTAACGATCTCTCCTCAATAGTAGACATGGTAGATCTAAATGAGTATCCATCCAGTAGTGTAGGGCCAAAAGGAATTGGTTCAATTGCGAGACTGTAGCGGTTGACTACAGTTGACAAATTGTTGTGCGCGGTTTGTAACATATGATTCGGACAAATTTCCAAATTTTCCAAATTGAAATTATTACAGTCGAAAAAGTCGTTTTCAAAAGTCCGTTCTTCAAGTTTTATAATTTACTATTTTTTGTTCAATATATTATTCAAAGTTCGCTATTAATTGACTGGAGTCAAATTATTATTTTTGTTGGTTCTCATTAAACCACCAAAGTGGTGACCCCGACGTGATGGCAGAAAATAACGCACATCCCCAAATTCAAAGAGTTTCAGTCAAAATTCCTCCGTTCTGGAAACAAAATCCTAGATTATGGTTTCGGCAGTTAGAATCGCAATTTTTCAATGCGGGCGTTACTAGCGATGTGACCAAGTACCACATGCTAGTGGGTGCAATCGAGAGCGATATCCTAGCACAAGTGAGCGACTTAATTTTGAATCCACCTGAACAAAATTTGTACGAAACGTTGAAACGACGACTGGAAGAACGGTTCTCCGAATCCGAAGACCAGCAGCTGCGGAAGTTGATCGGCGAGCTGGAGCTGGGAGACCGGAGGCCATCCCAACTGCTGCGTGAAATGCGTGAGTTGTCAGCAAATCGGGTAAGCGACGCACTTCTTAAATCCCTGTGGCTACAGCGTCTTTCGACCCAAACCCAGGCTATTTTAAGCGTAGGCGACCAGGATTTGACAAATCTTGCCGCGATGGCCGACAAGATTGCCGAAGTCACCACGCCACCCGCACTACACGTAGTTAGTTCTCCCAGCATAATTCCATCCTCAGCAGCCCAAGGCACTCCGAACGCGCTGGACGAGATCGCGGCCGAAATGAAGCGGTTATCAGCCCGGATTGACGCGCTGGACCGAGGTCGACCAAAAAACGACGCAGGGTACCCGGATCAAGGTAGCCGACGGCGATCGCGTTCCCGGTCCCGTAAGCATGTTAACGACGTATGTTTTTACCACCATAAATTTAAGGATAATGCAACCATTTGCCTTTTGCCGTGTTCCTATACAGCTTCCTCCTCAACAACGGCGGGAAACGAACGGGACCGGCGCTAGAGGCGGCAGCAGAAGAGGCTCCGGTCCAGTATAACAGTCGCCTATTTGTTTCAGACAAGAACACTGGTTGTCGTTACTTGATAGACACTGGCGCCGATATTTCGGTAATACCTCCTGAAAATCGCATACGTAAACCTCCAAATTCTAATTTTCGTTTGTACGCTGCTAATGGTTCTGCTATTCATACCTACGGAAATAAAATTGTTGAAATTGATTTTGGTTTACGACGTCCGTTCCGTTGGTCATTTATTGTAGCCGATGTTGACAAACCTATTGTTGGCGCTGATTTTTTGAAAAATTTCGGACTACTCGTGGACTTGAAGGGTCGTCGACTAGTTGATAGTGTCACCTCTCTACACACCTCTGCAGCGATTGGTAATGTTCCACACTCCGCGGTTTTCACTGTTTCGCCTGAGTTGAGATCGCCATACCAGCAATTGTTGTCCGCATATCCTGACGTTACAAATCCTAATTCTGTCGGAAAAATCATGCCAAAACATTCTGTTACACATCACATTATCACTGTTGGTCCGCCCATTTCTGCAAAACCTCGACGCCTTACACCCGAAAAAGAGGCCATAGCGCGCAAGGAATTTGCATACATGATGGAGCAGGGTATATGTCGTCCTTCAAAAAGTTGTTGGTCCAGTCCTTTGCATATGGTTCCGAAAAAGAACGGCGAATGGAGACCATGCGGGGACTATCGCTCATTAAATTCTGCTACAGTTCCTGATCGATATCCACTACCTAATATTCAGGATATGTGCAATAAGTTAGCTGGATGCACCATTTTTAGTACGATCGATCTAGTCCGAGCATATCACCAAATTCCGATGGAACCCTCAGATATCGAAAAGACCGCCATTGTGACTCCATTTGGACTTTTTGAGTTTCCTTTCATGACGTTTGGACTCAGGAATGCAGCTCAGACGTTCCAACGTTTCATCCATGAAGTCGTGAGAGATTTAGATTTTTGTTACCCATATCTGGATGATTGTCTCGTCGCTTCTCACAATGAAGAGGAACATCTTGAACATCTCAAGTTATTGTTGGATCGTTTTAGGGAATATGGGGTTATTGTTAACACATCGAAAAGCGTTTTTGGACAAACCGAAGTGAAATTTGTAGGCTACCTAGTCAATAAGGAAGGAACGAAGCCGCTTCCTGACAAAGTCGAGGCGATAAAAAATTTCCCACTTCCAAAAACCGTTGCCGAACTCCGTCGATTTTTAGGCCAATTGAATTTCTACCGACGTTTTATTCCCAAAGCTGCTCAAGCACAAGCCACACTCCATGGAATGCACAGTGGAAACAAGAAGAGAGACAAAACTGCGATCAATTGGACCCCAGACCTGGAACAAGCTTTTCAAACTTGTAAGGACATGTTGTGCACAGCCGTTTTACTTGCTCACCCAATTCCAGAGGCACCACTAGCATTGTCAGTTGATGCCTCAGACACAGGAATAGGTGCAGTAGTAGAACAGTTAGTGAACGGTCATTGGCAACCCTTATGCTTCTTCTCAAAAAAGTTAAGTGATGCAGCCCGAAAATACAGCGCATACGATCGTGAACTTTTAGCCATTTATGCGGCTGTTAAGTATTTTCGTTATATGCTCGAGGGGCGCACATTTTGTATTTTGACGGACCATAAACCACTCACTTTCACTTTCAAACAGAAATCGGATAAGGCAAGTCCTCGCCAGTTGAGGTACCTCGATTTCATAGGGCAATTTTCGACGGATATCCGACACATTGCAGGCAAGGAGAACGTGGTCGCTGACGCCCTGTCGCGAATAGATGAGGTCGAATCTATCGCAAACATCGATTGGGAGCAGTTAGCCGTCGATCAGGAGAGTGATAAAGAACTCCAAGATCTCATGAGCACTGACAATTCATTCCAATTCTCGAAAATTTGTATGTTCAATTCAAACACACCCATAATTTGTGACACTTCCACCGGTATTGTTCGCCCATACATTACACCATCTTTTCGACAGGCTGCATTTAACACTGTCCATAATTTAGCACATCCTGGTCAGAGGGGTAGCTTGAAGCTCCTCAAGGCTCGTTTCTTGTGGCCGTCCATGGCCAAAGACAATAACCTATGGGTTCGTGCCTGTCCCCAGTGTCAGAAAAGCAAAGTGCAGCGGCATATCATCAGTCCACCCGGTTCATTTGCTACACCCGATGAACGATTTGCTCATGTGCATGTAGACATTGTTGGACCTCTCCCACCAAGTCAAGGGTTCCGCTATTGTCTGACCTGCATTGATCGCTTCACGCGTTGGCCAGAATGCGTGCCCATTAGTGACATCACTGCAGAGTCCGTCGCCAGAGCATTTTGCATGGGTTGGATTAGTCGATTTGGCGTGCCCTTGCGGATTACCACAGACCAGGGGCGACAGTTTGAGTCCTCCATGTTCAGGGAGCTTACCCGCATTCTGGGAGCTAAGCGGATTCACACGACCGCATTCCACCCCTCCTCAAATGGCACGGTCGAGCGATGGCACCGCAGTCTGAAAGCGGCGATCAGATGCCACGCCACCGGAGGCTGGTCTGACGTCCTGCCGGTAATTCTTCTTGGTTTGCGCTCAGCAGTCAACGAAGACCTCCAAAGATCTGCCGCGGAGATGGTTTACGGCGCAACACTCAGACTACCTGGACAATTTGTTGAACCTCCGCCGCAACAGCCCGAAGATCCTTCAAGCCTCGTTGGTCGCCTCACCCGTTATATGGAGCAGTTGCGTCCAGTGCCGGTCGCTATGCACGGCAGGAAAAATACGTTCGTGCATAAGGACTTAGCTGCTGCCACTCACGTATTCGTGCGCCACGATGCTGTCCGACGCCCTCTTCAGCCGCCTTATGACGGACCCTATCCGGTTTTGGAGCGCGGGGAGAAGATTTTTCGACTGCGAGTCAATGGAAAGGACATAGCTGTCTCAATTGATCGCCTCAAACCGGCCTGCACGCTGAGCCAGAGTTCGCAGGAGGCATCGCAATCGAAATCGCCAAAGACTCCTCCTACTGTCTGCAGCAAGAAGGTCGTCTTCGCTGGAGGGGGACTCCTGTAGCGGTTGACTACAGTTGACAAATTGTTGTGCGCGGTTTGTAACATATGATTCGGACAAATTTCCAAATTTTCCAAATTGAAATTATTACAGTCGAAAAAGTCGTTTTCAAAAGTCCGTTCTTCAAGTTTTATAATTTACTATTTTTTGTTCAATATATTATTCAAAGTTCGCTATTAATTGACTGGAGTCAAATTATTATTTTTGTTGGTTCTCATTAAACCACCAAAAGACTTTACATCAGACAGGGTGATAAACAATTTGGCATCTGGGGAAAAGAGGACAAAATTTACATCGGAGACAAACAAATTCGGGTAAATGAAGACGATCTCATAATTCAAAATGTAAAATATAGAGGAACTCACGGATTATGGTGTTTGTTAACTGATCCTCTAGGACCTGATCCTGATAAATACACTCAAGAGGATTTGAAAACTTACAAGAAAATTCTCATTCAAACGAATTCTTTATACCAAAAGAATGACCCAACTACGGGATTACCAAAGTCAAGTAAGGGGAAAAAGTACAGAGAGTTGATTGCTCCTATTTGGAAGGAATTGAAGGCAGGTAAATCGGGATCTGGATTGATCGAGTATACGGAAAATCCTGTGGAATATAAATACATCGATAATTTACAACAGTTGCAACAGCGTTTGTACTATTTGTACGCACAAGAACGAGCCGGTAATAACAATTTTCACAATGAAAAATTAGGAATTGTAAAGTTTATAAACGATCAGTTGGAAAAAAACTTAGATAATCCCAAAGGAATAGAATATCTGTTGAAAGTTGTCAACAGTTTACCGAAAGGAATCATCAAGAACGGATCTGGAGTTTTAAATACATTGTTGAACAAACTTGATGGTTTCGCACCCGAAATGCATTTACCTGGATACAACTACTGCGGTCCATTTACAAAACTAGATAAACGATTGAAAAGAGGAGATCCGGGAATTAATAAATTGGACGAAGGCTGTAAGCAACACGATATATCTTACAGAGATCATACAGACACCAAAGAAAGACATGTGGCAGATAAAGCACTAGAGGAAGTAGCAAAAGAAAGAATGCACTCGAGTGATGCGAGTTGGAAAGAAAAAGCTGATGCAACTGCAGTGAGAGTTGCAATGAGGAGTAAACGATTCTTTGGTATGGGAGTTCGTTATTAAAAAAAAAGTTTTTTACTATAATAAATAACTATGATCATGAAAAAGATAGATTTAACCGAAAATCAAATAGCCAAAATACAAGCCGCTTACAAAAAGCGTAGAAGTGTTACAATTCTTTTTACAGCGAAACAAATTTCGGGAAACGGAAAACATAAAATCAGTCTGTGGGAAACTCAATCGAAAGCATTTGAAAAAGCTAAAGAAAAAAAGAAAGGAATTACGTTAACTTTGGATTACGAACAACTACATTTGAATCACACGGGTGGATTCCTACCACTGATATTTGCAGCAATGGGAGCAGCTGGAGCGTTATTAGGTGGAGGTGCAGCAGTAGCAAATTCAGTAATAGACTCGAAACATAAAGCCGCTGAAGAAGCCGAAATAAAACGTCATAATCTCGAGATGGAAAAACTAGCTAAAAATGCAAAAAGTCTAAGTATTGGGGCCGGTTTAAAAAAAAGAAAAAAACAGAAAACTACCAACCCTTGAGTAATTTAGATTTAACTCGTTTCGTGAAAATTTTTAAAATAAAACATTTCCGAGGTGTTTTCATGAAGGATGAACTCCCCGATAGATCTAAACACGTTGAATGTGGAATTATTAATTTGGAAAATTCTTATCAAAATGGTAGTCACTGGACTTGTTATTTTAAAAAATCTGAAAAAGAAAAGTATTATTTCGATTCCTATGGAAACGCATCACCCCCTAAGGAGTTGGTAAAATACTTGGGAAAAAAAAAAAATTAAATACAATTCCGAACAAATTCAAAAGTATAACGATCCTCCAATTTGCGGTCATCTGTCTTTGATAGTGTTAAAAGAACTTTCAAACGGAAAAGATTATGAAACTGTTTTAAAAACATGCAAAGAGACATTGAATTCTGAAAAAACTTGGTCTTAGTATAATATTGTTGTTTTAATGGAAAATTTCCATTAAAACGTTTTTATGAGGGGTAAGTTAAAAGGATCTCTCCAATAATAGACAAAAGAAAAAGGTGGTGTCGAATCGACACCACCTTTAAGAATTGAAAAAATCTACTTGCTTGTGTTTACCTTAATAGGGCAGGCGATTCGCCTCCCCTCTTTAAGAATTTAAAAAAATTGAGGGGTTAGTTAAAAGAATCTCTTTTCTAATAAAAATGAATGATTCGAAAAATTATATATCCTATAATAAAATGTATGATACGAGAAGACGTTGTGAAAAGTGCAATGTTAGCACTACTTATAAAAATTGGGCTAGACACCTAAAGTCTAAGCGCCATGGAAAAAACGACCCGGACCGGACAATGACTATCAGAAAACCTAGAAAAGCAAAACCTGTATTTGTAAATCCGAGGAAATTGCACAAAGTATTTAATTTTAGTGAAAAAGTATTTGAAAAAAACAGAGAAGCTAGAAAAGCAAAATCTGTATTTGTAATACCGAGGAAATTGCACAAAGTATTTAATTTTAGTGAAAAAGTATTTGAAAAAAACAGAGAACCGAAAACGGAAGTTGTTGAAAAGGAAACTGCATTTGAATCTAGATTAGTGACTTACAACATTAAAAATACGAAAGGATTTAAAGATGCTTCCAAATTTCTGAACAGTATTGAAAGAACCGCAACAGGTTTAATCAAATGGAAACTTAGAGAAATGAAACTAAAAGTTAATGTAGTTTTAATCGCAGAATTTAAAAAAGGAACTAACAAAAATAACATGGAGTATCAGGAACTCAATTTCAAAACTAAAAACGTAATAATATTGCAGTCAGCAGAAGTTGCAAACTGTTACGATGAAATGAAACAGAAAATTCTAAATGAAATGGAAACGTTCGAAATTAAAGGATCTAATTGGCGACTTCATAAGATCAAGCATTTGGAACTTAACGTTAACAAGTACATTCCTTTGAGAGGATCATCTTTCATCCCACTCCCTAAGTTTCTACAAAGTAGGAAAGCAATTATAAATGTGAAAAATGACGATAATAAATGTTTCCTTTGGTCTGTTCTTTCAGCTTTACATCCAGCAGACCACCATTCTGATAGAGTAGCGAAGTACATAACATGGGAACATGAGTTTGACGAAGCGTTGAAAGATATCAGTTTTCCTATGAAACTTACGAGTATAAAATTGTTTGAGAAAAGAACTGGGATTTCCATAAATGTTTACTGTCTGAATGAAAAAAATACTATAGTTCCCTTGGAAATATCAATTCAATTTCAATTTCAAATACCTTTATTTGTCCTTTAAGACATCAGGCTGAGTTACAAACGGAAAAGCGTATACTGCATTGTACAAATTAATAAGAAACGAGAGTTTCATTCAAGTGTTCATTAAATAAAGAAAAATAAAATACTGATTCACTTTGGGAAAAAAAAAATTAAAAAGTTTGTGTGCTCATAGTAGGTAAAATGCGCGTAGATAAAGAGAGATAATTAAAGCCATTTGGCGCTTTAGCCCATCTTTAGATAGTACATAATTATCTTCAAATTTACAGATCATGAGGCAAGTTGAACAATACAAGCTGACAGAGCTGTTTAAGAGCTAATTGTTAATAGTCAAACAGACAGAGTTTTCTGATATTGAGCACTGCAATTACAAAATGGTGAAGCCTCTGTAAGTCAAGTTCGTTTGGCGAGCGAATAATTGGAATGGCGTGTTCGGGACGAAGAAGGTATGGACATGTGGCTTCTCTTGCGCTTTTGTACATCGGGCACTCGAAGAGCCGATTCCAAAGGTTCATATACCCTTGGAAATAACGAAAGAGGAAAAGGAAAAACATGTTGACTTGTTGTACTTGAAAAACGAGAAAACTGAACATTACTGCTGGATCAAAGATCTATGGAAACTGGTAGGCCATAGTCAGCTAACAAAGGATGGCCACAAACGATTTTTATGTAAAATGTGTTTAAATAGCTTTGGAACTCAGGTCAAATTAAACGAACATAAAGAATATTGTGGAGCTCATAAAGCTGTTAAAGTAGATCTACCAAAACCTTATGATAATGTTTTACAATTTGAAAATTATAAACGCTCCATGAAAGTTCCATTCGTTATCTACTCGGACTTTGAAAGTTTGCTTAGAAAACTTCAAACTTGTCAACCTGATGAAACTAAGGCGTTCACTAATAAAATTCAAAAACACGAAGCTAGCAGTTTTTCATATTACATAAAGTATTCCAACGGATATTATAAGCCCCCAGTCGAATATTCTGGTTCGGATTCTCCAAAAGTATTTTATCAGAAACTGAAAGAGGAAGTTTTGCACATTGCTAAGGAATATTACGATAAAATTGTACCCATGAAACCATTGACTGACCAACAGAAACAGGAATTCAAAAATGCTAAAGCTTGTCACATTTGCGAGAGAGGTTTTAACGAATTGCCTCCAATGTTAGAAAAGGAACTCGAGGTGAAGGAAAAAGCTTTGGTCTACTTTCACATGCAAGGAGATGAAAGTAATGCAAAACAAATACAAACGGAATTGAAGGATCTGAAACAAAATATCGATATGAACAAAAGGCGTGTGGCTGACCATGACCATTTGTCAGGAGAATTTAGAGGTGCTGCCCATTCTCTGTGTAATTTGGAGTACCAATGCCCGAGATTCGTACCAGTATTTTTCCACAACCTGGCTGGTTACGATGCTCACCTATTCGCGAAACAACTCGGAGAGGATGAAGGGGAAATACGGTTGATTCCAAACACCGAGGAAAAGTACATTTCATTTTCAAAGATTCTCAGGTACGACTCTGGAAATTTTGATAAGAAAGGAAACCCAGTAATGAATAAAATTGAAATAAGGTTCATCGACTCTTTCAAATTTCTAGCAAGCTCTTTGGAAAAACTAGTAGGAAATTTAACTAAAGATCAATTTAAGGAATTAGAGAAACATTTTGGAACAGAGAACTTGGAACTGATGACAAGGAAACTAGCTTACCCATATGAGTACATGGATAGACCGGAAAGGTACGATGAAACCTGTTTACCACCTATAGAGAAATTTTACAGTAGCTTAAACAAACAAGGAGTAAAAGAGTCCGAGTACAGAAATGCGCAGGAGATTTGGGATAGATTTGGAATAAAAAACATGAGAGAATTCACTATGCATTACAACAAATGTGATGTCTTACTTCTCGCAGATGTAATGGAAAATTTCAGAGATATTTCCCTGGCAACTTACAAACTAGATCCAGCTTGGTATTACACGACACCTGGATTTGCATGGGATTGTATGTTGAGAATGACGAAAGTGAAATTGGAATTGTTGACTGATTACGATAAAATTCTATTGATAGAAAGAGGAATTCGTGGTGGTATATCACAATGTAGTAACAGACACGCGAAAGCAAACAACAAGTATATGGTTGATAAATATGACCCAACTAAACCTTCCAACTATATAATGTACCTTGACGCAAACAACTTGTACGGCTGGGCAATGTCAAAATACTTACCGTATGGTGGTTTTAAATGGGTAGATAACTTGGAAAATTTAAATGTTGAAAAGATTGATGATGAATCTCCTAAAGGTTATATTTTAGAAGTTGACTTGGAATATCCTAAAGAACTGCATGATTTACATTCGGATCTACCACTTGCACCGGAAAACAGAATCGGAAATACAAAATTACCTAAACTGATGACGACTTTGTACGACAAAGATGAATATGTTTTGCACTACAGGGATTTGAAACAATGTCTGAGCATGGGGATGAAACTAAAGAAAGTACATAGAGCACTGGAGTTTGACCAATCGGATTGGATGAAAGTGTACATTGACTTCAACACGAACCTAAGAACGAAAGCGAAAAATGATTTTGAAAAGGATTTTTTCAAATTTATGATCAACAGTCCATTCGGAAAAACGATGGAAAATATTAGGAAAAGAGTCGATATTAAATTATGTTCAAATGGAAAGAAACTGGAATCGTTGATAGCAAAACCTACTTTTGATCGTAGAACGATATTCACGGAAAACTTAGCAGCAGTTCACATGAAAAAGACCAAAATTCTTTTCAACAAACCCATCTACCTCGGCTTGAGCATTCTGGAAATTTCTAAAACTCTAATGTACGACTTTTATTATAACACAATTAAAAAACAATACGGAGAAAATGTTAAATTAATGTACTGTGACACGGACAGTCTGATCATGGACATAAAGACTGAAGACTTTTACTCGGATATTAAAAACAACATGATTGATCAGTTTGACACGTCCGATTATCCGAAAGAAAATGTCTACGGTATACCTCAAGTGAACAAGAAAGTACTTGGAAAATTCAAAGATGAAATGAACGGAAAAGTAATGGAGGAATTTGTCGGACTAAGATCGAAACAGTACGCGCATAAAATTTTCGAGAATCAAAAAGAAACAAAGAAAGCAAAAGGAATCAAGAAAAACGTTGTTGAAAAGGACATTAGGTTCGAGGACTTCAAGGAATGTCTGTTGACCAAGAACCCGATCTATAGGAAACAAATGATGTTTAGAACAGAAAAGCATGATATTTATACTATTGAACAGAACAAGAAAGCGCTTAGTGCCTACGATGATAAAAGGTATATTCTAGAAAATGGTATGGATACTCTTGCTTGGGGACATCATACAATTGGAATAGAAAAAGAAAAGTTCGTAGATCATTTGAAGGAACTTACGAAAACACAAAACGAGAAAGAAAATGGAAAATGAAATAGACGACCAGGTAGGACTAAATTATAATTTTTATAGGAGATCCCCTATAAAAACGATTTTTTCTTAAAATTATAGGTATAACTCTAATAAATAATATATATATGTGTCTCTCCCATTGTACACTAAACAAACATCATGTTCGAGTAGATATAAGAAATCGGATTTTTCAAAAGTGAGTGCATATCTTTCAGGTAAAAATACTCTGAAATTTTCCAAATTGGCTATTATAGACTCTTTGTTTTCCCGGGAGTATTTCGTTTTAACGAACTCAAAACTTAGAACCTTGTACGGTTTTCCTTTTTCTAGTTCTGAGAGTTTATTTGTGGAGCTTTCAAAATTAAATTTTTTCAATAGCTGTTCCTTATTCATTTTTATTATAGAATACATTCTTTTAACTACCCCTCCCCAAATGAAAAGGTCACTGGTTTTGATGTTTTGTGTTAGAAAATTTTTACCAGGAATTTAAGTCGCTAAATGAAAAAGTCACTGGTTCTGATGTTTTGTGTTAAAAAATGTGTTCTGATGTTTTGTGTTGAAAAGTTTTATCAGGGGTTTAACAGAAAAGCATTTTTAACAGAGTTTAGCACAAAAGCAGTTGTAACAGAGATTGAAGTCAGAAGCATTTTTAACAGAGATTGAAGTCGGTGGTCCAGGATTGGTATTCCGATACTACTCACGGCTGTAACCCCCCAGGATTCCTAATCTGAATGCCTATTTCCCCGGCCTTACGCTTCAACTTTTCTAATTCCTCCTGGTCGTGGAGTTCCACAACCAGGCCTTTACCCTCTCTCCATACCCCTCGAACTCTCATATCCGCTTCCCTACCGCCAGCTACCGATGCCAGCTTCTCTCTGAGCGCCCTTCTACCTCCTTCTACGCCTTCCCCGGATGCTAACGCGACCCTAGGGCCTCTATTTCTCCCCTTCCTAACTACCTCTGCCCAGGGACCCCCTAACGAAGCCGATGTCCCAGGCGCCTCCTCATTCCTACGTTTCTTAAGAACCTGACTAACCGCGGACTCTACTAACCCCGGTGTCAACACTTGCCCCTGACCCATCCCCTTACCTATTTCATCAACCCTCGCGCCTAACTCGAAACCTACCTTCAAGACCTTTTCTCCCACCTCTGCCCCCTGAGCCTCCAACCTATCTACTCTATCCCCTAGTTCCCTACCTATGCGACCTACCTCCTCTACCTTCTTACCGATTTCCCTATCCATGCTATCTATCCTATTCGCTGCCCTATCTGCTCCCTGACTAACCGCTTCTGCTAACCCTTTCTCTATCGCTCCCGCCTTCCTCAATGCCTTCTCTACCGTGACCTCTACTTTCGCCTTAAGCCTATCCTCTAACTTACCTATCTCCTTCTTCTCCTCCGCCATCGCCCCCATTACCTTCTCAGTGTTCTCTCTCCCCTTTTTGATTAGCTTCTCTACCGCCCTACCTATTGCCTTCTCTATTTCGTTTGCAATCCCCTGACCTATCTTCTCCTCCAGCTTGTCCAAAATGGACGTGCTCAACTCCTCCATTTTCTCAGTAGCCTCTGCCAACCTTTCCTCCAGACTTGCCACTCTACCAGCAAGTCTGGCGGTCCGATTGTACTCACCCTTGACACTCTCCAGCGACTCCTTGATTCTGGCCAATCTTTTCTCGAAGTACGGGCCATGCTTAGCCTCCGAGAAATTGTTGGCCACATACGTATTGATCTCCGCAAGGGTCTTCTTGACGGCCTTCTCCTCCCTACTCCATAGGTCCATGTTGACGACACGAAGATCATCGGACCCCACTGAACCCAGCCGTGGCCGGGTAACCCGCCCAGAAGGGGTGGTGATAGCCGGCCCTCCCTCTCCACTCAAGGTCTCTCTCTCCTCCTTTCCTACCTTACCCTCGCTGGCTTTTCCACCTACAGTAGGTGGTGTTGGGGCGTGGGTCACCCCGGACGCAGCTGACACCTTAGAATTGTTCTCTTTAGTTGTGCTGCTCATGGTTTTGTTTTTTAACTACTCCCTTCCTCTCACTCCACGCTCTCATGTAAGTTGGTGTTTACGTTGTTATGTGTGGATGTCTGCCTACCCCTAATGGAAGGCCACGCGGACACGTCCACCGCCCCCATCACCCTCGCCGGCTATTGATTATGGCCATTCGCCATGTCCACCTCCCTAGGGAAGGTGACCCTAGCGAAGTTTCCAACCGTCGCGGGTCAAGGAGGGGCTCCCGCCCTGCACGTTTTGCTCTAGCAGGGCCACTTCCGGTCGCCAACCGGCACTACTAGGCAGGACGAGATTATACACCAGCTGATAGGGCAGCTCCCGGATGCTGGCTAGGCCCGACAGGCCCCTGTACTATCTGGCGCCACAGGCGTGTCAACCTGCTCTCCATCCCTCCGCGTTCCGGAGGCCCCTTTGAGGGAGACCAGAACGGCTTCCCCATCCACAGAGGCCCCCGAGGCAGGCAGAGCGTGTGTAGTGTTGTACGTGTACCTAGGTTGTGCGCGGTGTATTGGATTGGGCTACAGAAAGGGCATCAGTCCCTTGCATTGCGCGCATCAGTGCCGCCTTGCTGCTTTGGCGCTATGGACCCCTTAAGGGTTTCCACAGTCTGGCACTTGCCATGGGAGCGCGCCGCGCAACATAGCCCCCTGTCCGACACCCTATCCACTTACCAGCTACATCACTACCTACCCGGAAAAAAAAAAAAAAAAAAAAAAAAAGTTAATGATTCAGGCCGGACTTAGACCCCATACCCCAGTACATCGCAGCGTAAAGTGCAGGCCCGAGGGTCTGCTTCTGCTCAGCACAGGAGTACGATTAGGGAGGTGCTCATGCGCGGTGCCAGGCAAGTGGCCCTTCCATGAATCCTCCAATGATGCGGATAGTATCCCCCCCCCCCCAGTACTCTGCAGCGTAAGGTGCAGACCCGAGGGTCTGCTTCTGCTTGGCACGGGAGGATGGTCAGGGAAGAAGACATGCGAAGTACCAAAAGGGTGGCCCCCGCATGGCTCCTCCAGTGGTGTCGGACAATGCAGCGTAAAGTGCAGGGGTTGGCCTGCTTCTGCTCAGGGGCTTGTTGCATCCCCAATACCCTAGTTCCGGCGACCCATAGAGCCGCCAGAACAGGTTCGATTTGACTGGCTTGAGACGAGCGTTAGAAGCTAACGACGTCGCAGTCATGCTGTGGTGGATAGACAACCTGGTCCGCACCACATAGAGCGGAACTAGCCACATCTCCAGGGTCGGTGCCAGGTCGCCAATCCTCTTTGGCTTGAGTACTCCATTAAGCCATCCGCACGTTCGCCAGACGTGTGCTGCAAGCGCAGCCTCTACGGATGGTCCCCAGTTCCGGACGCCCGTGGGAATCGTACCCACGACGCGTTGAATCCCCCTGGGGGGAAGGTTCGATTTGACTGGCTAGAGACGAGCGTTAGAAGCTAACGACGTCGCAGTCATGCTGTGGTGGATGGTCAACCTGGTCCGCACCACATAGAGCGGAACCAGCCACATCTCCAGGGCCAGTGCCAGGTCGCCAATCCTCTTTGGCTTGAGTACTCCATTAAACCATCCGCACGTTCGCCAGACGTGTGCTGCAAGCGCCGCCTCTACGGATGGTCCCCAGTTCCGGACGCCCGTGGGAATCGTACCCACGACGCGTTGAATCCCCCTGGGGGGAAAGTTCGATTTGACTGGCTAGAGACGAGCGTTAGAAGCTAACGACGTCGCAGTCATGCTGTGGTGGATGGTCAACCTGGTCCGCACCACATAGAGCGGAACTAGCCACATCTCCAGGGTCGGTGCCAGGTCGCCAATCCTCTTTGGCTTGAGTACTCCATTAAACCATCCGCACGTTCGCCAGACGTGTGCTGCAAGCGCAGCCTCTACGGATGGTCCCCAGTTCCGGACGCCCGTGGGAATCGTACCCACGACGCGTTGGATCCCCCTGGGGGGAAAAATCGTTCAAGCGAAAAGATTTTGTATGTGGCTGCTGCTCAGCTAAAGGACACAGAGTTCGAGACTGTGCTAAGTGGATTGCTGCAGGCAGACCGCCAAAACCAAAAATGCCACAAGCCAAAAATGTCGAAAGAGCGCCTGAATTTCTTACGTCAGAAGATAAAATTCTGAACACCGAAAGCAACAACAGTTGTTGGTACGCGGACAATGGAGCAACGAACCATGTGTCATCAGTGTCATCACAGAGAGATCTCTTTCGTAGCTTCACACTCTTCTCCACTCCAAAATCAGTAACCACTGCTGGAGGAGATGCAGTAGTTGCTACAGAAAAGGGCAACATTCATGTGGAAGCAGACGTGAAGGGAAAGAAAGAAGAGTTTATCTTGAGTGATGTTTGGTACGTCCCGAAAATTTGTAAAAATCTATTTTCGGTTCTAGCCACACAAGACAGACACAAGGACAGCGTTTTCGTCTCTAAAACCGAATCGTGCTACCTCAGAATCGGTGGGAGAATCAGGATTGAAGGCTCAAGAAAACAGAGTGGTGGGCTTTACAAAATGAAACTGAAAAATCTTGCTTCGAATGAAATCAATATTGTAACCAAAGAAAACAAACTACAACTTTACCATGAGAGACTCGGTCACCAAAACAAACAACATGTAAAAAGCATTGTTGAACGTGAATTTGGTGAAAAATTACATTTAGACAGTGAACTGTGTGAAGGTTGTCTTCTCGGAAAAACTCATAGAAAGAAGTTCGGAACAAGGAAACGGGCTTCAGTGATGGGAGAAATCATTCACACAGATGTCTGCGGTCCATTGTACAGTTCTAAATCCGGGTATAGATACTACGTCGTTTTCAAAGATGACTACAGCCGATACAGAGAAGTTTTCTTCATGAAAAATAAGTCGGAAGTGTCCTCTAAGCTAGAAGAAATGCTAGCTTTGATGAAAACGGCTGGGCATACAGCAAAAGAACTTTTGAGCGACAACGGTAGAGAGTTTAACTGCGCTTCAGTTAGACGAATTCTCGCGAAGAATGGTATAAACCAGAGGTTTACCATGCCCTACACGCCAGAGCAGAATGGTTGTGCAGAAAGGGAACATCGCACTCTACACGAGACAGCACGTTCGTTAATGTATGCTCATGGAAACATACCCCAAGGACTATGGGCTGAAATGATAAACACAGCAAAGTATATCCTAAATGTCAGCGGAAAGTCGAGTATTCCTGGAAAGTCACCCTACGAATTGTGGACAGGGAAAAAGCCGGGACTGAAACATTTGCGAATCATTGGCAGCACCTGCTACGTTCATGTTCCGAAACAAAAACGGAAGAAATTTGACGTGAAAGCAGTGAAAGGCGTGCTCATTGGATATGATGGCGCAGATGGATACCGAATATGGCGTCGAGAGGATAATACCCTATTACGTTCAAGGGATGTAATTTTCGAGGAACAACCACTTCAACAAAAAGAAGAGGGAATAACTATCAAGCTGAAAACTGTAACTGAAAAGACGGAACCATCGTCATCAGTGAAAGTAACAGCTGAGGCCTCATCGAGTCGTGAAGAAATAGACCAACCTTGTCATATAGAACCAGAGCCGTGTGAAATAAAACAACCTCTTGAAAATCAACAACAATATGACGTTGTTGAACGAGTTTTAAGAGACAGGTCAACGTTGCATCAACCAGATCGGTTCCATGATTTCATAATGTCTGCAATTGCTTCGGATAATCCTATTCCTGAGCCTACTACATACACAGAAGCTATGCAGAGCGCTGAGAAGGAAAACTGGATCAAGGCAATGGACAGTGAAATAAACGCACTGAGAGAGAACAAAACCTGGTCACTGCAAACATTGCCGCCTGGAAAGAAAGCCATCCACACAAAGTGGCTTTTTCGAGTCAAAACGAACGCTGATGGGTCCATTGACAAGCATAAAGCAAGGCTGGTAGTCAAAGGCTTCTCTCAGAGGAAGTACGTCGACTATGACCAGACCTTTAGTCCTGTCGCAAGAAGTGGTACCATCAGCCATTCTCAGTGTTGCCACAAGTGAAGGGATGACACTGTCTCAGTTTGATGTGTCAACAGCCTTCCTGTACGGTGAACTCGAAGAAGAAATATACGTTTTCCAACCAGAAGGTTACAGTGATGGTACAGACAAGGTATGCCGTCTTCAACGTAGCCTCTATGGACTCAAGCAAGCACCACGATGCTGGAACAAGTGTTTTGCTGGATACCTCCTTTCCATTGGGTTCCAGGTTAGTGAAGCGGATCCTTGCCTCTTCATCAGGTGAGAGAACACTAACAAAATTCTGGTTGCGTTGTACATGGATGATGGACTTGTTGCCACAACTGATCCAAAACAACAAGAGAAATTCATTGCTGAACTGAAAGCTGAATTCAGAATAACTGTGAAACCTGCATCCTACTATCTTGGTATCGAACTGGAGCAAAGACAAGACAGTTCAATCAAAATCCACCAACAAGCCAACGTGAAAAGGATCTTGGCGAGATTTGGTATGAACGACTGTCGTCCAGCGCCAACACCAATAGTAAAGGAGTCTTCACAGACAGGGAAAGTTGAAGACGAAAAAGAAATGCCTAACTTCCCCTACCGACAAGCAGTAGGAGCGTTGATGTATGTCATGATCGCTACAAGACCTGACATTGCATATGCCGTCGCCGTCGCTTCAAGAACTCTGGAAAACCCATCCAAGAACGATTGCGTCAAGGTGAAACGAATCTTCCGTTACTTGAAGGGCACAGCACGACTTGGTATTGTATATCGTCGGAACTTCAAGCCAGGTCTCATGCAAAGCTACAGCGATGCTGATCATGCTGGAGACGTGACAACAGGGCGTTCCACTACTGGCGTTGTCTGCATGTACGCTGGAGGTGCAGTATCCTGGCTGAGCCAGCGTCAACCTTCGGTGTCCATCTCGACAACGGAAGCAGAGATAGTCGCAGCAAGCGAAGCCTCACGAGAACTCATTTGGCTGAAGCGCTTACTCAGCGAAATCGTCAAGCTCCAGGACAAACCGGAGTTACATGTTGACAATGAGGCTGCAATACGTTTGTCACTGAATCCGGAATTCCATCGACGAACGAAGCATATCAGCACTCGACATTTCTTCGTTAGAGAGTTGGTTTGCAATAAAGAAATTGAAATCAAGAAGATTGCAACCGAATTTCAACTAGCTGATGTGTTTACCAAGCCGCTAGCCAAACCAAGACTCAAGATGATTCGGGAAGAGCTGGGCATGGTATCCGAAGATGAGGAGGAAGGTCAACATCTGCCAATGAGGGAAAGTGTTGAAAGTGTTGGCTGTCATTGTTGATGTTTTGTTATGTTTTCAAAATTCATCATTGGCCTCATATTCGAAAGTCTCCTACGTTTCGTTTGTTTCAAGTTTAATGATTATAAATTTGAATATAATCATATTGTTTTTCCAATTGTGAAAAATAAATTCAGACCAGTTTTGTAATTCAAACGTGATTGTGTTTTAATTTCTAAAGTTAACATTTTCATGTAGAAGGGTCAAAAATTTATCGATACCCCTTGATACATGCCCGGAGAGGGGTAGGGGGTCCCCGCTCTGGGAAGCCGTTAGACGCGGCTTATAATGACGACGCTATTTACATAGTGTTAGGGAGCAGCCGATCACCACAGTACCTATCAACAAATCCAAAATAACAAGCTTTCTTCAAATGAAATAGGTAATGCCAAGGAACAACAAACTCGATTTGATAAAGCTATGTGTGCTTATATCCAGCTCTTCCCTTTCAGTGATATCTGGGCCAGTGTCATACCAAATAACGAAGCAATAAGTTCTGTCATTCACCCCTTTTGTTAAAAAGTACTTATTGCTTCGTTATTTGACGAATTCGCTCAATGCATGGACATATCATAATTATTTATGGTATAACGAATGATTCACACTCTTGTTGATGAAGCTTTTCGGTCAAAATTCAGGGCCTTACTGTGAACGAACGGCTGAACGTCTGAACACCGGGTGGCCTCAAAAAATCCTCAAATTCTGGATCAATTTGAAAACGTCATAAAAACCATACCCCTCTTTGAAAGTTACCGAGTTACTGCGTTCTGAAAATGTCAACCCCTATTTTTCACCCCTTAGAGATGACTGACAGCAACACCGAGCTTCGGTTACCAACTAGACCCCAAATGGACCCTGAAAAACCAATTTCATTAGTTTTCGTTCGTGGTAGCTAAGGAAAGTGCGAAGTACTGCGTACGGGCAGAAATGTTTTCAATTCCATTTTTCCATTCTACGTGGGTACCTTGCAAACACAAACCATCAAATTTTGGAGGAGGGATTAGACAATTGTTCATGCTCGATGCTAAAGATTCGTTGTTCAAAATAATAAACCAAAATTGTTACTCAAATAGGTACCATCTGTTTACCAAAATTGTTCTTGTTGATTCTTGCCAGATAAAGGTTCAGTAGAAGGGCATGGTTTTTATGACATTTTTAAATTGATTCCTAATTTTAGGATTTGTTGAGGCCACCAGGTCCGTTGTACGTTCAGCCGTTCGCTCACAGTAAAGCCCTGAAATCTGGGTCGTAAAGCTGCTTCAACAAGAGTGTGAATCATGCGGTATAAATAAATCCACCTCGTTTATTGTTAGGCATGGCTTAATGAAATCGAGTTCTTGTTCCGTGATGCTATTCCATATGAATAAAGATGGTTATTTTGGATTTTGTTTATTTATTTTATTTTTATTTTTTGTAACCTATTTGTTGATAGGTACAAGTTGTTTGTTCAAGGCCAAACGAATCATTCAAATTAGATGAAAATTTACTAGATTTAGGATGCGCGAGAGTAGGTATTGACCACAGAAAACAGTGATCTACACAGAAGGGCCCTGCATGCTATACCTACAGGAAAATGATAAATCATCGTATAATAACTTTCACCTCATTTTTTAAATCTCTTGATATTCTGGTCCTCAGTTCTTTGCTGTAGTATTACTGTTTTCGCCATTCAGTACAATTTTTGGTTTATTATTCTATGAACAATACACCTATGTATTCGCTCAGCAAACACTTCTTATAGGTACCACCCCCTCAAAAATTCTTTTTACGTTTCAAGGTGCGTAGATTCCAAAAATGCGATGTCCGTACGCCGTACGCCGTATTATCCATATGTACTTTATTTTCGGTCTAAATGTTCTTTCGCTCTATTAGGCTCCCTAGTTGTGTCCAGAAACTTATCAGCCCGATCGGAATATACCTAAGGGTGTTATGGGTGAAAAATTTGTGTAAAACCATGGATTTTTGGTGTATAGTAACATGAGCTTGTGAGGTATTGTTTTCCATGTTTTTTAGGGCATCGTTTGTGAGGTATCGTTGTATATGTTTAGAATATGAAGTTGATTTCCATGTTTAGAATATTGTTGGGTGGACTACAAACGAATCTCCAACCCCGTTTATAACAGTTGTTTATGTTTGCCTAACAAATTATGGTAACCAATAAAGTGTGTGAGTTTTTCGTTTGAAGTTGAACAACGTGTTTTATTGCCTTCTCGATTTGTATTTCGACTTGTGATATTAAAGGCGTAGACCAAAATGAGTCAGGCCGAGGCAGCCAACAGTGGTGACAGCGGTGGGATTCAGCTACGTAGTGGCCGGACCGTTCAAGCGACTGAACCACCAGAGAGGGAAGACGAAGTTTTCGCCTTAGCCGGAGAAGTGGATAATGCCGAGGGAGCCGCGTCAACTCCTGCGGAGGACCCGCCGGTGAACCCCACTCCACAGGACCCCACAATGCATGAACTTCGAAGGATCATGAATGAGCAACACACGGCCTTGATGACGGCACTCCGGGAGCACGCGAACATGTTCGCTTCTACCTTGACTGGGCTGTTCAGTCATAGTGCTAGCCCCCCCTCACCTGAAGTAAGTGCACCCATGTCGAATTCAGACCCACCACCGCAGCAACTGTCTCGCCCCTGCTGGCAGAAACCAATGAAGTACGATGGCTCCGAGTCCTGGGAAGCCTATCTGGTCCAGTTTGAGGGGACAGCCAGGAGAAACGGTTGGAATAGCAGTGAAATGGCCAGTGAGCTATCAGCCGTGTTGGCTGGGCCAGCGCGGGATGTTCTGCCAGAGGTAGGGCTGGGCTGTAGCTACTCCCAACTCGTAGGCGCATTGGAACGTAGTTTCGGGCAGCTGGGGCAGGAAGAGAAGAACATGACCCTACTAATGAACCGGAAACAACTACAGGGGGAACAGCTTACAGCCTTTCATCAAGCCATCAAAACTTTAGCTCGTAGGGCCCTTCCTGAGACCTCGGTAGGTACAGAGCTAATGGTGACCCATCTGTTTGTTAGGGGCCTTCGGGATATGCAGCTGAAAGAGAAAGTCCTAACTGCTGGGCCTAGGGATATGTCACAGGCCCTGGAAATGTCCCTAAAGTTAGAGTCTGTACTAGCTGTTGTGAAGGAGACTGTCCATCTGCCTGTGCGGGTGGCTGAGGTTAGGGAGGGACAGAGTACGCGAGCCGAAGATGGTGCAAATAATGAGGTGGCTGAGACACGACAGGCTCGACTGGCCACGGCTGTACAACCGATACAGCACCCAGCCAGCCCCAGGCCCTATAACCGACGAGGTGCAGGTCGTCAGCAGTTTACCTGTTACTGCTGTGGTAGTGTGGGGCATATAGCCCGGTTCTGCCCGTTTCGGGGACAACAGGGAGTGGGGCGAGGGGCAGTGGGTGAGCCGTCAGCGCTGCTATACCAGCCGGGAAACGCCAACCCGTCAGGCTGAGGGGTGCCCAGCCTGATGTGACTGTACAAGCTGGCACCGTGGTAAGAAAGGAGAAAGATGAAACTGTGTTTGTGTGCTACCACCGCACAGAGTCCTCTCCTGTACTGCTGGGTCACGCAAATGGGGTGCCCTGTACAATGGTGGTAGACACTGGGGCCACGAGAACGATCCTGAGAAGAGGCATTGCCGAAGAAGCGAAAGTTGAGGTTCGGAGAGGCCAGAAAGTGTCGATTCGGGCCATATCGGGGGACATAGTGCCAGTGGATGGAGAAGCCACTGTGGAGTTTGACCTAGGGGATGGAGCACCTAGAAAGCAAGAGGTTTTGGTGGCAAAAATCAGCGAGGACTGTGTGTTGGGAGTAGATTTTTTAGTGGGCCATAAGTGTGTGATAAGGTCAGCGGAGTACGTTTTGGAAGTGGAAGGGCAAGTATTCAGTACCCGGAGAAGTCTACTGGCCGAAGAGGTAGAGGACGACGTCGACAACATGCAGGAGCTCTGGCCATTAGGCGAGAAAGAGGACGAGGAGGACCAACAACTGTCGGGGAGTGTCCCTTCACATGTTAGGGCATTGTATGAGGAGGCTGTGAGGGAGCTACAGCCAAGTCAGGCCCTAGAGGTACAGCGGCTTCTGAACGAATTCGCAGAGCTGTTTGCCAAAGGGGGCAAGGGACTGGGGAAGCGTCGCAAATGGTCGACGTGAACGATCCTTAGCTTCCGGTTTGGCGTCCTGATGCGAATGGTGACGTCTGACAAGGGGGTCACCACCTGACATGGACCCTGCCAGGAAGACTGTAGCTTCTGACATACGCCCTTTTTACGACGAGGCCACCAGTACCAAACCAGGTCGCCCTCCTTGAACTGCGGTGCCTTGGCCCGGACGTTGTATCGCCTCTTACACTCTTCAGCTGCTCTAACCAGCCGCTCACGAGCCATGTTATGGGTCCTCTGCAACGTGTCTTCAAGCTCCTGCGCGTAGGTCCCCGGTTTCCACGTCGCGTTGCCTGGCGTACAGCCTGTCAGTAGGTTCAAAGGGAGTTCTAAACGGCGCCCAAATGTGAGCTCAGCTGGCGAGAACCCTGTCACCTTGTGTTCTGTACCACGATACGCCAGTAGAGCCCCGGGTAGATGCTTGTCCCAAGTAGCCTGGTCACCCCCTTGAACCATCTTGGCTAGGGTCTCTATCAAGGTACGATTGAATCGCTCCACCAAGCCATTCCCTTGCGGCCTCATAGGACAGGTTCTCGTCTTCTGCACACCTAATAATTCTAACACTTCTTTGAACACGGTCGATTCAAAGTTGGTGCCCTGATCTGAATGGATTTCCCGTGGCACGCCAAACCTGGAGACCACATGCTCCACCAGCCCTTCTGCAACAGTCCTCGCCGTTTGGTCCGGTACAGCCCACGCTTCTGGCCATTTTGTAAAGTGGTCAACAACCACCACAATAAATTTATTTCCCTTTGTAGTCTCCGGGAAGGGCCCCACCACATCAATTGACAAGCGTTCAAAGGGGGTCCCCGTCACATAGCTCTGCATCGGAGCCTTCCCTGGGCTTTGCCTGCGTCGCCCACAGACTTCACATACCTGACAAAAGCGCTTGACCGCCCCCTGCAACGCTGGCCAGTAGAACCCCGTGCGAACCAATGTTAGGGTGCGTCGTCTGCCAAAATGCCCCACGCTGTGGGCTGTTGCCAAAACTCGGGTCCGTTCTCGCACAGGTACTACGACCTGTTCCGAGATGGTCGTCCCCGCATCATTCTCCCACCTTCGTACCAGCACTCCGTGTTTGATGTGCAACCTACTGAAGGCAGCCCACAGAGCCTTGGTGTCCTCATCCAGAGCAACCACGTCCTTCCATGGCGGCCGCTGTCCAGCTGTGACCCACTGCCTTACCCTGTTTGTCACTGGGTCCTCCCGCTGCACCACTTCCCACTGAATGTCGGGCTCCACTTTGACGGCAAACACCTCCTCCATGGCAGCCGCTTTCCGCTCAATCCTGCTGCAGTATGTACATCCCTTTTCAACGCAGGGTCGGCGAGACATACCATCGGCGTTCAGGTGTTCCTTCCCCGCCCGGTGCTGTACCCGGAAGTGGTACCGAGACAAGATTTCATTCCATCTGGCCAACTGCCCATCAATGTTCTTGAACGTCCTCAGCCATTGCAAAGAAGCGTGATCTGTCCTCACTAAAAATTCGGTTTCCCCTTGCAAACCATAGGAGTGGAAATGCTCAAGGGCCAACACCAGACTTCTTAGCTCCTTTCGGGTCACACAGTAGTTCCGCTCCTGTCTAGACAAGCACTTGCTGAAGTATGCAATAACCTTTTCAGTTCCTCCTTGGAGCTGTGACAGGACAGCTCCCACAGTCTTGTCGCTTGTGTCCGTGTCCAATATGAACATGGCCCCAGTCTCTGGATGGCTCAGCACGGGTGGAGTGGTCAAAGCGTGTTTCATACCATCGAAGGCCTCTTGACATTCCCGGGTCCACTCAAACCCTTTGCTGCTATCCTGCAGTGCATACAAGGGGACCATTTCCTTAGCAAAATCCTTGATAAAGAAGCGGTAATACGAGCAGAACCCAACGAATGTGCGTACCTCTTTTGTAGTGGTTGGGACTGGCCAACTGGACACTTGCTCAATCTTCCTAGGGTCGGCGGCTATTCCCCCTCCCGAGATCACCACTCCTAGGTAGTCAACCTGCTTTCCAAATAGGCGACATTTTTTCGGGTTTAGTTTCACCCCCGCATTCTTCATTGTCGTGGGTCCATGTCAGGTGGTGACCCCCTTGTCAGACGTCACCATTCGCATCAGGACGCCAAACCGGAAGCTAAGGATCGTTCACGTCGACCATTTGCGACGCTTTGAAAAGGAAGAGGGGGTAGTGTTGGGTGGACTACAAACGAATCTCCAACCCCGTTTATAACAGTTGTTTATGTTTGCCTAACAAATTATGGTAACCAATAAAGTGTGTGAGTTTTTCGTTTGAAGTTGAACAACGTGTTTTATTGCCTTCTCGATTTGTATTTCGACTTGTGATATTAAAGGCGTAGACCAAAATGAGTCAGGCCGAGGCAGCCAACAATATGAAATATCGTTTTCCATGTTCAGAATATGAAGTATAAGAGGTATATTTTCCATATTAAGAAGTTGTGCTCCAAAGCTCGGCAGTCCGATCGAAATACCCAGGGGTGGTATGGGTGATAAACTGGTGTAGAATAGGGGTCTCGATATTGTTTCTTAGGTTTTTGAACATGAGCTTGTAAGGTACCATCAGCATGGTTTGGGGGGGGGGGGGGGGGGTGAGAAGACCGAATTTGACTATTCTATGACTATATTTTGAAGTAGAATATGAGGTAGTTCATATGAAGTAGCATATGAGGTAGGTATATAATGTGAGGTAGATCATATGAAGTAGGTATAGAATATGAAGTAGAACATGTAGTAGGTATAGAATATGAAGTAGGTAATATGAGGTAGGTCATATGAAGTAGAATATGAAGTAGGTATAGAGCATGACATAGTTATAGAATATGAAGTAGGTCATATAAGGTAGGTCATATGAAGTTGTTATAGAATATGAAGTAGGTCATATGAAGTAGAATATGAGGTATAGAATATGAAGTAGAATAAGAGGTATAGAATATGAAGTAGTTTCCATGTTTTGAATATGAAGTTGATTTTGACCACTGAGCGAAGAATTGAAGTTCTAACAAAGTTTCAGCCTTAAATTTACCTTAAAGTTGGTATAAAATCGTCCTTCTTTCGCACGCTGGCTCCATTTGGGCCCTAGTTGTGCTCCGAAGCTCGGCAGCCCGATCGGAATACACCCAGGGTATGATATGGGTGAAAATTTTGTGTAAAAATAGGGGTTTCCGAGGTTGTTTATTTAGGTTTTTGAACATGAGCTTGTGAGGTATCATCACAATTTTTTTTTAAGGGTGAGAAGACAAGGTATATTTATGACTATATTTTGACGAAAGAGTGAAGAATTGAGGTTGTAACGAAGGTTCAGCTCCCACAATCAAATTATAGTTCGTCAAAAACCTGGAAAATGGCTGAAATGGCCATAACTTTGTGTAATAATACCGGAGGTAGTACTAACAACTGAATCAAGACAATACAACCAATGTGCTTAAAGCAGGGCAGAAGGGACATCTGTAGAGAAAAAATAAATAAACCGTTGTATAATAATTTGCGGCGTGTTTTGTTTTAACCTTCAAACACATTTGTTATTTTCGTAATTTTCCCTAACACTTTTGATTCAGTGGCTTGATTAAATGCATTTAAAAATATTCAAAGATAAATATTGTAAATCATACAGGTCAACTGGATTTACCGAGGTTATAGGGCCAAGGAGACAAAAGACTGATGCTGGGAACTTCGACCAGCTAAGAACCTCATGTCTTATGAGCTATGACGCAAACACAGACTTTTCTCTATGTACCCTTTTTTGTCCCTGTGGACCAGACTAATTCTATAAATTACCTGAGGGCATCAAGAATCTCCAGGATCGATCCCTGAAGAGAGAAAAAAAATAGAGAGCTTTCATACCTATTTTTAGATAATATTTAAAATATTGACGAATTCTGTACTGGAAGAAACTGGTCTTGAAATCACCACTGCCGATCATTTTATTTTATTCGCTATTGCTATTAACGCTAGCTTGTATTAGCATTAGTACTGATTGTTAATATAACTCAGCAGCCGAGGAAATTTTATAGAAGTACTCGAGCTTCCTGCAAATTGTTTATGGATTGTGATATAAGACCATTTTGTGTTTGAGTTTCGGGCATGCTTTGGGCTCCGAACGGTGTGTAACCCAGCCAGCGCTAATTCATTTAGGCGCTTCCTGATGGCCTACCAGATCAATTAGCCTACTCTGAGACCGAGTTAAATTTTTGCGACAAGTCTGCAATGCAACTTTTGTTTTTTCTGAGGGTTATTTTGCTATTATTTTTCATTACGAGCTAGTTTATCGGTTTGATAGAACTCTGAGTTTTATTTTCCTGTACGCAGTCGACACCACATCAGTTGTAAAAAATTCCACGCTGGGAAAAGTTCATTGAAGACTTGACTCGTACTCAAACATTGTCAAATTGTTGGTGTCAATCCAATGTGGTATTGACTATCATTAGGATGGTGATTCACTGTTTCACAACTAGGCCTCACCTTTCCAGGCGATCTTCATTACAGGAAGCTTTTTGCAATCTTTATGACGGGTCAAAATATTTATTACAGCCCTTGTTCAGATGAGCAAGGGCTTCTGAAGTAGTTGTACCCGAATTTAGATGGAAGTATTTAGGTAAATCATATAATATGTCGTTGCCTGGAGTTGCGGCTCGATCCAGCTGCTGCCGTCGTTTTCACTTTAGTACTTCAATCTCCAGGCAACGACATAATATATATATTTTGCGCTGATTCACCCCACGACTTGATCTGCCCCTCTCAGACCGTGCTTATACTGTAACGGGTAATGCATCAATGTGTTGCGGGTGAGCATACAAGTCGCACGGAAGTGCCTATACCGGTTCTGTCGCTGAAATATCGCTGTATTTATTGCGTATGTTAGTTCGGTGTGATCGATATGATGTATCGATGTATGCTTTAAGATCACGAATGTGATCGTATGATTCGCTAATCTCTAGTTATGTGGGCGTTTCGGTATGGTTATCATAACGTTGTATGCAATATGTATGTTTGGTTACGTTGTAGACGAAAGTCTTGTCGTTAATCACTCGTAGTATCGGTGCGTATGGGATTATTTTTAGATGTTAATTTTTTAAAATAATTGGTAGGGTAAGCTCTATAGCCACCCCGCGCCGTCTCGTACTACGCGGTTTTTGAAGTATCCTATTCTGAATATGGCTGGTATGACTATATTTCCGTCGTCGTCTACGGAATTTCTGTGCATCTATTTCTAGTTGAATTAATGATGTAGTTAGTTGTTGAAAATATTCACTGATACGTTGGTTTATTTGTGACAATTCTTCTTGTGTCGCTAGAGTTGTCAGTATTCTTTCATGGTCTTTGAAAACCTAATTGAGTATACTCCGGTTTTGAGTTCTCCTGTAACTAGTTTAGTGTGGAGTTGAGGTAAATAATGATATTTTTTTAGTTTGATATTATTTTGTTATTGATCCTTTCAAATGTCTGGTTGAATTTCAGTTCAGTGCCTAATAGATATTTGCCAATGTGACCTTCCCATTGTAAAAGAGACCACCCCTCCCCCCCAGAAGCAACCCTGTTGTAAAAATTCACCCGCCAAAAAAACCTTCTTAGCCGCAAAAGGGATTGATATCCATTTTGAATTATATTCTCTACAAATTAAATCAAGAATGTTTTTATTTGCAGACATTTGTATTTGTACAACGTAAGAAGGGCAGGGACGTAATCAACGCAACCTTCTGATTCGCGCTTACTGGGAATTCCTTGTTCATGGAGAACAATTGCAAGCCCCAATTCCTAGCAAGCAGGAGGTTCAGCGGACTACCCGGGCCTTTCGGCCAAGGATGCTGATCCCTTCAGTGCAGCGGGCGTGCGGCCCAGGACATCTAATGCCATCAAAGACCTGTTAGTTATTTTTCAATCTCGTGCGGCACCCTGCGCACGAAGTATGATTGTCGGCGGCAGCGGAGACACCGGAAAACGCTTAGTTAATAGGCTGGAGTATCGTTCGTTATCGGAATCGGTCAGACAAATCGATCCACCAACTAAGAAAGAACTATCAATCGAAATTCTATCACTGAATCAAGAAAGAGCTATCAATCTGTCAGTCAAGCCTGGTGATGTTTCCCGTGTTGAGTCATCAACAGTTTTATTCAAGAATTGATTAATTTTACATTTCACGCTTCACAGTTCACAATTCAAGTGATATATTTCAGCTGGGTTCTTCCCCGTTTCTGAAGAGTTTCCTCTTGATACAAGCTGCGCCTCGCATTCAGGGCCACCGGAAACTGAAAGAATAAGGCAATCCATACTGTTCGGGAAGGAAAGGGGTTACTGCAATTAATAACCATTTAATTCTCCCGACATATTGAATATTTATTACGAAAAAAAAATGAATCGGGGGTGTTTCCTTCTAACTGCAAGGAAAGAAAAAAAAATAAATAAACTACGCTTGTAGAAAAGTAAAACTAAATAAGGAGCTCCTCCTAATTTAACTGTCTAAATTTAAAATTTGTTGTAAACCGAACTTATTTGTGTTGGTATACACGCATATTCAATATTATTGTGCTCTGACTTCAGAAGCATCAACTAGCGGCAAAATCATGATACTGGAGAAATACACTGCCAAGGTGATGGCACAGGAGCTTCCTCGTCACAATCAGAGTGACCCATTATACATTACATTACCTAACGTGAAATATACATATTACATAACATTACATTACGTAACATTACATAACATTACATGAAATATACATATTACATAACATTACGTCCATAATACATTACGTCCATTATACCTACATAATTGCGAAAGTTATGCGTGTTTGAAGAATTTCACGTTAGCGCATGCGCAGGGCGAACCGCTGGCTCTATCATGTTGAAATTTATATGGGACCTCAATGGGCCTTACCCGCTTAATCCCTGAGAATTACATTGAAATTGGGTGAAATCTTTGGTTACTACGGCTGTAACAAGGAAATTGAATCTATTTCACGCCAGCGCATGCGCAGAGCGCACCGAGGGTCCGATCATTCTGAAATTCATACTGGAACTCACTAGGCCTTGTCCAAACAATTCTTGAAAATTTGAGCGAAATTGAATCAAAATTGTGAAAGTTATGCGTGTTTGTTGAATTTAACGTTAGCGCATGCGCAGGGCGTACCGCTGGATCAATCATGTTGAAATTTGTATGGGACTTCAAGGGGCCTTATCCGCACCATCCCTCAAAATTTGAGCTGAATCAATTCAAAATCGTGGAAGTTATGGCTGTAACAAGGAAATGCGGACAGACTCACAGATTCACAGACTCACAGACTCACAGACCGACAGACACGGAACCAAATTTTTTCAGTAGGCTTTGAAACGCAAAATGCAAATTTTATAAGATGGGTGCAGAGCTATCTTTCGAATCGTGAGCAAAGAGTTGAAATTGATGATTATATTAGTGATCCGTGTTCATTTCAATATGGTGTCCCTCAAGGCACAGTCCTTGCCCCATTATTATACATTATATATTGTAATGGTGTATTTACGAGGAACATAGACGGGGAAGTGATTTGTTTTGCTGATGACTCGGCGATGATAGTTAGAGGAAAATCATGGGAAGATGTTAAAGAGAAAGCAGCAAGAAATATCACTGAACTGAATAAATGGTTGACACTGAAGAATCTAAAGCTTAATTACGCTAAAACACACTTTATGTTGTTCTCTTGGCTAGCAGCATCCATCCCAAACTTTGGAAAGATTATATGCCATGCAGATCACGGCTGTAAAGAAAATTGTAAATGTCCAGCTATAGAACAAGTAAGAGAAACTAAGTATCTTGGAGTGGTAATAGATCAGTGCCTAACTTGGGAGAAGCATATAAAAATTTTATCAACAAAGCTTAGACAGTTAATACCAATTTGTAGAGGAGTAAACTTCATGGGCATAAAATTAAAAAGGCAATTTTATTACGCTATAGTTCAGTCGCTACTTATTTATGCTTTACCGGTGTGGGGTTCAGCCTATAAAACCAAAATCCAACCTGTTTCAATTATACAAAAAACTCTAATAAAAATTTTACTAAAAAAAAAGAGAACCTTTCCTACTAATTTATTATTTCGAGAATTTAAAGTTATTGACATTTTTAATCTAATAGAGAAAACCACTTTGATTTATACTCACAAAAAATATATAGAAGATAAATTAGAGAGGGTTGAGGTTGGCACACGGAGCGCGGGCAAAGTAACGCTGAAAGCTTTTAAACTGAAAACTACATCAGCTCAAAGACTATATTTTCACAAAGGGATTATATTATATAACTTACTTCCACATGACCTTGTGAAACAAGAAAAACTACCTTTGCATTTATTTAAAAAATTAATCAAGGTGTACTATTTTAGTATACTATAATAGAAAATATTTTTGTTAGCCTACAGTGTTTAAAAAATAAAAAATAAAAATAAATTATGTTATTATGATTACTGTATCTATTCTAAACTGAAGTTATGAACATTTTTATGCACTATCTGGAAACTGTATTATAATAATATTGCTAATTACCAGGTTAAGGAAATTGTAACTAGGGTAAAGACGCTCCAGTTCCCAGCACAAGATTTTTCTTAAAGGGAACTGTTGCATTTGGCTTATGAAATGTATATTGTGTTATGACGAAATTATGAAAGAATAAATGCTTATTTAAAAAAAAAAAAAAAAAAAGTGGAAATTTTGATTTCTGAAGACAAAAATTTTTTGGCTCACGAAAGTGAACACAAGGCTTCCGCTGCTTCGCAGACTCGGAAGCAAAAATTAAAGAGAATGGAAATGTCTGTCCAGTGCGACGAAACCTCAAGGCACCCTTTGACGCTGCAGATAATGACGCACGAGGTTGCTGGAAATGAGGAAATCCCAGTTACATTGAACATGCAGTCCCACAGGTATTGGCAGTGGCACTGGAGTACGTTCTGGAAAGAGAAGTACCCACATTGAGATCAGGATTTCCTGACATGAAATACAGCCTCGGGGAAATCACGTGGTAAGTACCTGTGGCACGTGGTAAGTAGGTACCTGCGGGCACGCACAGTAGCGGTACTTACTCGATTCACACTGGCGAGGAGCTTGGAGACCCCAACTGGAAAGAAATCCACGAAGTTCCGCAGATGAACCCGAAGGCTAAAATTCCACCAAATCTGGAAATCCTCGGATACTGATGACCGGGAATCAGAAGATGGCGGCGGCGTTTGTCCAAGTCGTTCGAATTTCGAAGGCGGAGAATTTGATGGCTGTACTGTCAGGCAGACGGATGGGCACTGAGCACCGATGAGAAGCCCCACCCCGAAGATCCCCACTTGGTACACGATTGGAACACAGAACTTCTTATCCGGGTTCACCAGGTCACACAAACACACTAATATTACCAATATACAAACCGCAACTAAGAGCTGCTATAAAAACTAAGGACTTCTTCGAAACTACGGCTGGGTTGCCGCAACATAACCGCCCGCCAAATTTGGTTGTACAAATTTCAAAATCATGCCTCAAAGGGATCGGAAGTTAGGGGGAGAAGAGGGATCAATTTTACTAGAGGTCGCTTGTAGGAAGAGTAAGGAGTAGAGACTGTGACAGTGCGAACCACACCGTCCTGACCTGGGTGTAAATCCGAAATCCTCCCCATAGGCCATTGCTGAACAGAGGAGGAGTTCTCTTTAAGAAGTACCAGGTCTCCAATCTTTGGATTCGGTGATCTGGTAGACCACTTAGATCTCGCAAGAAGTCTGGAGAGATACTCTCGTTTCCAACGCGTCCAGAAGTATTCCGACATCCTTTTTATAAGTTGCCAGCGATCCAAATGGTTGATTTTTTCATCTAATAAGGATGGCTCTGGAGCTGCAGTCAGGAGCTCTCCAATCAAGAAGTGAGCCGGTGACAGATACTCGCACTGACTCGGATGACTCGATAACGGGCAGAGAGGACGTGAATTTAGAATGGCCTCCATCTTAGAAAATAACGTAGACATTTCTTCGAACGTCAGGGGTGTGTCTCCGGCTATCTTTTGTAGAAGTTGCTTGGAATTTTTCACGCCAGCTTCCCATATCCCTCCCATATGCGGTGCCAACGGAGGATTGAATATCCATTTGATGCCCTTGAAGTTAACATGGTCTAATATTTGCTTTCGGGTATGCTCATCATTATACCACTTCCATAACTCCTTTAGGCGACTCGAAGCGGCTACTAAAATTCTTGCCGCAATCGGAGTGTACTTCGGAAGGTAGTCCTCGCCTGGAGATGAAACGCTCAAACGCAGCGAGAAAGGCGTCACCCGAAAGGCTCGTTACAGGTTCGAGGTGAACTGCCTTAGTGACCAAGCATACTGTCAAACACATATAGGCCTTCGAGATAGCAGCTTTACGCCGGTTGGACTCCTTGATCAGAAAAGGGCCGGCAAAATCAATTCCGATGCGAGAAAATGCACGACTTCGCTGGACTCTGAAAGAAGGTAAGTCACTCATCATTGGGTTGGGTGATTTTGCCTTTAATGTATAACATTTTAAACAAAAAAATGTTCGCTGTTGAACGACGCGTCGAAATGGAGGTATCCAATACTTTGTTTGGATTAAAGCCTGAAGTAATGATGGCCCGAGGTGTAGATAGATTCTATGTAAATAGTCAACAAGTAGTATCGTGAGATGACATTTGGGCGGCAGTAGAACGGGATGCTTATGATTGTATGGAATATCAGCATTGAACAGCCTACCGCCCGCCCTGAGAATCCCGGAGCTGTCGAAGAACGGATTCAATTTTACGAATCGTTGCATTGCATCTTTAGCGTTTTTGATGTCATCGTTGAAAAAATAATGCAGTTGTACGGACTTTATACACATAATCAACGCGTTCTCAATTTCGGAACTCTGCAATGGTCCCATGCATTTATCTGAGGTGGAATATTCTTTCGGGAATTCGCAAAAAGACGCAGAATTCGTGCTAAAACACGAAGGAGTTTGGAATAGGAGGAGAATCTTTTCATGATTTCGATCAAATATGGTTCCGGGTCGTGACTGGCCATTAAAATGGAGACATTTTTCAATTCCGGTACGCCATGTGGTACTGACAAAATCGATTCTGGCCATTCGCTAGGAGGAAATGAAATCCAGTCGGGGCCATACCACCAGATGTTATGGTTTACAAGGTCATTTGGATATAAACCTCGTGACCCACAATCAGCGGGGTTGTCGCTTGATTGTACGTGTAGCCATGACGTAGCCGGAATAACATTGGTAATCTCGACCACGCGATTAGCTACGAACGTTTTTAAGCTGTACGTTGGTGTACGTAACCAACTCAAAACAATGGAAGAATCTGTGTAGAAGTTTGGACGTTGAGTCGAATCGCCGAGAACTTCGAGAAACTTCGAAAGAGATTTGTATAGACGAGATAACAGTAAAGCGCCGCATAATTCTAATCTGGGCACTGATAGAACTTTAAGAGGTGCTAGTTTGGTTTTAGCGATCAAAAGGTGAACTTTAACGTCAGATCCGTTGGTCGCACGTAAATAAATTGCCGCACAATAAGATTTGATAGAAGCATCGCAGAATCCGATGATCTGATAATCAAACGGTTTACTCAGGCCAATAAATCGAGGAATTCGAATATTAGATAACGATTCAATTTGTGCTACAGTTTTCGACCATTCTAGTTCGAGTTCGGCTGGAATTGGGTCGTCCCATTCGACGCCAATTTTCCAAAGTTCCTGAATGAAAATTTTCATCAAAATAATAAATGGAGAAGGAATCCGAGAGGGTCGTACAATTTTGAGATTGTAGAAAGTATACCTCTTTTTGTAAGGGTATGTGAAGAATATTATATGGAATATGTGAAATAGTCGTGATTGGGAACCCATTGAAGGCCAAGTATTTTCAAAGAGTCTTCATCAGAGAATGAAATAGGATTGGAGTCAGGCGAAACAGAAATATATGGCAATAATTCGGGGCAATTCGTCGCCCACTTACTCAATGAGAAGTTTCCCTTTTTCAGAAGAGCGACAACCTGAAGTAGGAGTTCAGTAGCACTTTGATCACCACCCGTGCATATGTCATCGATGAAAATATCCCTTCCTAGAACACGAGATGCTTCAGGATACACTTCGCCTTCGTCCTGAATAAGTTGGCGAATTACTCTCAAGGCTAGGAATGGGGATGAAGAAAGTCCGTAAGTGATGGTATTTAGTTCGTAAATCTTCAACTCGTCCAGCGGGGTGCATTGGTAGCTGCGATCGGATGGATCAAGCCAAATGTGTCTATACATTTTTTTAAACAATATCCGTGACAAAGACTATGGCGTGCGAACGAAAATTCAGAAGAATGTCACGAATATCGTTCTGCAGTTTAGGTCCTACCATGAGATGCTCGTTTAGAGAACCTTCAGAGGATTTTGCTGATCCATCAAAAACAACTCGGATTTTTGTTTTGTTCCGATCTTCTTTCATAATTGCATGGTGAGGGATCATGAATTTCGGATTTACCGAAGAGTAACTCATATGTTGCAGATTTTCATACTCGAGCATGAACTGATTATATTCCGAACGTAATTCAGCATTTTTCTCTAGTTTAGTTTCTAAATTTCGAAAGCGTTTTAGAGCCATGAACGTTGTGTCGCGAAAGTCTGGAAGGGGTTCCTTGAATGGAAGTCTAACGACGTAACTGCCATCTTCACGACGATAATGAGTTGTAGAAAAATGTGCTTCACATTCATCATCTTCAGGATTAGAAATAATATTTACAGTAACGGGTTCTTTCACTTCCCAGAATCGTTTTAAATCAAAATTTATATCCTCAGCCATAGGCAAGGTTAGAAGAGATGAACCATTTTGAGTGGATGGTTCGTGAAATTTGCCCATAACAACGTGACCAAAGATCGTAGGGAATAATTTAGGAATATCATCCTGGATTTGGATACCGGAACCTTTCCATATATCACAAAACATATCTGCACCCAACAGAAAATCGATAGGGGCAGGTTCGTAAAAATTGGGATCTGCTAGTGGGTATTTCAGATATTGCTTCCAAATTTTATATGGTAAAGGAGCAGTCGGGAGTGGAGAAGTGATTTCCTTGACAAAAACGGCACACGTCGTCAGATTAGGAGAAGCTTTATGTCGAGGTTTGACACAAACAGATACCTGGCCTTGAGCTCCTTCGAATAGCGTTTGACCTATTCCAGTAATCCGCTTAGTACATTTGTTGACACTCAACCCTAATCGTTTGATGCATCTCTGAGTTAAAAACGAATAATGACTCGCAGAATCAATGACTACGCGAATGGTTTGGAAGTATCCTCTCGCATCTCTAATTTCAGCAACTGCGGTGCCGAGTAATAGGTACGTTGGTGTCTTGTGAATTAGTTGTCGTGTTCAGAAGTACCACTCGTAGATGTATGCGAATTATTGTTGGAGGAAATAATAGGCTTTTGATGGGATGTGGTGTTGTTAGTTGTAGAAGGACTTGCATTTTTGCACAAGTACGAGTGGTGTTTTTGTTTGCACCACCTACACAACCATTTCGATGCACAATCTTTGGTGAGATGAAGAGTAGATAAACAATAAACGACACCTCTTCCAAGCCTTTATATATTCTAAAGTAGGGAATTCAGAATTTTTTACAGTATGCTAATGAGTGTCGGATTTCATCACAAATCGAACACACGTTAGCATCAGGATTTGCAGCTGAATTCGTGCTGCTATTAGAACCATTAGTCAGCAATGAAGGTTTCGGATTAGATTTAGAAAATGTTTTGAAGGTACCTCTTGAAGGCTGGGTGCTGGACCTCGAGCTATAATCCGAAGATGGCGAATCAAAATTTATATTACATCCGGCCGCTAAACGAAGAGATAGAGAGCGATGTTTAACGAACTTAGTCAGTAAATCGAAAGTAGGGAATTCAGTATTCCTGTTCTCAATTTCGAAATGTTCGCGAGTTACTGAGTCCAAACAGCGAATAGTGAGGTGGAACAGAATAAAACCTGCTTCATCCTCAATTTTCAACAATTTAAAGGCTTCGACGTTTTCGGAAATCCTGATCAAAAAGTCGTTTATAGAATCTACGGTAGGTTTACCGTACTGCGGTTTGAAACTGAGAATCTGGTTCAAATATGCTGATGCTAGCAAACGTTTACTGTCGTATGTGTCACACAAGGCCTTCCAGGCTAACGGGTAGTTTTGATCTTCAATTTGGAAACGGTTTATGACACCAGCAGCATGACCACAAACCGATGAAAGTAAGTAGTGGAATTTTTTGGTGTCACACATTTGTTCATTATGAACCATAGATACGAAGGAGTGACGAAATTTACGCCATTCTAAAATTTGACCAGAAAATGTGGGCAAATTTAGTTTTGGTAAACTATGGGGAGAAGAAAGTTGAAATGTAGTTTCACCAAGTGAGGTACTGGTTCTGACAGATGTACCTACAGCTTGAGGATCACTGTAGGCCCTTTTTTTTTGCAGCCGTTATTTTTTCAAGATTACCAAGACTTTCGTAATAATAATTTTTGATCCCTATTCGCACTGATTTGTCCTCCTCGGTGGGAAATAATAATTGACCTGAGGCTGCTTCAGCTCCGTCGGGAATGAATTCGAAATCGAGAAGTTCTTCATAAGTACTTTCGTAAAGAGCATAATATTTCTCCAAGGTTTTCATAGCGCCCTTGAAATGACAAACTTGATCAGAATCCTGCAGCGCAGCTCTTCCCTTTTTCGCGATGAAATTTACTTCCCCCGCGTAGCTAGTGAGCCTACGTTTAAGTGATTAAAACTCCCTTTTAGAACCTCTTTTAAAAGACATTTTTGTGGGATAGAACAATGATCTTTTGGGCAGATGTAGGATAGGGAAATCACAATGGGACGAGGCAACAAATGCAACTCTAAAGAGACTCTAAACTCCGTACCGACAATAGAAATGGAGTATATTTTAGACCTGATAGGTAATACGAACAAGGTTACTGTTGTCTCAAATGCTTTAGGAGACAACACCACGATTCATTAAAATGAACCACGCTCTGCTACCAAATTTTATGTTCGGGAAGGAAAGGGGTTACTGCAATTAATAACCATTTAATTCTCCCGACATATTGAATATTTATTACGAAAAAAAATGAATCGGGGGTGTTTCCTTCAAACTGCAAGGAAAGAAAAAAAAATAAATAAACTACGCTTGTAGAAAAGTAAAACTAAATAAGGAGCTCCTCCTAATTTAACTGACTAAATTTAAAATTTGTTGTAAACAGAACTTATTTGTGTTGGTATACACGCATATTCAATATTATTGTGCTCTGACTTCAGAAGCATCAACTAGCGGCAAAATCATGATAATGGAGAAAAAATTAAAGAGAATGGAAATGTCTGACCAGAGCGACGAAACCTCAAGGCACCCTTTGACGCTGCAGATAATGACGCACGAGGTTGCTGGAAATGAGGAAATCCCAGTTACATTGAACATGCAGTCCCACAGGTATTGGCAGTGGCACTGGAGTACGTTCTGGAAAGAGAAGTACCCACATTGAGATCAGGATTTCCTGACATGAAATACAGCCTCGGGGAAATCACGTGGTAAGTACCTGTGGCACGTGGTAAGTAGGTACCTGCGGGCACGCACAGTAGCGGTACTTACTCGATTCACACTGGCGAGGAGCTTGGAGACCCCAACTGGAAAGAAATTCACGAAGTTCCGCAGATGAACCGGAAGGCGAAAATTCCACCAAATCTGGAAATCCTCGGATACTGATGACCGGGAATCAGAAGATGGCGGCGGCGTTTGTCCAAGTCGTTCGAATTTCGAAGGCGGAGAATTTTATGGCTGTACTGTCAGGCAGACGGATGGGCACTGAGCACCGATGAGAAGCCCCACCCCGAAGATCCCCACTTGGTACACGATTGGAGCACAGAACTTCTTATTCGGGTTCACCAGGTCACACAAACACACTAACATTACCAGTATAGGTACAAACCGCAACTAAGAGCTGCTATAAAAACTAAGGACTTCTTCGAAACTACGGCTGGGTTGCCGCAACACATACGATGAGGTTTCCTTGGTGGAAGGTTAGTACGGGAAACTGCACATGCGACCTAGTGCTAGGTCGTTTACGTAGACTGGTGGCATCCAACGTTGACGAGCTTGTTAGGTCGTTCCCACCAAAAAGTAAGCATGCGCAGTTCACACATTCCTTCGTACAGGCCTTAGCCCGTCAACGACCTAGTGACCAAACTTGTGCGAAAACTCTCTATTAACGACTCCGCAATACTTGGACTTTTTATCGTCAAACGACACTGTGGTTGCTGATGGTACCTACATTTTATGTTTCACCTAAACATTTCTACCAGCTTTACACGATTCATTCATTCTCCGGTGTTACCTACGTACCATTAGTGTTCTGCTTTCTGCCAACAAAAACCAGTGAGTGCTATGAAGCAATGTGGCGTGACGTTAAGTCCACGAGTCGTTCAATGTTGAATAAAGAATTTTGTTCCAGAACAATTATTATTGATTTCGAAGCAGCAGCTCACAAGGCGTTAAACAGTGCATTTCCTGGGAGTGACATTAAAGGTTGCCGATTCCATCTTGGCCAAGCGTGGCACAGGAAAATAGTAGAGGTGGGACTGAAGAAGGAGTACGAACATACAGACACCGAAAAAAGTAACTGGCTGAAACTATTTTTCGCATTACCATTATCTCCGAAGTGGAAGATGCATTCTGTGACTTGATTTCTGTGGCACCTGACACAGGAGGAACACCTGTTTTCAAGTTTCTGATTACGCCCATGACACTTATATTTCTGAGGAAGCTCCTTTTCCAACAGCTATTTGGAGTGAACCTGTGTCACACAATCCGATAACGACGAACGCTGCTGAACGTTACCATCGTCATCTAAAGGACATGTTCTACAGCCCATCCAAAGCCCTCAGTCCACTTATTAACAATAACGCTAACAAAACTTCAAAGTGAAACATACTTGAAAATGAAAGCTACTAAAAAAATAAAACCTGCAAAGAACCATGAAAAAATGATTAGCTACATTCAGACGAAGTACGAAGATTACAAAAGAGGTGACCTCATCCTTCTCGAGTTTTTAAAAGTTGGACGGATATGCACCCCCAACCCGATAATACAACAACCATATTTCTGACTACGACTTGACGAGCCATGAGCGTATACTCATATGATAATTTCCAGTTGGTAAGTGCAGCTTTCCATAGTCAATTTTGTTGGCGCTTTCCTATAACTTTCGATTCCTACAACTGGCTCTTTCCTGTTATATTTTCAGGGGATTGGCGCATTCCTGGGGGCCTATTCACTAAAATAGATAGTGGAAAGAGATTATCTATTTTGAAAATCTCCCGGGAGAGATAGTCTCCTCTGGGAGACAGTCTCTTCCAATGTCTCCCGGGTTTTACCCCCGCAGTTTTCACCCCCTCCAACTGGACCAGGCCAAGAAACATTTTGAGCACCTCATAGCGGACAAAATAATACGCCCCTCCAAATCCCCCTGGGCCTCCCTCCTCCACATTGTGCAAAAGCCCAACAGCGACATTCGCCCTTGCGGCGATTACCGCCGCCTCAACACCCGCACGACGCCCGACCTTTACAACGTCCCCCACCTCCGTGACTTCTCCTCTCATCTGCACGGCACTACCATATTCTCCACCCTCGATATCTCCCGGGCGTTCCGCCATATCGATGTTTACCCCCCTGACATCCCCAAAACAGCGATAATAACACCATTCGGCCTCTTCGAATATGTAAAAATGGGTTTCGGCCTCTGTAACGCTGCCCAAACGTGGCAGCGCTACATGGACCAGATACTCAGAGGCCTCCCATTTGTATTCTGGTTCCTCGACGATGTCCTGGTCGCCTCCGGAACCCCAGACAAACACTACCAACACCTGCGTCAAATTTTTGATATCTTTCAAGTGGAGGGCCTCATCATCAACAAGGAGAAAAGCGTAATTGCTCAACCCTCGGTGCACTGCCTCGGTCGCCTCGTGACCACCGAGGGCATTACCCCCCTCCCCAACAAGGTTCAGGCCCTCCCCGACTTTCCACGACCCCGCACGATCACCGAGCTCCGCCGCTTCCTCGGCATGATCAACTTCTACCGCCGGCATATTAAACACGCCACCCAGCACCAACAACCACTGATTGACGCCATTCCCCAGCCCGCCAAAAAACACGATAACCGCCCGATCGAGTGGACCCCCGTCCTCACAACAGCCTTCAACACCTGTGAAGAGGACCTCGCAACTGCCGCTCTACTTTCCCACCCTGACCCCCACGCCCCCCTCTCCATCACCACAGATGTTTCCAACTGGGCTATCACCACCCCCCAACCCCTCGGTTTCATCTCACATACTCTCTCTCCCGCCCAACGAAATTATTCAACATTTGACAGGGAACTCCTCGCCATCCACAAAGCCATCAAACACTTTCGAGACTTCGTGGAGGGCTGGCAGTTCTCTGTCATAACCGACCACAAACCCCTCACCCACGCCCTCCTTCAAAACAGAAAATCCGCCTCGCCCCGTCGCCTCCGGCAGCTCGAATTCATCGGCCAATTCACAACCGATATACGATACCTGCTGGGGGCCGACAATTGCGTGGCGGACACGCTTTCCCGTCCCTCCGCGCCGGTGTCCGAACTACGACTGTTCCCGACCTCCCAGCAGATCCGCTCGCATCAGACCCCCCACTCCGATCCAACCCTCGCCAATCTCATCGCCGCCGATAAACTCGAACAGCTGCCCCCAGACGACCTATGGTGTGACACATGGTGTGACACATGGTGTGACACATGGTGTGACGACACCGCCTATCCCAAACGGTTTTGCACCTCTACTCACATGTACCTGAAAGAGCCCGGCCGTCAGAAGACGTTTCAACCTCTTTACGCCGGGCCCTTTCAAGCCATCCGCTCCACTAACAGTACCGCAACCCTGTTAGTTGACGGGAAACCCGATACCGTCCCGTTAGCCCGTTGCAAGCCAGCTCCCGTTCTCCCAGACAACCATCAACACGCCAGTTCCCCTGCCAACCCCGACCATGCCAAACCCTCCGGGCACAACCTAATGCCGCCCGTAGTGAATTATCGCTATACATATTCACTACACCATCTATGGTTTAGTTATTCACAAATGAGTTCAGAAAATTTTGAGGTGTTGAAGGAGCAGCCAGAACGTTGAAGGATGTCACAATTCTATCTGCGAATGTGCGTCGGACTACCATTAGTAGGTAGTATCGAACACGAGCATTAAATAATTTTATGATTGTTCGTCTGAAACTGTCCAACAGGTCCTGAATGGTCGGTAGGCTGACGTCCACGGTAATCTGACGGGAGGCTAGAATAGCGGCATCCCTGAAGGGAAGCTTCAATATCAACAACTTCCAATCAGCAGCAAACCATTCGGGCTGAAAATGAAGAACGGAGCTGTGAGTACCTATAACTGAATAGCCCCATGCAATGCCGATGCAAATAGAAACTTGCGGATAATCTGTCATCATTCAAATCTTATTATCTCTCCAAACAGTTCGAAAAGATGGTTGTGGATCAAACCCTTCCCACTTGGTAGCTCATTTTCGGATTTTCGGACATTTTGAGGAGGAGTTAAACAATTTTGTTTTCATGGTCGATTCCAAAGGTTCATTATTGAAAATAATAAACCAAATACAAATCCTGCGTTTCCTCCTTCGGCGCTTCCCTTTGAGTTCCGACAATATCAAAACTGACGCAGCAGAGATGGTTGGATAATGCGGGTGCCATTGTACGCGCCATAGATATATACCTGGATACGCAACTGAATGGACCAAGAACTTCTCCTGGACATTTCATAATGTTTTGACTGCATATCACATGACCCTCTGACTCACATGACTGTTGATAAGCTCGGTAATTACGCATTTCGTGATGGAGCCATCTCTATGATGAGGTTTTATCTAGAAAATAGATATCAAGCACTCACATTTGAGACGTCTTTCCGATTATTCAATTAATAAATAGGTGTTCCCCAAGATTTTTCATTAAAATTTCCAGATTGTAGTATTATTTGCAGATGACACTAAGTGTCACAGAAGTATTCTGTTAAGTTGAGAACCCACACTCGCAGATTTCAATCCTCTCATGACATCGTAACATTATCATGCACGGATAGTAGACTACCTAGTGGTCTAGTATCCGTGATATCCAGTATCCGAGTGGTTCAAAGTCAATAGATGTGATAAATGAAACCCAGTACCTCTTGAGCACTTTGAAACGTACTTCCCTTGCTGACGTAACCCACCATCAATGATTGGGAGTTAACATTGATCCAAAGGCGAATTGGAAGCAACATTGCTTTGAACAAGCAAAACGATGTAACTCACGATTGTTTCTTCTTAGAATGCTGAAGCAAAAGTTTAGTGACGAGCAGGCGTATTGCTGCTGTACGTTGCCTGGTCAACTATGGTATAATTTGTTAGGGACATACATCGTCATCGTCACACATTTTTGCAATTCAAAGAAAAGCTATTCGCATTCTGGCAAACATTACACAGAGACGATGTTTAGCAGAGAAGATTGCTCGGCAGAATTCCAAAGGCTGAATATTCTTACATTACCATCCCTTTATATAATAATTAGAAATCACCTGCCACATAAGGAAACATATTTGTAACTACGAGATCAGAAATCAAGTACATTAATATGATAACAGAAATTTAAGGAGAAATCGTGTAAGAGCATGTCAAGATGCTATTAATTACCAGGGAATTCATTTTTTCAATCTCCTCCCACAATCTTTCTTTTTCACTCGTACCTGTTTGTTGCATTTTCGACAACTGATGACATTATTTATTCATGACAAGATTGAATTAATGGTTAATCCTTTCCAAAGTCTGTGATTTGCATAGTGTATATTATATGCCTTGATCTTTAAAATCCTATTCCGTGACTTGGGTTGGCTTGGTGCCGTTTGCTTATTTGAAGGTTTCTATATTATCATAAAATTGACAATTGTGATGAACGCTGTACGGCCACGAAATACACTATCAGAAGACTGGTCGTCTTTCACGTCATATATATAATGGCGTATTCAATTACGTGGAATAGTGGTTCACACTTAAATAACCACACACAGCCACACACGCACGCGCGCGCACACACACACACACACTCACGCGCGCGCGCACACACACACACACACACACCCGCGCGCGTTGAAAGGTTGAGGGGATACGATAACTTTAAAATCAATATAACATTTATCAATGGCGGAAATGGACTATTTGAAAAGGGTTTTTCATCTTGGTCGAGTTTTCAACGGGCGAGTTTTCTAAATAAATAAATAAACTGAAGACGGCGGCTGTACGGCGGTCAATTTTGGTGTTTATGCAGCGGAGGAGTTATCCTTCTGAGATGAAGATCGAGATTAACACATCATCTCGCAACGATCAAGAAATATATGAATTAAGAACGAGACCTCATAATGCTGATTGTCAATACCTACATCTTAATGGTAGTACTAACAGTCATCATTCAACATTTAATAGGAGTTCGTGCCGATTACCTTGTGTTATTGAACTTTTTTTTTTTCTTCCATCCCTCATCTTTTACCGAAAGCTTTTCAATTATAAAAAATATCTTCAACTAGCGGCTTCTCGTAGGTACCTCCACATCTCGAAGTACTGGCGGATTCCTGAATTTATTTCTGGTTTTTTCCGCCTCTCGCAGGCTTTTCAACTTTAATATTGTTATGGCTACAACACCGCGGCTCTCTGACCCTAAACGCAACAGATGCAAACGGAAGAGCGAGATCGTTTGGTCCCACAGACTTTTCTACCTTGTTTAAGGGGGGATTTCACGACTAGAGATGTGTCGGTCATGAGTGACCTTGTCTCAAAGACCTTCTCTTTCAAGTGAACTGGTCCCAAATGACCTGCCGAGGGAATTTCGCAGTTCACCCGTTCGCCGTTCACTAAGGTTTCCCCCGAGTCTCGTGCCCTTCCATCCCACCAACCGGAGCAGGTAGCAGGTCACCAGTTCGCCGTTCCTTTTGACAGTTCAGTTCGCCCTTATCCCACTCTTACCTCAATCGTCAATCCCACAGTCAGTTTCTGTGATTTTTCATACTTTTCTAACGGAAATTTCATTTTTTGTAAAGAGTCATTTTCATAAAGCAACTATCCTGTGATGTGTATTTCATTTAAGTACTTAGTCCCCAAAAATATGTGATTTTTGTTATTTTCCTAATTTCGTTATTGAAAAATATACCTATTTTTTTCTTTTTGAGAAAATGGTCGTAGTACTTTTATTGATTCTCCTACTTAACCTTACTAGGTAAGCTTTAAAAAATGTTTATATGAATAAAATTTTTTACTAAAGCTTCTCTTTAGATCATTCTATGAATTCAGCAGAAAAATGTTAATAAATGAGGCTAGAGTTGGCCCGTACTGAGAAATTCTTAGCAGGTCGCAGGTCCCGCTCGCACTATACCTGTGGACAAAGTGAACTGGTGACCTTCTCCAACTGAGAGGGAGATTGGGCTCGTACTGAGAAATTCCTATCAGGTCGCAGGTCCTGCGTGTTCACTTCAAAGTGAACTGGTGACCTTCTCCCGTTGAACTTGTCTTCGAACTGAGTGACCTGTTGGGAGTCAACTCACTCACGTGAACTGGGTTTACACACCTCTATTCACGACCTGATTTCGGGACCCTAAATCGGGCCCGATCACCATCGGCCCTGAAATCCGATGGTGAAAATCTGTGCTGCTGGTCACGTTTTGGGAGGTGACCAGGCAGGGCGGTCGGGAGAGATTTCCAACCGATTTAGGGTGGAAGGGTGGGGACAGACCAGGCCCCCTTGTCATACGCAAGAAATTCCGGAGATCTTCAGCATCCAATACGTCCATAAGTCTTGCATGACTCAGTACACGCCTTTCGCGGTACACCTGCTTCATCCACATCTTCTTTTTCTTGATTTCTTTCTCGCACACGGCCAAAGCAGTTAATGCTACACCAACAACTAACTGCTTTGAAAAATACGGAGCCATTTAATTAAATTTATGAAACTTTTAAAAAACTATTTCATTTCAAAAACTAACTTTAAAACTTTGAAACTAACTGTAAAAAATATTCCTGAACGAAGAAATTATAGCAACGAACTAAGCAGTAGGTCAGGCGCTTCAGAACGGGTCGTGAAAATACAACGCTCTGCGAGGGAGTGGAGAGAACAGTGGCGGGGAGATCGGGACCATGAACGGGAAAGGGCGGTCGGGGAACGGGGTCACCACCCGTTCCGTTCCAACGACGACGCGACCTGGAAACCGCAAACCGCAAAAACGCATCCGGTTGCGGGAATCCGCAAGCATGTGTTTTCTTAAGGGGAGTGACATACTAGAAAAATCGCACTGCGGTGACCGCGTCCGGTTTTTCTCTGCCGCAACCTGTCGCCGGTTTTCAAAAGTCAGCATTCCACCTGCGGCGCGGTTTGGAGGGGCAGTGAGTGCAGAGGAACGGTTGATAGTCACGCTTCGTTTTTTGGCCAGTGGCAGGACGTACAAAGACTTGAAGTATAGTGCTGCTAGATCGCCATCATTGATGTCAACCATGGTTCCAGAAACTTGTGCAGCTGTCTAAAATTGTCTCAAGCAGTCTGTCCCCACCCTTCCACCCTTCCACCCTAAATCGGTTGGAAATCTCTCCCGACCGCCCTGCCTGGTCACCTCCCCAAAACGTGACCAGTAGCACAGATTTTCACCATCGGATTTCAGGGCCGACGGTGATCGGGCCCGATTTAGGGTCCCGAAATCAGGTCGTGAAATCCCCCCTTAAAACCTTTCTCACTGCTCAGCAGGATATCAATCATTTTCCCCATCGGGAGCAAAACATATTGTTAACTGCAATATCAGGATCCAAATATTATGAGATTATCTGCCCAACTTTAAAATACAAACTTGGCGTTGCACCGCCGATATACGCAGTTTTGTATCCCCTCACAATGAGTCCTAATCTTAATGATTTAATCTTCTTCAATTTCGAGGGCCCATCCTGTCAACCAGATTTCCGATCAATTATTCTTACCTGGAAGTGGTAACTTTCTGATAAAAAAAATACCCAGATTTGGGTTTTTTTAAACATATATTTTAGTCCCTATCATTGCTCCGTTCTACACATCTACAAACTCCCCGCAGAAGGTCGCCCCACGTTGCATAGTAAATAGTACTAGTTTCACTTCTAGGTATCTACGAAACCTAATTATTTTACTTGGAGTAAAATATTCATTTTCTGTTATACCCAATTTTGTTATACATTGACCTACCCCTTATAACTGTCTTGTTTGTCGGCTGTTCTTAAATGAGGAGTAGTGCCCCGAGTATGTGGCTTTCGTACCTATTCCCATTCGGATACAGTGCGTGAAAAAATATAATCCCACAGCTGAGCTAGCCGTTGGTGAGAAATACCCCAAAAGGTGTAGCAGAACATACGGTGAAATTTCTTTCTCATCATGTCTTCATCTTGTGTAATTCTGGATTCAGTTTTCCTTTCTTCTTTTTAAGTGTCAAACTTCTACTCCTACAAGCTATTCAAAATTAATTTATAAGTGCTAGGGCGGTTACTGGTCATCACATTTACTCACACACCTATTGTGCTTAGCATTCTCGGCAGTGGTCGGATCTCTTTCAAACTGAAGATGGCGTATATGTTGATCTGCTCGAAGCAAGTACTAGCTATAATATGAGCACCAATATTCTGACGGACATGCTTTTGACGGAATTCACCCAGGTATGATGAGTTTCCCGACAAGTTCCACGGAAATGTGGAGAAGTCGATAGAGTGGAGGCAGTAGCTTGCTTACAGTTACTATGAGTAAGTCATTACGATAATGATATACGATTGTGATTTGCTTTGCCAAATATTCCTCCTTGTATTACCTAATATAAAATGTGACGTTGGGCAGTTCTCGAGTCGTTTGTGGTTCCAGTGAAGATGGGGGCGGTCAGACTTAAACCTAATCGCTATCTCTTCTTAACTGGCGATAATATCGCTAGTCGTAGAAGGGGGACTCTCGAGGGTTCACCGTCACTCTACTCACACTGGCACATGGCAGCAGAGCGTGGTTTGGTAGTATGTGCTGAGCATACACCATACACCATCCAATTTTTGAGGGCTTACCATAAGGATAAGCCCAAAGGTTTCCAGAAGGATTCCTTTTACAATGCATACATCTATTCCCCCCCCCCCCCCCCCCCGCCCCATTCTCCTTTAGAGCTCAGTATAAATGTATATTTGAGCTCATTTGAAGGCCATTAATGCCGTGTCCCAGTTCACAAGTCACAATAGTTGTTCCATCATAACGATGAAGGTTGATCACCTATAGTCTGGCAGATTTTTCTTTGTGCATGGGTGAAAGTGGGCTTCAGCCCTCAACCGTCCCTCCCCTTACCTGTGGGGACCCACGGCCGCCAAGTGTAGGGAAAATTCCCTACCGCATTATCGTGAAAAAAAAGTGTAATACGAGGATTCACCTCCAACTTTGACAAATTATGAACGGCAACTCTTTCATTCGTTAAAAATTTTGAAATATTTTTCAAGTTTTTATGTTTCATGTGCTATTTTAAATTTTATACGAGAGTTTAAATACGAATATATGCTAATATGTGCATAAATTGATTGCTCTCATTATAATAATTGGTCAGGGGAACAAGCCATGCAAATTTTCAACAAAATTTCACAATTTCCAATTCTTTCTAAATTTTAATGCACGCTACATTTGACCCTAAAAATCGACCAAACCTAATGTGTTCAAAAGTTTATGAAATGTTGGACAAACTTCGAATTCAAAAAAGTAGGGTCTAACTGAAATGAAATGAAATGAAATCTGGTTTATTCCTCCTTTTACAGCAATGTATAAATTAATTAATTAACCAAGGAATTTCCCCACTTTTTGGAACACTGTTCCGTGCTAAGTGGGGGAGTCACCTTACACTTTTTGTATAATTAATCTCTAAATTTAAATATAATTATACAGTCCACATTGCTTCAATATATCTTTGCACTATTAATTTCAAGTTATCGGATTAGTGTACAATTTATTACAATTTTGATTTATTTAGTTTTAACAGACACATAATTTATTTATAATAGTTAATTCAATATATACATAATAGTAACTTTAGTTTTAATGTATGTACATTTCTTTCTGATAAATATATTACTCTCTAGTCTGTAACATATATGCTCGAAAATAGGTGCTCACATTCTCGATATCCCCTCCTGATCAGAAAACTAAATACCTCTTTTTTATAGCTGGCTCGACTATGGGTAGCCGGCGCAGCAAGGGTCTGAGGCAGTTGTCTCAGCAAAATAGGTAAACTAAAATATACATGTCTTGAGGTACATTTTAATCTACTAGGCGGTACTGGGTTAATACATTGAGTGGTCAATCGAAACACATATGTAGGTTGGATCTGAGTGTATACAAAATCCTGCGTATGCTTGTGAAAGAACATAAGTGCTGACTTAATGTATAGCTGGTTGATAGAAAATACTGGAACAATGGCGAACAGTTGATCGGAAGGGAATCTTCTTGACTTTGAAGCTAATATTTTTAAAACCGCTTTTTGTGCCACTGTCAGTGGATACATAACAGTTGGAGTGGCTCCTCCCCAGGCCAAGATGCCAAAACTCAGAATACTCTGAACCAGAGACTTATATAAAATTAAGAGGAACTTGAACGGTACTAACTTTCTTAACCTATAAAAGAAGTAATTGAATTTTGCTACTCGCTTAGTTAGCAAAGCAATTTGTGTATGCCATCGCAGATCTTCGTCTATATAGACTCCCAGATACCTTGCACTCGCAACTCTATCTAATCTTGGGCAAGAACAACTCTCTAAGTTCGTTCCATCACAAGAATGTAACTTTACACAGTGTTGGAGATGGGACTTGCTGGGCGATTTGGAGAAAACGAGGTACTTAGTTTTGGATGGATTTAAACTAAGCGTATTTGATGACAGCCAATCAAACAAAACTTTCAAATCCCGGTTAGCAGAAGAAAAAATCTCATCCCATGAATCTCCCTCGCAGAAGAGTGCTGTGTCGTCAGCGAAAAGGTATGTATGACCTTTTAAGGGGAGATCTCCTATCCTATTAATGAATATCAAAAATAGTAAGGGACCAAGGGTACTGCCTTGAATGACTCCAAAATTCACCTCCTCGGTATCACTGTCAATTCCATCGAATGCAACTACTCGTTCTCTACGTTCCAAATAACTGTGGAACCATTGTTGTTCCCCTGACTTGACCCCGCTACCGCTTAAAGCCTCCAACAATTGTGTACGATTTATTGAATCAAACGCCTTAGACATATCGAGCAGAATCAATATTCCTTTCCTTCTTTCATCGAGCGTTGTGCTCAGTTGTTTTGTGATAGAAAAGAGAGCCTCATCAACACCAACACCTTTACGAAATCCAAATTGCTTTTCTGAGAGAATACTATTAGATTCCAGGTAATCATAAAGTTGCTGCTTAACCCATCTTTCTATAAGCTTTGAAATGATACTCAATAGCGAAATAGGCCGATAATTTGTGAGCTCTAACGCATCTCCACCTTTATAGAGAGGGATTACTCTGGCCACCTTAAGCTGGTCTGGGAATATATGGGTCTGTAGGCTCGTATTTATTATGTGCATTATAGGATTACAAAGTATGCTAAAGTGGTTTTTTATATATTTGAGTGATAGACCGTCTAAACCTGGAGCCGAATTGCCATTCATAGTAGTAATTATTTTCTCCAAATGTTCTTTCGTTATGTTCATAAACTTAAAGTTTGGTACATTTACAGCCCTCTCCGACTTTGGTGTGAAGGTTGCGCTAACTTTTGGAATTGTTTTCGCCAAATTTTCCCCAACCCCGGCAAAAAATTTATTGAAACTTCTAGCAATGTCAGACCTAGCATCATCTAAACCTACATTTTTTTCCTCAATTATATTCGAAATTAACTTAATACAATGGCTTTCATTCTTATTTCTGTCTAAAAATGCTTCATTAATAAATTTCCAACACTCTTTCGGCTTCCCCTCTACTTCCTTGAATCTTGCCCCGTAGTAATCGTGCCTCGCTTTGCTTATTAATGTTTTAAGTATCTCACTGTACCTGCTAACGCGAGTGCTGAGAGATCTGTTAAAGGGTTGCGTTCTTAGTTTCCTACTCAATTTCTCTTTCACACGGATTCCCTTTAGGATGCCGCTCGTCATCCATGGGGTAAGTTTTACTTTGCAGTGAGGTACCTGACTCCGAGTAGAAGATTCGGATAAACATTGCTGTAATCCTGCTATAAACAAACTTGTTGCTCTGTTCACATCTGGCTCCCTCACAACGATATCCCAGTCAAAATTAGAAACCTTGGCATTCAAAATATTATCATCTATGCGAGTTTTATTTTTATTACGCTGCGTTAATGGCTTGGAGTTGGAGCACTCAAGTGAGGTCGCTATTGCGTAGTGATCTGTGATATTTAAGGTGATTACTCCCGAACAGACTTTGTTGTCACAATTAGTACGTAAAAAAATGTGGTCGATACAAGAAGAACTGTTAGCCTGCACCCGAGTTGGCTTATCAATTAACGATCTGAAACCCAGTTCGGATAATGATGTTGTATAGTGCAGTAAATTCAGATTAATATCACCAATAAAGTAGAAGAAGCGAGAATCCATCTTGCTAGAAAGAAACCCAATTAAATCGCTAGTAAACTCTCTTGGATCCCCATGTTGATTACGATAGGTTGCTAATACATCAAAAATAATGTTATTTATCTTGAAACGTAAATAGATACTTGTTGCATAATGTAATTTGATAAATTCGACTACATAGTTATTAGTATTTTTTATGTACACCACTACCCCATCATTTTTGTTAAAATGATCCGATGATTGCACAACATCAAATCCCGGAATTCGTTGGAGTATGGGATTACACTCCAACCAAGCCTCAGTTAGGACAATTATGTCAAAAGAGTGTATAACCGACTTCAACCAAATCAGAAACGATGGAAAATTACTATTATAACCTCTGATATTGAGATGAATGATGGACAACGAATACGATTTGTTTTCCTTTATATAAGATTCAAATGACGAGTAATATGCGCATTCCTCCCTCAACCCCACCACACGACCATTGGCAAAATCCAAAAGAAAATTATCCTGCATATTTCAATAGGTTAGATGAGACAAAAGTAGTAGTAGAGTAGCCCATCAATGTCTACCTCCAGGAGAAGACCCACCCTCCGATGTAACGCCTTTGTCGTTGAGCAGTTTCAATGTATCCATCTTCGTGAGCTGGTCTTCAGTTAGAATTCGGATGGCACGCTTGTCAGGAGCATCATCTTTTTTTACGAAGATCCTGCCCTCCGATGTCCAAGCATATTTAAAGTTATATTCCTTCGCGAACTTCCGTGTTAGCCAGAAAAGTTTACCGTTTGTTGGTGTAAGGCGGTCGTTTATGTAAATCTTGAATTCGCCTAGTGACTGATGTAGGTCTCCGGATATCAAATCACGGTGGTTTCTCATGGATTTAATCAACTGCCTCTTCAGATGAATGTTAGAAAAATTTGCTACAATCAACCCTTCGGTTTTCGCGTTAAATCTGGGTCGAATTCTATAAGCTGATATGACATCATTTTCATTCACGGTAGTCTGCAATTTACTACCCAGGGCTTTCAAGATGTCAACTATATTTTCGTTCTTCGTTTCCGGAATTCCCGTAATCTGAACCGCTGACCTCAAATGGTCCTGCTCCATGTGATTAATTTTCTGATTTAAATCTGACATTTCCTTTCTGAGTTTTTCATTTTCTTGAGTAAGTGACAAGTTTACCTTATTTATATTTTCCATGCCGGTCTTAATCTCCATGGTTGTTTTTTTCATCTCCTCAAAGACATTGTTGAAGAAGTTCATAGAGTTTTCCATATCCTTCAGCTTATTTTCAAAAGAATTGAATCTTTCTGTGAGCGCAATAATGATTTGATGAATGATTTTCATATCCGGGGAGTTAGCGGCAGGATCACCTTTATATGAGGTGTCGGATGAAATGTCATCTTCACTTTCATCATCCTTGCTTGTATTTTTATCTAAAGACGAGGAACAAGTATCGCATTTCCATTGCTGTTTGAGCACCGTTTTCATCTTTTTATAGTTGTCGACTGATTTTAGACGAGTGCAACCTGGGTGATACGATTTCCCGCACACACTGCATTTAGCCGTTTTTCTCGGCGTATGAAGCTCGCGTGAACATTTAGCGCAATCCATTTTGGTAGTCGCCGGGTTGTCGCGCCGCTTAAGAGCAAGTTGAAAACCGATAACCGAACACGAAAGGGACAATGTGAATGTAAACAACAGTAAAACCAATGCCGATAAGAGATCCTCACTCGACGAATGCCAACGGGTAACTGGAATTCAATTGAAAGTTAATAACATTATTTTAAACATTTTTATTATAAACTATTTACTTTTATAAAACAGCATTGACGAATTTTATAGGTACACTAACATTACTACAATATAAATAATAGAAACCATCAATCACTCTGGGTCAATCTGTATACTCCTTCAAGTGTGGGGTCGTTTTCTTGATCAGAACAACTCATCTCTTCTTCATCTTCGGATCCAGAGTCGAAGTGATTTTCGCTCACTATAACCTGATAGGGTTCAGAGCAAAAGTTAGAAAGGTGGCCGTAGGGTAGTTTGGCACCGTTAGGTTGGGGTAACTGACTTCGCTCCAACGACTCAAATGGTGGTGTGGAGAGGGTGATCCCATGCACAGAGAAAAATCTGCCAGAAGTTTTTCTCCTCCATCACTCGTACGTAGGAGCGCTGTTCTCCACCAGTAGATATTATTGAGGTAGTACCATTACGATGGAGGTTAGGCACCTTGAAGTTGTTCAGTTGTCCTTTCCTGAACCAGAACTTCATACTACTTTTCAACCCCCCCCCCCCCTTCCCTCTCATACTTCTGCTTCCCAGAAGTATGTCATGTGGGGAGGAGTGTGACGTTGGACAGTTCTCGAGTCGTTTGTGGTTCCAGTGAAGATGGGAGCGGTCTGGCTTAAACCTAATCGCTATTCCTTCTTCTTCTTCTTCATGTGCCATGTCCTCCAAGAACGTTGGCGACCAAACTCACGATTTGAACCCTGTCCACGGCAACTCGGAATAGTGACGTTGAGCTTAAACCAAACCACTGCCGAAGATTCCGCAACCATGACGTTCTCCTCCTTCCGGGACCACGTTTTCCAACAATCACACCCTGCATTATAACCTGCAAGAGTTTATATTTATCGCTGCGCATTACGTGGCCGAAATATTCTAATTTACGTCTCTTCACGTTATTCATTACCTCTCTTTCCTTGTTCAGCATTCGCAACACCTCCTGGTTCGTCTTCTTTGCGGTCCAAGGTATTTTCAATATTCTCCGGTAGGTCCACATCTCGAATGCCTCGATTTTCCTGCATAAAACCTCGGTCAGCGTCCACGCCTCTAACCCATAATATAAAATGCTAAACACATAGCAACGCAGGATCCTAACACGGAGCGAGAGATTCAGAGAACGGCTTGTCAGAACTTTCCTCATTTTGATAAAGGAACTCCTGGCGAGCTCAACACGGCAGCGGATCTCCCGCGAACAGTCCCAGTTCTCGCTCAAGTAGCATCCAAGATACTTATAGTTTCGGACCCGACCAACTTCGCTGTGGCCAATCCAAAGAGAAAGCGAGGCAGAGGAACGCTCAATGCTTTTGGAAATAACCATCCACTTCGTCTTGTTGATGTTCAAACGCAGTCCCATCTGCATGCTTTGGCTTGCCACTCTAGACAAAAGCTGCTGGAGGTCCTCCAAACTACTGGCCAACAAAACGGTATTCCTTCTTAACCGGCGATAATATCGCTAGTCTAGAAGGAGAACTCTCGAGTTTCCACCGTCACTCTGTCACAAAATTAATCATGAAATAATACGACGAAATTCCTGTCATGCAGCGGAATCAAAAATGTTCAACTCGGGTTGGATTTTGTGCTGGTTTCACAAATACTCCCTAACAATAGATCATTGTTTTATCGAATCAGAGATTTGAAGCGCTGGTTAAGGACATGTGGGGTTCACGAGGGTAATCAGTCATTATAATATTTTCATAAAACTATTTTGTTTTTTTCATTTAACGTCGATTTAACTTCTAAACGTCGATTTAACGGTATCATGGAGGAATTGACCTGCAAAATGGAGGCATTTGGCTTGATTACGATTGATAACGCAGTTGTTGACGTGTATTGTGAGGTTGAGTAGGTACATACTAGTGCTCATTTGTTTTTTGGAGTTTGGTTTGTTATTTACATGTTGATTGTAGTGTTAGGTTTATTTTTGAAAGAAAGTTGGTTGATTGTCGAAATCGCGGAAACCAGCATGGACACAGCGTCGCAATAACAAAAACGTGGACCGAAGTATGAAGCCAGTGAAAAGCAGATTTTGGTTGGCATTGTTCTCAAGTATTTCAAAATTGTCGAGTGTAAGAAAACCGACGGTGATCTGTCGGTCGGCCGACGGTGGTCTGTCTGTCGATCTGTCGTTTCTGTTATAAAATATATTTTTTATGCAGTGTATCATATTATTATCAATAATAATGTGTCCCGCTGTTTGACTGGGTCAGGAACTAAATTAATAAATGAAATTCTTCTTCTTAACAAATCACTTTTATTAATAATTAAGGTGGTAGGACACATCCGATGATGATAGAGGGGGAGGGAGAGTCGCTCCGGGGTATATATAGGTAGTACCCAGGTGGGGATTGCTCCACCCACGGTAATCTCTAACACTATATCGAACTAAACGATACCAGCGGTAAAACTAGTAACTAATGAACGCAGTTCATCAGTACCTACAACATCCTTCCTCTCCAAAGAATTGATAACAACTGATCAGTCTTTCCCGATTCACAAGGCCGTTTATCAGAATTCCGATACAGTAGGCGGTTCCTCGGAAATGGCTGACAGCTGCTAGTTTCCACACAAAAAAATTAACATTGTCATCATCCGTTATCAGTCCTTACATCTCATTCTTACTTTCAATTTACGTGACAAGTTCAAGTGAAAAAGTTATAGAACAATCTCAGTTGAAAGAAGAGTAGATTATATTTGTAATCTGTTACATCGAGTAAGTAATTATAATAGTAGATTATATTTGTAATCTGTTACATCGAGTAAGTAATATAATATTATACAATGATCATGTTCATCACAAGTGCGTTCATTATTCATCTCATCATTCTATCCCCGTACCAATCTGGCTTCCTAATGTTTTCCCTATTTCTCAGGTTGTAGTCATTGTTTTCCTGTTGATTCGTACTATTTGGCACGTCCGTAGTACGTATACTTCGTTTGGGTATTTTAATTAAATCCCTACGATTTCGACGGTAGATGCGATTATCACCTCGAACCCAGAATGATCTTGGAGTGTCGGCTTTTCCATCAATTATACCTTTTCGCCATTTTTTATTATGCCTATATAGAACGTTATCATTATTACCTATCTTTTCCAACTCTTTCGCTGTCTTATCATGATTTTCCTTTTGAGATTTTTGAGTCTTCTCTACCTGATTTTTGATGTTTTTTAAATCGGAAACTCGCGGCAGTAGATCGGTTTCTCTTATTGTCATTTTATCCCGGAGTTTCCTACTGAAAAGCAACTGACTAGGAGAATGTCCCGTAGACCGGGTTTCTGTATTTCGATAGTGAAATAGTAATAAATAAGGATCTTGGCCTGAGAGTTCAGCCTTTTTTAATGTTGATTTGCATATTTTCACCGCACTTTCAGCTAACGCATGTCCCTTCGGGTAGTGTGGGCTACTTGTTATCAACTTAATTGAATATTCGGAGAGAAATGTTTTGAATTCATGGCTCCCGAACGGGTTATTATCAGTGATTATTTCGGTGGGGAATCCGTGAGTGGCAAACATTAATAGGCACACCTTTTTTACCTCTGAAATAGACTTCGATTTGATTTCATGCATTTCAATCCATTTAGAGAAGAAATCAATTGCTACTAGATAATACCTATTTTTATGTTCTAATATGTCCATGGCTAATTTTGTCCAAGGCAAATCAGGAAAATGCGACGGTATCATTGGTTCATGAGAGTTTTGTGGTCGGTTTTGTAGACAAACCATACAAGTTTCAATGTAGTTCTCTATATCTTTACACATGCCTGGCCAATAAAATACCTTTCTTGCCTTACCAATGGTTTTGCTTGTTCCCATATGTCCTTCATGTAAAGAAGCTAGAATTTCTTTTCGTAAAACTGTAGGAACTACCACTCGATCATCAAATAATAACAAACCCTCCTCCTGTATCAACTCATCTCTGATTTGGTAATACATATTGTATTCTACTGGGGGTTTATGTGGCCATTTAGTACCTAAAAACTTGGTGACCTGGCTCAAGATAGGATCAGCTTCAGTTTCTTTAGCAAATATTTGTTTTTTACTCTCAGACATGACATTATTTATTAGGGAATGGATTACAAATTTGAGCTCTTCATCATCATGAGGCACAGGACCAGCAGTTGCTCTAGACAGGGCATCATCCAGTAGCATTTTGCTACCAGGAAGGTAAGTTAATTTATAGCAGTATTTCGTTAGTTTTAGGAGCATTCGTTGCAAACGGCTAGGCACTTTATCCATGTTTCTGTTTACAATACTTATGAGAGGCTTGTGATCAGTCTGTATCATAATTTTACGACCATATGTATAATAGTGGAAATGTTCGACCGCATGACATATGCCTAGCATTTCCTTCTCGATCATCGCATACCTTTGCTCGGTTTTAGTGAGTGATCGTGAAGCAAATGCAATCGGTTTGCCTTCTTGGATTAAAGCACAGCCTATGCCCGTCTTACTCGCGTCACTTTGAATTACTAAAGGCATATCTTCATCGTAATAAGCTAGGACCGGACGAGTTGATAAAATCTTTTTAACTTTATTTACCACCTTAGAATGCTCTTCAGTCCATTGCCAGGTTATGTCATTCCTTGTAAGTTCTCTTAAAGGTGCTGTTAGTTGTGATAAATTAGGGATTAATTTGCCTACATACTTAATTATACCAAGGAAACGCATTAAAGCTTTTTTATCCTCTGGCTCGGGCATATCAGTTATTGCTGTAATTCTGTTAGGATCAATCTCTAGTCCATTGCTGGAAATTACATGTCCTAAAATACGAATGCGTTCATGCCGAAAACTGAATTTAGTAGCATTGAAAGTTATACCATGGTTGATTGCGGTTTCCAATACTTCCCTTAATATTAGGTCATGCTCTTCTACTGTTGTTGCCGATATTGTAATGTCATCTATATAAATGCTGGCTCCTTTAATGTGACCAAAAAGCTCGTTATTTTTCTTTTGAAAGATTTCCGCTGATGGTTTTACACCAAAGGGCAGTCTCAAAAATTTATACCTGCCATAAGGGCTACCGAAACAGGTATATTCGGATGATTTTTCACTAATCGGTATTTGGTAAAAACCATCCTTCAAGTCTAAAGTACTGAAGTACTTCTTGCCATTCAAATTGCTCAGAATTTCATCCTGAGTGGGGATTTGAAATTTATCATTTATTAATTGCTCATTGAGGTTCTTTGGATCAAGGCAGAGCCTTAATGACCCGTTAGGCTTTTCCACGATGACTAATGGATTTAACCATTCGCTTGGACCTACGACTTTCGCTATTACCCCTGCTTCTTCAAGTTCGGTAAGTTTTAGTTTTAATCTTTCCATTAAGTGTTTGGCCACGCGTCTAGGTGCGTGTGCCACCGGCTGAGCATTATTTTTCACCTTCAATTCATACGGCTTGCCTGGAAACTTACCTAATCCTTTAAAGGCATCAACATACTCTTTCAAAACGGCTTCTTTAGATTCAAATTCTTGGTTTTTAATAGCAGCTAATCTTTTAATTAATTTTAGGTTTTCACAAACTTCCAAACCCAAAATAGGCTTGTCTGGCGTATCTACAATTAGAAATGTAACCTTAGATATATTCTTATTTATACTTAGCTTTAGACATATCTCACCCATTACTGTCAATTTATTATTGTTATATGCTGATAATTTCACTTTCGAGTTTCTCATCTCAAATGACTTATCCCTGTTAATTACATTGAAAACTCTCAGCGGTAAAATGTTTACTTGGCTCCCTGAATCCATCTTGAACTTAATTTTATTATTATTTATAGAACCTATTATCGACCATTCATGATTATGGTTCTCATTATCAATATTATTTACTACTTGAATGTAATCTAAGTAGTATACATCCTCATCATCACCTTCATTAGCTTCCAACGACTTGGTTGATTTTTTATTGTTTTTATCATTAAATCGTTTATTAGTATTAGATCTTTTCTTATTTGCAAAACAACCAATCTTGAAATGATTATAGTTTCCACATACGGCGCATATCTTCCCGTATGCTGGACAATTCCTAGCTTCATGCATAGTACCACATTTTTTACAGTTATATTTTTGAGTTGAGGATTTCTGATTTCTTTCAGCGCTATTATTTTTATACTTCTTCTTGGTACCTTTGTTAATGAAGTCTATTCGCTCTTCTTGGCTTGTCCCTCCAGCTATGTCCTTTATTTCGGCTTTCCGGGCTTCGTGCAGCTTGCAGATGTCTATCGCCTCATCCAGCGAGAGATCCGACCCCTTGTCCAGGAGACGATTGAGGAGATCTTCTTCGTTGATCTGGGAGATGATTCGGTCGCGGACCATGTCATTCCTCTCTGCGTATTCACATGTTGCTGCGGCGGTTTTTAATAACGTTATGAAGTCCATCAGTGGTTGGCCTGGTTTTAGAGTGAGCCGATGGAACTTGAATCGCTCATGTAACACGTTTCGTTTAGGCGAAAAGTAGTTCGAAAAAGCTTCGACGACTTCATCATATTTGTTGAGTACGGTTGTTATCGAGGTTTCATAACCACCGGTTGATGAAGCATCGGCTTTAATTTGTGCATCAGCTCGAAGTGAGTTGAAAATTTCAATCCCTCGTGGTCCCAGCTGATTGAGGAGGACGGCGATTTTAACATCATCCTTTTCAGACTTCCGTTTAGAAGCTATTAAATATATTCCAAATCCTTGAAGCCATTCGATCCACTCCTTTTTTAGATCTGTGGCATCGAAGTTAAAGTGTTGTGGAGGCCTAGCGTCGCTCATCGTCGTCAATTCGGCGTCGATGTAATGGCGGACAAATGACAGCGACCACGTTTTAATACTTGGAAAACTCACCTCAGCACTGTTCCAAAGAACCAGCCAAAAGTTCACTTCAAGAGAAAATAAAAAATTCACACAACTTCTGACACCATGTTTGACTGGGTCAGGAACTAAATTAATAAATGAAATTCTTCTTCTTAACAAATCACTTTTATTAATAATTAAGGTGGTAGGACACATCCGATGATGATAGAGGGGGAGGGAGAGTCGCTCCGGGGTATATATAGGTAGTACCCAGGTGGGGATTGCTCCACCCACGGTAATCTCTAACACTATATCGAACTAAACGATACCAGCGGTAAAACTAGTAACTAATGAACGCAGTTCATCAGTACCTACAACACCCGCTGAGCCTATGGAGGTAGTTGGGTTATGTACCTACACAATTTCTCACTAACAAATGGTCCGGTTTATTTCTAACAAGCTGTGTACCCGCGCTTCGCAACGGTAGAACAGACACCCCCTGTATCCCCCCCTCCTCAACTGATCAGAAACCTTCCCCAATGCCAACCCTAACTGCCTTTAACCCCCCCCCCCCCGTATCCTATGAACCCTCACTACCTGGTTAGAAACATTCCTCAATGTTCACACAACAAATTCCCAAAGTTGCACTCCAATTGCTCAAGTAGTTTTGAAATTTCTGTAGACCCCCCCCCCCCCCCTCTCATAACCTGTACCCCCCTCCCACTAACATCCTGATTGAAGTACCACTTGAATGTACTCGTCGAGCTGAATCCAGAATCTAATTACAATCGGATTTACGTCCAACCGTTCAAAGTTATTATAAGCATAAACGTCCTCATAGAAGTGATTATAACACGTTTTTTAGTACTATTTCATTCATAGCGTTTCAACGGATGGACAGATTCAAATGCAGATTTTTCATAAACCTTCCCAGATAAATTCTGCGTCAAATGGTACCAGCCGCAACTTTCTACGTTCAGCCGTTCTCAATTGATGCCGAGACAAACAAACAAACAGACACTGTTTTGAACCCTCACTACCTGGTTAGAAACATTCCTCAATGTTCACACAACAAATTCCCAAAGTTGCACTCCAATTGCTCAAGTAGTTTTGAAATTTCTGTAGACCCCCCCCCCCCCCTCTCATAACCTGTACCCCCCTCCCACTAACATCCTGATTGAAGTACCACTTGAATGTACTCGTCGAGCTGAATCCAGAATCTAATTACAATCGGATTTACGTCCAACCGTTCAAAGTTATTATAAGCATAAACGTCCTCATAGAAGTGATTATAACACGTTTTTTAGTACTATTTCATTCATAGCGTTTCAACGGATGGACAGATTCAAATGCAGATTTTTCATAAACCTTCCCAGATAAATTCTGCGTCAAATGGTACCAGCCGCAACTTTCTACGTTCAGCCGTTCTCAATTGATGCCGAGACAAACAAACAAACAGACACTGTTTTGAACCCTCACTACCTGGTTAGAAACATTCCTCAATGTTCACACAACAAATTCCCAAAGTTGCACTCCAATTGGTCAAGTAGTTTTGAAATTTCTGTAGCCCCCCCCCCCCCCTCTCATAACGTGTACCCCCCTCCCACTAACATCCTGACTGAAGTACCACTTGAATGTACTCGTCGAGCTGAATCCAGAATCTAATTACAATCGGATTTACGTCCAACCGTTCAAAGTTATTATAAGCATAAACGTCCTCATAGAAGTGATTATAACACGTTTTTTAGTAGTATTTCATTCATAGCGTTTCAACGGATGGACAGATTCAAATGCGGATTTCTCATAAACCTTCCCAGATAAATTCTGCGTCAAATGGTACCAGCCGCAACTTTCTACGTTCAGCCGTTCTCAATTGATGCCGAGGCAAACAAACAAACAAACAGACAAACAGACACTGTTTTATTATATGTATAGATTTGGTGGGCTGTGATTGTCCTCTATGAATTTCATTGCAATTGGAATTGTATAGTTTCATTGCTAATTTTAAATTTTGTAGCTCATCTACTCTTGCGCAAATGCGAAATCTCGATCTCTCGAGCCGCTAAAAATGGTTTTAAAAAATCGCAATATTAATTATCCAAAGAACTGCATGATCGATTAGAACTTTTTTGTTGATAGGTAGGTAAAGTTATTTCTCTCTCCCATCAGTTCAAAGAAACGAGAAAGCTGCTATGCGCTGCTATGTGCTTGATTATATATTGTAGGTACCTCGTCACAAAATCGGTGTCATCGGTGTATCTCTCATCCATCGAAGACGGCGAATTGTGAAATCTTCACCTTCGTCCTCCAGTACCAACCGAAATACCCTAATCAATCCCCTACTCATTTTGGTAGATATTGAAGAAAATCATATCAAGAATAATAATAAGAGAAGAATGGTTCGTATGAAAACTGTCGACCTGGCAAGACGGCTAATTGGTAAATCGTTGATTTAGGACGCTGACCACCCAAAATCGGCTGGTTCGTTTTGATTTGTCTCTTTTGATCATTGATTTATTGAGATTGGTGAAACCCGACATTGATGATTAACACCTGAGATTTTCGGTTTGATAAGTCAAAGTTGATTAAAAACCCTTAGAGTATTTTGAAACGGATTTGTATACTTGTTAGATGAAAATCAGTGCGTAAGGGGAGACAGTTAAGATAATAACACGTAAATGTATAATATAAAATATCATTCGATCAAGAAATACCCGAGTGGAGCAAAGAACGACAGGGAGAACGATAGAAGAAGGATAGGGGAGATTTAGCAATGTGTAGTCAGCCATACTTAATAAGCCTTGTTCTTGCGCCATCGAGTGATAAGGAGTCTATAAAAGATTTATAGAGTTCGATGATAGAGCCTAGTGATTCGGAACTAACAAGTTGATAAGTTCGTGTAACACCATCGATAGTGAATATGACTTGGCAGAAGTTTCTCTTGACTCAGAATGAAAAAAAAACAAAAAAACTACCGTGATGCCGTAATAAATTTGCAGTGAACATATTTGCTCTAGAAAACCATGTGCGAAGGAGTGAGTCCAGAAATAGAGCTGATCGCATTGCAAAGTGATATAATTTTTGGGTTATTTTAGCTATTTTTAACCTACAAAACTTTTTTACTTTTGCAAATCCCCCATCCTCCAACTCATCCTTCCGTTTGCCATTACGAAAGTTTTGGCGAAATCTCGAGTTTTTATCTCGTATTCAAGGTCAGATCGTCTGGAATGGCATGAACCGAAAAAGTTTTCAAAAATCTATGTACCTACTGAAGATTTTGGACTCATCGCATTCGCTTATTTTCAGTGAAAAAATGTGGATAAAAATTAAAATGACTTATCTGAAGATTTTTACCAGTTTGTGTTATTGTTTCCGTTCCCCCACGTGTGTGTGTGTCACTGAAGATTTTTAGAGCCCCAAAGTCGCAACCCTACTAGAAACAAACTTGAAAAAGGCTCCCAAGTATTGTGTTAGTGAAATTAATTTGAAATTGCTATGAAAAATGTCGAACTATGAACTTCCTACAGTTGGATAAAGAGCAGACAGGTCTTTCCTCAAAATCTTTCTCACACTCGTTCTACACATTTCGTCTTGTGAACTGAAACTGGGGGCATATTTACTAAAAGGTATAGTGAAAAGAGATTATCTATTTTGAAAATCTCTATCCCCCGGGAGACAGTCTCTTCCGATGTCTCCCTAGTTCGTATATTTTTCTGAATAGCTCCCGTGACCTACCTCAACCCTTACTTGGACCTTTTTACTCATGAATCGATAATTCGTATATATTTTTAATGAAAAATCGACTTACGTTTATGAGATGAAAAAACATACACGATAAAAATGGACGACGGATGATTAAAATTACCGAGTGGTAGCGAATGAATGAAGTATGATGATACAGATACACGGTACTATTGTCAAACAAACGAGAGCTCTTTCAAGAAAATACACCTAATTAGGTGTCTCTTCTGAAAGAGATCAAAAATGCCAAGGTTGCCGCCAACTATCTCTTTTAGAAGTTACTTAATAACCATGTCATGGATAATATAAAAATCTCTTGTGCCAAAAGAGAGAGAGTGGGACAGAAAAGAGATATCTCTGCTGCTTAGTGAATGGGCTCCCTGAACTGCTGTAATGCTCATCTCAATTCGAAAGAAAGGATTCATGGAATTAAAATTACCTTTTAAAGGTGAATCTAGGGACGCGGCAGCAGGGCTTATATTTCGATACTGGTGGGATATTTTTTTCGTCTCTCTGTGTGTGTGTGTGTGTGTGTGTTTTTGTGTGCTGGCGTGCGCGCGCGACCGTGGGTAGGTAGGCATCCACCGCAATAAGCGCCCCTACTACATCAGGGTCTTAAACTACCTAGGAAAATAACAAACCGTTGTGTAATAATTTGCATTGTTATTGCTTCCTTACTACCGAAGGTACGGAAGGCTTATTTTCGTGCAAAAAGTTTAAAAAAAATTGTCCTCCAAAATCAAAATTTCCACTTGCTTTTTGCATTAGAAAGCTTTTAGAACCATTCTAGTTTATTATTAACATGGAATATGTTTTTACGGGAGTAAACCGGGCTGGAGAGCGTCCCGTCCTTGTCCGCGTAAACACTCGGCCCCCTCCCCGTCACCCGCACAGTTCTCCCTCTACCCCAGTCCTACCACCCAACTCGCCACCGCTCCTACCACACCTTCGCCGATGAGAGCAAAGCCAGACCCCACTCCGCCGAAAACTGCGGAGGGGGTTCTACCTACCCGAAAAACGCCGAAAGCAGCTGACGACGTGTATTACATTACATTGCGTTAGGTCGCTGGTCCAAGGCTTGGAAATCCCACGAAGTTTTTTTGCTTCCTCACTACCGAAGGCAGGGAAGCCTTGGATTCGTGATTGAGTAAAAAAAAGTTCATGTCCTCCAAAATGAAAATTTCCACTACCATTTTCCGTTTCAGACATCGAGGAACATACTTGGTTCCGTGTCTGTCTGTAGTAATTCCTTGCAACACCCATAACTCCCGAAATAATGGTCGAAGTGGGCTGAAATTTTGAGAGTGGGTGCGGGTTGACTCACAGATGGTCCCAACCAAAATCATTGAAAAAGTACCGCAACTTTCGTCTGCGCATGCGCAAACGTGAAATAATTGGAACACCCATAAGTACCCTAAATATCGTTGAAATGAGTTCAAACTTGGAGGGTCGGTCAGGAATAATACTTTGGTGGTTCCAAATTAATTTCATTGGAATCGTAACTATGATCTACACATGCGCGAACATGGAATGTTGACCATTTCCTTGTAACGCTTCTAACTACGCGATAAATAGTCGCAGGGAGCTGAAATTCTGAGGGTATACGCGGGTTGGATCGCAGATGGTCCCGTTTCAAAATCATGAAAATCGTTTAGTCTGCGCATGCGCAAACGTGAAATACTTGGAGTGCCCATAACTACCTTAATTATCGTTGAAATAAGTTGACATTTGGAGGGTCGATCAGTATAATACTTTGTTGGTTCCATTATGAACTTCATTGGAATGTTACTATAATTTCCCTCTGCGCATGCGCAAACATGAAATGTTGACCGTTTCCTTATAACGCTTCTAACTACGCGAAAAATAGTCGTAGAGAAATGAAATTTTGTGGGTACACGCGGGTTGGATCGCAGATGGTCTCGTATCATAACGAACCTACCCAACTAGTCTATACGTTCATGTGATTCACGTGAGGAAGCTATAGTGCCTACTCGAATTGGCAGACGTTTTTCTACATATCTCCATATCATCTGTTATCATGTACCTATTCGAAAAACATGTTCCATGTTTCCTTGCTTTGATCCTTGATCTAAACTGTTATAATCCGGGGGTCTGGGGGTGTCCCCCAGATTTCATTCGACAATAAATGTACCGTCATGAACACAAACCACTGGCGGCTCTAGACGCCCTCTACGGCAACGCTTTTTTTCAATAATCCCCCCCCCCCCCACCCTCTCAAAATTTGATGTTCCACGGTAGGTAGATCCGGAAGTGGAATGAAAAAAATTCTGCCCGTCCACCGTACATAGCTTTTTCTTATTTACTATGAACCAAAATTAATTATGCTACACCTAAATTATGTACACCAGCCTACAACGAGGGTTCTAGGAAATAATACTAAGGTAGGTATAGAGCAAATTAATCTCCTTTGGCAGTTCTTTCTTGCCTTGTGTTTACAAACGAAAACTGATCCTTCATAAGGGCTCAAAATAATAGAGAACGTAGTTAAGTAATTCAAGAAAAAATATGATGGCCACTGAGGTGATGGTAAGTTCGAGGTAGGTTTGGTAAGGTGAGGCTTGAGAAGGAGATGTCATAACAGGTGAGCTAATATCCAGAAAGGTTTATCACCAAATTGGCTTGCGCCAGAAAGGTGTATCACCACGTTGGATATTAGAGGAAGTGCCCAGAAAGGTTCATCTCCAAACTGGTTTGCGCCAGAAAGGTTTATCACCACGTTGGGATCTTTTGTGAGAGAGAGGTTGTGGAGAAGGGTAAGGTGGTGGGTGAGAGAGAGAGAAGGCTCTGGTTCGAGAGAGATCGGTAGAATGGCGAGCTTATATTACAGAGTTGGAGTGGTATATTTTAAGGGTACAATGACAGCCACCATTACTACTTATAGGCGGGTGATAAGATGGGTAATTTGCAGGTTTTGGGTCTGCACTATGCACCTATGCACTCGCAGAAGTGTTTTTCTTAAGGAAAATCCCCAAAATGTGGGTGATGCAGAGAAAATTTGATTTCCATCCGACCACCACCAATCGGCGACGAATCACGATTGGTTGCTACTGACGGTCCACGTGATTGAATGGGGAATTTTCGACAATTTTTTTTTTGGAAAAAAAATCCAGAACTCTTGGAAAAATTCTAGTGAAAAATTCTAGCCCATTGTCAAACAAGCAGCCAAACATTTTTTTTTTGAATGTTTAAAAAAAAAGTAAAAATGCGGCAAGAAATTACGTAGGTATCAGGTCTATTGTCATCTGATTGGCTGTTGGCCCAAGGAGGCGAAGCGAAGCTGCGGAGGCGAAGTAAAGGTTCTCACTGCTGCCAAGAACCAAACATTAGAAATGGCAAACCTTCCTGGCAACCTTCTGCATCGTTTAAAATTATGCACTTGCGCTCTAAGGGGATTTGAGTTGACAGGTCGGTGATTTACCTCTACGTCATTTCACGCGGGAACTCGGAAATTCAAATTTTACACTCGTTTTCTGCTTAGACTTTCCGACATAAACACCTAATTTTGTGGTCAATAAGTGTTAATTTCCGTTATTAAACAGAAATTGAAAAAAATTAGAATTTGTAACCCACGAAAATTGCCCATTGTGATAAGACACGTAAACAATACGCACGATACCCAGGTCGTATCATTGAAATTTGGTGTGTAGATCCCATGTGGGGTCTAGTTGGTCCGCGAAGCTCGTTGTTGCTGTCAAACATCTCTAAGGGGTGAAAAATAGTGGTTGACATTTTCAGGGCGCCGCTATCTCGAATTTTTTAATGTTTTTAAATAGATCTCGAACTTGGGAATTCGTTGAGACCGCCCGGAGCATTGTACGTCTAGCCGTTCGTTCACAGTAAGGCCGTTGAAGTTACACAGAAAGCTTCGTCAACATGATCGTGAATGAAACGGTATACATCCAGCCCAGATATCATTCATTGCTAGGGAGCAGCTGATTATAATCACGCATGGCTGAATGAAATCGAATTGGTTGCTCCAAGATATTATTATTTGATGAATGATGGTTATAAGGTTTATGCTTCATGAAAAAATAAAATAAAATAAAAAATAAATTAATAACGATAGAATTCCTTAGTCCGCCGCATATTATTACATCAATTGATAATTCCCCAGCCGGCTCCAGTACCTACGCGAGTTAGGCTTTCCTAGGTCGGTATTGACCGCAGAAAACAGTGATCCACGCAGAAGAGTCATCTATACAAGTAGGTAAATAATAAACCGTCGTGTAATAATTTGCAGCATTTTGTTCCGTGTCTGTCTGTCTGAGGTCAATTCCTTGTTCCGGGCAAAACTATAGAAATTACGGCCCAATTTTGATGACATTTTCAGGGATTTTGCGGGATAGCCCTTAGAAATTTCATCGCCGTTGGACCAATGGTAGCATGTGCCCATGCGCAAACGTAAAGTTCATGAAACAACGATTTCTCAGTTCATAATGGACCGAGTTCGCTCAAATTCGGAAGGTAGTTCGGGGCTGGCTCCAAGACAATTTCCATTGAATTTCGTCGCGATTGGATCAGTAATTATCACTGCGCAAGCGCCAACGTGAATATCATGAAACAACGATTTCTCATTTCCTTATGGACCGATTTCGCTCAAATTCGCAGGGTACTTGGGGGTGACTTCCAGGCGATTGCATATGAATTTCAGTAAAAATTTTCAAGGATTGCCCGGCTTTACCCCCTGACGATCCCCATGAATTTCGGGTCAGTGGTAGCGTGTGCACTTCCTATAATCCTATTGCGCGTATTAGATAATTTATTAGGTACTCTATTTGTTGCTATTCAATCATTTTCACTCATAATTTTTTTTACCAACTGATTCTATGCGACAATTTTACAATAACTGAGGAAGCTACTGCCCACCCAACTTGGCAGACGTTTCTTATTGATATTCACCTTGGACCTTACCCCTGTGCTCTGAAGATGACTATCTGTAATTTAAAAACTTGAATCGCTATTATGGATTCAGTAAATGTACATGGATACTCCTGCCGCAACCGAGTCATCTAGGGCATTGGTTCCCAACAGGTGGTCCGCGGACCAAAGGTGGTCCGCGAGAGCCTTGAAAGTGGTCCGCGAGGGACTTAGAAGAAATAAATAATTATTGAGTAAAATGTAATTTAAAAAAAAAACTGAATTAAGTTAACAAGTTCGATACGGCGGAGGTAGACGGAATAAGGTAGACAGGTAGACCGGTAGAGGTAGACCGGCGTAAGGCCGGTGTGGTGGGAGTGGGATCCAAACTGGTGGGAGTACCTTGTACCCCACTTAGGTACCTTGTGCTATTTTCAACCACCTACCTGTGCGAGCAAGGTTTTTCAACTTTGCTGTTAATAAAAAATAAACAAAGAAACCGGCTGAGCTTAGGCAGCGACATGCGACTAGCACTGAGCAAGAACCATTCACCGAGAATTCCTGAACTAGTAAAACAGATTCGAGCTCAGAAGTCTCACTAAAATAATTCCTAAAAAATATTTTATGTGCAATGAGAACATTCAATTTCTACCTATTTCAACTAGTATTCTAATGAAAATGTAACTGTTGCTAAAATGTTCTAAAAATAAACAATTTGCTTATGATTAATTTTTTTTTTATTGCCTTTGAAACTATATATATATCAATGGTGGTCCGTGCTACTATTAATGTCAAGTAAAGTGGTCCGCGGCCCGGAGTGAGTTGGGAACCACTGATCTAGGGAGTTCCTCCAGTGGCATTCTATGACTTTTTCGAATGTTTACGAATTTTTATTAAAACCACTACAAATGGACTACTATCTGGGGTTTGCACCAGCAAAATAAACTCATATAAATCTGTACTGTCATATAAAACCGAAAAAAAGATTACGTGGGTACTTTTTCATTAATCTTTGGATGGGTTAGTGGTGAATGGGGCACTGTCTGGAGGCTTCCTGCTAGAGCTTGAGCTTGGTTTTTATTTTATAGAGTTGTATCAGATAATGGAGGTGGTGGTGACGTGTCGATGGGTCTGGAGGGGGTTGGGGGGGGGGGGGGGGTTGTGCAGGAGGCGGGCAACAAGGGTTCCCGCGCCAATTGCGCGGATCTCGCCATGGGAACTATTAGCGCCATCAGCCACCCTACCTACGAGAGAGGATGTCAGTCTGAAGGAAGCTTACTATTAGCCGACAATTAGCACCAGCACACAAATAATCTCTTTTTCCCCTCCTCCCACTGGTTGAGTGGGGTGATATAAATAAAAACAAGGCCCCTGATCGCGGTACCACGACATCTAGAGCTGCGGTTTCCAACAGGCGGTCCGCGAAAAGGTCTCGACGGTGGTCTCTAGAGTCCGACTATCAACTTTTCGTTAACGACATCATCTGTGTTCTCTCCCCTTCATTGTATTTTCAATGATATTGTTCATGTTACGAATATTGTATTTGATAGAATATATGAGTCGTCCAGATGCAAACGCTGACATAAGTGTTTCAACCGATGTCGGTCCAAATGAGAAAAACATTTTTTACAGCTTCAAAGCAAGATATCCTTGAGCGTTTTTTCTGGAAAATTTACAAATAAATCATTTTATCGGCCCCCAAAAGCTTTCTACTATCAGGCTTTAGAATATAGAATTATATATTGTGCTTTACAAATTAAAGATGCCAGGTTTTGCATCCAAAATGCAAATATGACAGGTTTTGCAAATCTATCAACGGCTATACTGAAAATATTGTCATCTGCAAAACGTGGCATATTTCAAGTCGGGCTGCAAAACCTGCCATTTTTGGGGTAATAATAATAAAACACAAAACTATGTAGCAAAATTGCTTTTTATTGTACATATTATATAAAAATAAAATAATAGGTACCTACTACCAAATAAAATGATTATAAAACTCCGAAGATTTTTTTTAGTTTCCAAGATTACCCAATTATTTAGGTAAGGTAAAAAAAACATTTCAACTGATTGTAAAGATCATTAAAAATATTAAATGTTAAAAACTGAAGTTACCTGAGGTTCTACGTCATCAAAAAGTTTAAAATCGGATGCATCGTTGTCATCGGATCCTGGTGTTACCGCTTTCTGCTCTTCGAACACTTTCTTGTAAAAATCAAGATTTTCATTATTCCTCCACTCTTCACCAAAATTCAACTCGAGAAGTTTTTTCACGTCCTTGATTTTTATCTTCTTTAGCTACAGTTCCCGCGGTAAATCAGGTGGAAGATAGTTTTTTTTTAAAAGTTTTTGTTTCTTTTTACGATGGCTCTACGTGATCCAAATTAGAAATTATAAAAAGTTTCAGCTTGTACAAGGCAATGTTTTTTGTTACTACTTCTTGTCAGGATAATCTTTTTGCACTTTCGAAATTTGAAATTTCTTAAATCAAAACTCTATAGCATCATGTAAATAGATATAAGCAGGTAGTTCAAAACATAAGTACATAACGTATCGTAATCGGATGGTTCGCAACACACTTTGGTTATCAACAAGCTACCTAGGCGATCTATAACACAAAACACCTTGATTTCTTTGCTATATTCCTCTTCCATTGTTCAGGTAGACGTGTCCTCTTTCTGGACATAGTAGAGGCAGTTTCCAGAATATGAACTACATTACTATCTCCCTCCTTTGTCGTGGCTCAACAGGAGTTTCTTCGTGTGTCACTTCCTCGTTTTCAGTAATAACGTCATCATGCTCTCCCGGCTCAATTAATCTCAACACTTCCATTGATTTCCATTTTTCGTTTTTTCACACTGCTCTACACTCATTTAAAACAATAAAATGTTGACACAATCTAAAATTGGGCGCGACCAGTTGATCCTACAAAACAACACGAGCAAAGAGCAACCAGCCAAACATAAGACATCTGTTTATTCTGTAACATTTGGTCTTGGTTGCCAACGTCATCAAACCTGAAAAAACTGAAATAAACTGCTAATAACCATAGAAAACAGTGATGTCGAATGAAATCAGGGATGGCCAGTATAAAAATAATGACTGGTTTACATCCGAACTCGTGGTTCCGAACTCGCAGCCGAACCAAATATGTCAGCTTTTGCAACCGAGCTCACCAGAAATATTGAGGTTTTGCACCCAACTGAGTTTTTCAGATCTGATTTTAAAACCTTTTGGGCAGAGTTTGCATGCCACTTTGTTAATATTCTTGTAGCTGGAGTCGAGAATAATCCAGGGATACCAAAACCTCAAAACCAAAATTGTTTGAGGATGGCAGGGTTTGCATTTGGACGACTCATACTATCATCCATCTAGATTAATCAATCTAGATGAATAATCATTTAATCTGAAAAAACATAAATAAATAAAAATGGCCACTTCGAACAATGTTTTACTATCCTTTTTCCCTCGTGATCTCTGTGAAGAAAATTGGGGGAGAAGTGTTCAAACATGGTTCAAACCTAACTAAAATAGAACGAAACGAATTTATCAAATCGAACAATAGGTAGATATTGCCGGTGAAGAAATGTTGAGAATGATCGTAATCACATGGAATATAACGAGGTGGGTTGGGTCCTAGATGGCCCGTGTGACATCGAAAGGCAACGGTAGTTTGCGCATGTGCAAACGTGAACGCGAGAGGCCCTTGGCACATGCATAATTCCGATTCTGGTGTACCGATAGTATTGAGATTCTCTGTTACATGAATGTATAATATGAATTCTATAAAGATCGGGTTATAATGTTCATACCCAATAGGTGTATTCCAGCAGCCCGTTCTTCATTTGAACAAATTGTTCCGCATAATCCCAGGAACTAGATCAAAGATACCTCACTCTGCTGTCATGGATATGTCGCTTTAAATTACAAGATGGTGGCTTTAAGGTACCCTTGGGAGGTTACAATGCACTAATGGGATAGGATACACACCATCCTACTACTTCCCTTCAAGGACCTAGTACCCAAAAATATATGGTATGGGTTGAATTTGCACGATTTCTGTCAGATTAATGGGATGGAGAGTATATTATACGCTGCGCGTAGATGGAATAGTGCTCAAACCTTCCCAGTAGTACCCATCATAATATTTAAGTACGTAATAATTTATTAAGTGAATTGGAGAAGGGCGAGCACATTCTTAAAACCCATGTATCTCCTTTCATATGAAGTGCCTATGGAGTTCATTATGCAATGTGCCATGATGGAATAAGGATCAAACCCTTCCCTGACTATCCCTGAACAACACCCAAGTACCCAAAATGTATCGAATGTTGTTGAGGGGGGTGGGGGCTATGATGAGTACCTATTTGCCCGGTTTCTGTCAAAATAAATGCAACAGCGTGCACCTTCCCAGAACTTCCCTTAACAATATTCAGGTACCTATTAATCAATCAAGTGTGGTGGAAAAAGGGCGGAAGCCAGTATGACTGGTCATATTGCCATGGCTCTGGTCATACGAGAGAGTTTACTATGGTTTGGTCGAGATGGAATAGGGCTCAAACCCTTCCCAGTACTTTCCTTGATAGCATCCACCTGCTCAGTTGTGTATCGCATGAGGTTGAGGTGAGTGAGGGGGGGGGGGGGGGGGGCTTTGTCAGAAAGTTCAGATAAATTCGAATACGAACTAAATCACTCGCGAAAAAATCGTGGAAACCCATTTCAAAGACAAACGGAGTTATTGAAAAAATAGTCTGTTTCCACTAATACACGAAAAAACGCGAAAAACACTGTTATACCGGTTTCGGTGATCAAACCATCGTCAGTAACAAACAATAAATGAAGGCACATTGGAGAGGTGACCTTATAGTCCCAAAAGTGAAATGTGGTCGATTGGGATTGGTTGTGAAGAAGAATGGTGAAAGGAACAAGCGAACAAAGGAAGGGGGGTCAATTCTGACTGGCCCTGGAAATGGATGCAAAAAGTGAAAGGAAGGTAAGGAGGAAAAGGAGGGGAGGGAGGAACTAAGCTGTTTCAGAAATGAACGCAATAATGGAGAAAAACTTAAAGGAGTTACATCATTCAAAGATTTACCCAACCTAACACTCTTAATAATTTCGAATTTTTCAAGTACATCCAACTTGCTCCATTTTGGGCAGAAATGAAGATATTCAACAGCCCGTCTGTAAGATCAAAATTGAAACCATGACTGGATTCTTTCAAGTGACGTGCAAAGGCCGAATCACCCTTATTATCCCATGTTCCTTTATTCTTTCTCTAAACTTCCTTCGAGTTTGACCACAATAGTTTAAGTCCACACAAGAACACTTTAATTTATAAACACCATGTCGTGAGTCCCTCCCGGGAACACTCCTATCATATTAAGTTCTCACCAATATCCAAACGCCAAACTAAAGCTCCGTAAATAAAGATATGAGTGGGGACAGGCGACAGAACCCAGGGTTACTCAACCTGGGGCCCCACTACCAGCTCCCTGCAAGGAGCTGGAGGGAGAGGCCCCCAAGTACTATAAAACCCCGGATCCTGGCGCTCAAGCTTCATTCGCACTTCCTCTAACCAGCTCTCTCTTCTCTCTCTTACCTTACCTCCCAGATGATCGGTTGACTACAGCCGCCTGGGAATTTCACCTCCTCTCTCCTCCTCCTTGTCTAGATGATCGGTTGAATACAGCCGCCTAGACAAGGGACCTCTCCTCTCCTCTCCTTTACCTAGATGAACGGTTGACTACAGCCGCCTAGGTAAAATTCCCTCATCCACCTCTCTCTCCTCCAAAGTCGTAGATGTTCGGTTGACTACAGCCGCCTGCGACTTTTCCTCACCTTCCTTCCACACCACCTCTCTCTCCTCCAAAAGTCGTAGATGTTCGGTTGATTACAGCCGCCTGCGATTTTTCCTCCTTTTCTCTCCTTTACCTAAATTCACTCACTCACCTTCCACGCCACCGTGATGAGAATTTTAAATTCATCACAGTGGTGAACCCGACGTTCACTCAACCTTCTTCCTTCCCACCTTCCCACCTACATGTGTCGCCCCAGTCAAATAGTTCGGTGTCCCAAATTTTAAATTCAAATTTCAACCAGTCAGTGTAAATTCGCAATTCTTGGCCCAAACCTCACCTCTCAACTCTCAACTCAACGCACCACCGCTCCCGCCGATTGCGAATTTCAAAATTCAAAACCACGTCAAATTTTTGAATTTTAGTTACAGAAATGGACCCGAACTCACCGACGCCGCCGCTCCTCCGGCCGTCCCTGCTGCAGCCGCCGACCGCTACGCCGCCTGACGCCGACAACCCCTTCACCAGCCTCTCACCAGCCGGGTCCGCCACATCCACAGCACCCGCCGCCACCGCCGCTACGGCCGCAACCGCTACCGACGTCATGACGGCATCCGCAGCGTTCCCTCTGTCGCTGCCCCCCTTCTACACGCACGACCCAGCGCTATGGTTTTTCCAAGTGGACGCTGCGTTTTCGGCCGCCAACATCCGCAGCCAGAAAACTAGATATTCCCGGATCATTTCGTTGCTACCCTACGAGATCCTACTGCAAACTTCGGATATCTCCCCCGACGCCGCCACTGCATACGACGACCTCCGCAGCCGCCTCATCAACACCTACCAACCGTCGAAAATCGCCCGAGTCGCCGCCCTCTCCCAACCTCAACACCTCGGCGACCAGAAGCCCTCCCACCTCTACCGACGGCTGCGACACCAGCTGCAGGGGATTATGACCGCCGACATCGCACGCACGTTCTGGTTACGTGCCCTCCCCCACCCCATCCAGATGGCCCTGGCCAGCCATCTCGACGGTCCCGACGAGCCCCTCCTGCGGCTTGCGGACACCGTTCACGACTTGGCCGCTGCGGCCGCCGTCAGCGAGGTGCGTACGCCGCGTCACCCCCCGCCTCTCCGGGACCGCACCAAATCCCGAGACCGCGGCCGGGCACCCTCCCTCGACGGACGTCGACCCATTTCGGCGGATCGCCGACGCGACTCTTCCGCCGACCGCCGCCGCCAGCGCTCACCCGAGCGCCGCAACACGTCCCCTCCCCGCCAGCGCAGAGGACGATCCCCGGCCGCTGCGCGCGCATCCACCTCGACCCGCCCCACCAACTCCACCTACCTCCCTGCGGACCCCCCCCACCGTTGTTTCTATCATGTAAACTTCGGTGGGGAGGCCCGCAAGTGCCAACCCCCCTGCTCCTTCGCCCCTAAGCAGGGAAACGCAGACGCCCGCCGGTAAATCCGGCGGGCCCCCCTCCTCGCCAACACGGGGGGGACCAGAACCAACCCCCCCCCGCCCGCATTCACACCGCCACCACCACCAAGCCCCGCTACCCCTCCTACACCGCCGCCACGGCTGCCAACCTCCCGGCCGCGCCTGCGGCACCGCCAACACCCTCACCCCGCCACCAACGGAACGGAGCCTCCCCGCCCGCCACCAGGGCGACCAACCTTCCGGCTGCCACTCACGCCGCCGCTACCGTTCCCCCACCACGGAACGGCCCCTCCACGCCCGCCACCAGGGCCGCCAATCTTCCGGCCGCCACTCACGCCGCCGCGGCCGTTCCCCCACCACGGAACGGCCCCTCCACGCCCGCCTCCAGGGCACAACCCCCTCCGACCGCCACTCACGCCGCCGCTACCGTTCCCCCTCCCCGGAACAAAACCAAACCACCTCCTACCACACGGACCAGCCCCCCTGCCGGCTCCACCGTTCCCCCCCTCCGGAACGGCAAGAAACCACCCCGCGTCTCCTTCGAGGCGGACCAACCAACACCGACACACATACCCACCTCCGCAATTCTGCACAACGCCCTGCCGACCCACCAGCGACTTTTCTTGCGCTGCAAGAAGACAAATGTTCCTTTCTTGGTGGACACGGGGGCGGCGCTGTCCATATTCCCCAATAACATCCTCCGTCGTCAGGCGCGCTGCTACCGGCAACTTCTCTACGCCGCCAACGGTACCACCATCCCCTCGTACGGGACGTACCGCTCCTCAGTTTATATGAGCGGACTCGCGTACGAGTGGGACTTTACCGTGGCGGACGTGGAGAAGGCGATCCTGGGGGCCGATTTCCTTGCATATTTCGGTCTCCAGGTCGACGTCCGGAATGCGCGCCTGATAGACCCCGCCACAAAAACACCCATACCCGGATTTATACATGCCATCAACCACCCCCCCACACAATTTGAGCGCCTCCTCATCAACTACCGTCCCCAGCGCCGCCCCTCTGCCCACATCTCCACCGTCCAACATCATATTGAGACTTCCGGCCCCCCCATCACAGCAAAAGCCCGACGACTCCACCCCCTTCAACTATCGAAAGCCCGGCAACATTTCAACAAACTCATAGCCGACGGCATCGTCCGCCCCTCGAAATCCCCTTGGGCTTCTCCGCTCCACATCGTGCAGAAGCCCAATGGGGATATCCGCCCCTGCGGGGACTACCGGCGCCTCAATTCTAGAACCACGCCGGATCTTTACAATGTTCCCCACCTACGGGATTTCTCGTCACATCTTCATGGTGCTACTATTTTCTCTACCCTCGACATTTCAAGGGCGTTCCACCACATTAATATTCACCCCCCCGACGTCCAGAAAACCGCCATCATTACCCCGTTCGGACTATTCGAATACGTGAAGATGGGCTTCGGGTTGAGGAACGCTGCACAGACATGGCAGCGCTATATGGACAGCATCCTGCGAGGCCTACCGTTCGTCTTTTGCTTCCTCGACGACGTCCTGGTGGCCTCCAGGACACCGGAAGAACACCTCAGCCATCTCCAACAGATCTTCGACATCTTCTCCTCCGAGGGCCTCCTGGTTAACGCAGACAAGTGCGTTCTCGGCCAACCCTCCGTCCGCTGCCTCGGCCACCAAGTTTCATCCGAGGGCATCAAACCCCTCCCCGACAAGGTCCACGCAATTAGTGACTTCCCGCAACCCCGCACGGTGACGGAACTCCGCCGCTTCCTGGGTATGTTAAACTTTTACCGCAGACACATCAAACACGCAGCACAACATCAACAACCACTCATACACGCCATTCCCCAACCCTCCAAAAAAAATGACAACCGCCCCATCACCTGGACCCCCCAACTCATCTCCTCCTTCAAAATTTGCAAACAGGACCTAGTAGACGCCGCTCTATTGGCCCATCCCGATCCCCACGCCCCCCTGTCCATCACCACCGATGCGTCCGACTGGGCCATCGGGGCAGTGCTCCATCAGCACACCGGCGCCACCCCCCAACCCCTAGGCTTCTTTTCCAAAACACTATCCCCCACCCAGAAAAATTACTCCACGTTCGACAGAGAACTCCTCGCCATCCACGAAGCCATCAAGCACTTTCGTGACTTCGTGGAGGGCAGGCAGTTCTCTGTCGTCACCGATCACAAGCCCCTGACCCACGCCCTCCTACAGAACCGCAAATCCGCCTCCCCACGTCGCCTCCGGCAACTCGAGTTTATCGGGCAATTTACGTCCGATATCCGATACTTGCCGGGGGCCGACAACTGCGTGGCGGACGCGCTCTCCCGACCCACCCCTATCCCCGCGCCGGTGGCGGAGTTACTGCCCTTCCCCTCCCCACAAATCCTAAAATCAAAACAAACTCCACATTCCGACCCCGCCCTCTCCAATCTCATTTCCGCCTCCAAATTGGAACAGCTGCCGCCCCTCGATCTCTGGTGCGACGTAACGGCCGATACACCGCGCCCTTACGTCCCACCGGAGCTGAGGCGGCAGTTGTTCCTCCACTACCACTCCCTTCACCATCCTGGCATTCGGGCTAGCCGGGACCTTATCAAGACGCGGTACTTCTGGCCCCACATGAACACAGATATTCGTAACTGGGTTCTGGGGTGCCAGAAGTGCCAGCGGTTTAAGGTCTCAGCCCACCCCCATGTCCCCCCTCAAACCATCCCCGACTCCCTCCCGTGGGAACACGTACATCTGGACTTAGTGGGCCCCCTTCCCCCGTCCGAGGGGAAAAAATACTGCCTCACGATGATCGACCGTGCCACCAACTGGGTGGAATGCATCCCACTCGCGAATATCACCGCGGACGCCGTCGCGACGGCTTTCCTCGCTCAATGGGTTAGCCGTTACGGTTGTCCGCGAACAGTCACGGTCGATCAAGGGAGGCAGTTTGAGTCCGCCCACTTTTCCGATTTACTACGTTCCCTCGGCATCCACAAAATCCACACTACCCCATACCATCCCCAATCCAACGGGAAAATAGAGCGGTGGCACTCGGTCCTGAAACAGGCCATTTCTACTTCAACAAATTCCCCTTCCTGGACAAAATCCCTTCCCTACATTTTACTCAGCCTACGCACTTCAGCTCGTCCTTCAGACCAAACCAGCCCCGCACAAAATGCATTTAAAGACCCATTACGTCTACCAGCCGACATTTTCACCCCAAATCACACACCGTCAATTAACAGGGAACCGCTACACTCCACAACACCCACAAACGACACCACTTACCCCAAACGCTTCTTCACCGCCACACACATGTACCTGAAAGAGCCCGGCATGCACAAAACTTTTCAACCCCTGTATGCCGGGCCCTTTCAGGTCATCCGCTCGACACAATCCACCGCTACCCTGTTGATTGACGGAAAGCCCCACACCGTGCCATTGGCACGGTGCAAACCAGCCCCAGTCCTCCCCGACCAATCACACCACACCAATCCCCCGCCCACCCCCACACCACAAACAACACACATCACCTCCGTCTCAACCAACGGACCCCGACGTCGTCACCTCGCTCCGCGACGTCCCGGGTACCGGCTCCCAACAGCTCTCCCCCTTCACCGCCACCCTGGCTGTGAAGGGACCCCTCTATCAGTCTTCACCAACGTAAAGACTGTTAGAGGGTGGCACCCATCTTACCCATCACCCACCTCCCCTCACACTGCACACACGCCACACCCACACGCTCACTACCACTCGCCACACCCAGGAAACGGCGGATTCCAACACCCCGTTCCCTTCGGTTAACCAACTTTGTATATACCCTTCTACTCTTGTAAATACTCATTCATCTTTTGTAGATACTCATTCATCTCTCATCACTACTCCTTCATCTTTTGCCCATACTCCATGTAAATACTCATCTTTTGTAAATACCCCCTGTAACTCATCACCATGTTAATACTATCTACTTCAACTCTAAACTATGCTAGTACTATATACTTACCATGTTAATCCTCTCTTATACTACCATGTTAATCCTCTCTTATACTACCATATTATATACTTACCATGTTAATCCTCTCTCATACTACCATGTTAATCCTCTCTTATACTACCATGTTACTCCTAGATTTAAGAACCGCCTTCAGCTCAACCCTTGTTTGCCTCGGCCCTCAGCCCCTGTCACCTTGCGCCCTCAGCTCCACCTCTTGTTTGCCGTAGCCCTCAGCTCCTGTCATCTTGCGCCTTCAGCGACCACCTCTTGTTTGCCGTAGCCCTCAGCTCCTGTCATCTTGCGCCTTCAGCACCAATATTGGTTCAAACTGGGGGGACCTCTGTCGTGAGTCCCTCCCGGGAACACTCCTATCATATTAAGTTCTCACCAATATCCAAACGCCAAACTAAAGCTCCGTAAATAAAGATATGAGTGGGGACAGGCGACAGAACCCAGGGTTACTCAACCTGGGGCCCCACTACCAGCTCCCTGCAAGGAGCTGGAGGGAGAGGCCCCCAAGTACTATAAAACCCCGGATCCTGGCGCTCAAGCTTCATTCGACACTTCCTCTAACCAGCTCTCTCTTCTCTCTCTTACCTTACCTCCCAGATGATCGGTTGACTACAGCCGCCTGGGAATTTCACCTCCTCTCTCCTCCTCCTTGTCTAGATGATCGGTTGAATACAGCCGCCTAGACAAGGGACCTCTCCTCTCCTCTCCTTTACCTAGATGAACGGTTGACTACAGCCGCCTAGGTAAAATTCCCTCATCCACCTCTCTCTCCTCCAAAGTCGTAGATGTTCGGTTGACTACAGCCGCCTGCGACTTTTCCTCACCTTCCTTCCACACCACCTCTCTCTCCTCCAAAAGTCGTAGATGTTCGGTTGATTACAGCCGCCTGCGATTTTTCCTCCTTTTCTCTCCTTTACCTAAATTCACTCACTCACCTTCCACGCCACCGTGATGAGAATTTTAAATTCATCACACACCACTTTTATCTTGAACATTAATTTTATCTTTAACTGAACTTAATGAAGGTCTGAGATTATTTTTAGTATCAAGTCCTACTTTGAACCCTTTAGAAGTTAATATTTTACCACTTTTATCCGAAATTTTCCGTATACTGATCCAAATCTTTTCCTCAGTCGTAGCTTCCCTAACTAGGTTTGAAACTCCTTCCCTACTCTTTTTTCTAAGAACCCTATTCCATGTTGTCCGAATATGGAATCCCCTACCATAGAACCCTATTCCATAAATCCGAATTTTGGATTCGGTCAGTCAAAGAAAAACTATGGGCCGAAACCGGCCGAGTTGGTGTTTTGGAGTCAGTTCAATAAGTAATTAAATATGTCGCAAGAAACAATTGTAATCAAATAAGTTCATTTTAGAGGAAAGAAGTGCAATGTTTGTTCCTAGTTTTTTTTCCGAAGAAAACAAGCTATTTAAAGCTATTTTCAACGAGGAACCATGGTGGTAAGAACGTCATCGCTTCTCGAAAACGATCTGCAACAGGAGATGATGCGGGAGCCAAGAGGCAAAGTCAGAAGAGTAAACCAAAAAAAGACTGTTGTACTATCTTTCACATATATACCTCTAATAATAAGATCTGTCAGCACTTTGTAAGATTTTTCGTTTGTTACATTTCTGTCATTTGTGTTGTAAAAATAGTCAGTATTCAAAACGTTGTAAAAATTCTCTAGTTCAAGGACTGCTTATGACAGTAGGTAAGGGAACCGTTTTTGATTTAAACATCCGAAATGAGATAATCTTCACAGTTTATTTTTACTAATTCGTTGTTTTTAAGTAAAATTTTCAGTTGGAAAATATGTGCCTACGATAAGTAGGACTACAGATCGCCGATTAAAAGTAACTGAGGGAAATCCTAGGAGATTGAAACGAAATGAAAATGATTTTGAGCGTCAATTTTATAAGGAAGCTTAGGTGAAAAGGAAGATGCAACTCAACTTACCAGCACCTCCTCGAGAATCATCAACAACTATCATCGCCTTTTAACTCATACATATTGGCTAAAAATATCCCTCGTTCCCAGTGAGAGAGCTATTTTGAACCTAAAGGAAAATCTGGGAAGTTGCGAGGAAAATCAGTGGAAACAATTTGTTTTGGCTCTCCTGAAATGTTGCCGAAATGAAAGTCCGTGGTACTGCTGTTTGTCCCTCGATGTATGACTGATAGTCCAGAGGTGTCTGGTACGGCTGTTTCCAGTCAGCCCTGGGGCATTTTCAGGTCTCCTCTGGACTCCTCGTAGTATTCTTCTGGCTTCTCCGCTAGAAGCACTGGGTCAAGTCCCGCCAAGATGCTCCTGCCGCGCAGTGATGGGTGTCCACCAAGAGTTTGACCGACTTTTTTCAGAAGAAATTTTTTTAATAGTAAATTAGTCTTTTTCCCTTTTTTCAGTTGCAGTCGATACCACTTTTGGTGATTTCAAATTAATTTTTGTAGATTTTCAGTCACTTTTACCAATTTTTGGCGAATTTTAACCCCATTTTTGTTACTGAAAATTGCTCATCCTCAAACGTACTACTAATATTTTACCCCGTAGCCAAGGTTTTTAATTTTGATGTGTATTATGAAATTGCAATTGATTTTGGTACTTACCTATTAAAACATTTAGGCTAATTGCAATGGGGAATTCTCGTCAATTTTTTTTTTAAATACTCAGAACTCTTGGAGAAATGGTAGTTAGTTTCCAGCCCGTTTTCAAAAATAAGCGGTAGGTTTTAAAAATGAGGGTGATTAAAAATAAAAATGCGGCAAGAAATTACGTATGAGGTCTATTGACATCTGATTGGCTGCTGGCCCAAGGAGGCGGAGCGAAGTACCGGAGATGAACAACCAACATTAGAAATGGCAAACCTTCCTATGAGCGGGATTTTACTACTCCGGAATTCACCTGAAACTTCATTTCTGGCGGGAACTCACAAATTAAAATTTCACACTCGTTTTCTGCCTATACTTTCCGACGAAAGCACTTCATTTTGTGGTCAATAAGCGTTAATTTCCGTTATTGAACAAAATTTGGGCAAAAAAGGAGAATTTGTAACCCACGAAAATTGTCCATTGCGTATCTTCTCCAAAAACACGTAGGTACTTAACGGCTCCAGGACTCGTAACAAACGAAAGGATGTGTTCGAAGCTGAGCAATTAAAAAACAGGAAAAAGTGGGTTAATTCGAGTTTTTATCGGTCGAGAATGGCTGAAAATCAGCAAAAGTGGTGGGTGTCAAACCCACCAACAATTAATGTAATATTACCGAATATGTTACGTATAGGATGATGACTCGAGAAATAAAGGTACTGATTCAATAGCCAATGTTCAAGTTTTTTTTTCAAATCTGATTCAAAATTAACTAAATTTTTTTATCGGTGTACCTACGTAATATTGAAATACAGTTTCTACGAACCCCCTTCGGATTCGTAAAACTTGGTCTGGGGGACAGGTTCTTTACCAAATGTTGGTCAGCCAAACTATAATTTGTTAATGATGTCCTGCAAACATCGCACTTGTTTCAGGCTAACTGAAATGAGGTAGGTACTTGAAAACGCCCAACGTCGCTGTGTAAAACAAACACGACAAAACGTCCAGTTTCCCCGAATATCGCGTATAAATTAAAGTGATTTCCTCTGCCTGTGAATAGAGCTCTGAGGTAAAACCTTCGCAAATAGAATGAAACTTTCCGCACTTCTCACATAAAAATAACCTATCCGGTTTAAATAACCTTCATTTTCGCGAAGGCGAGTACCAACGTTTGTGACGTCTCCGAACGGATACCACCTACCTTCTCTATGTTGGCAGGTTGAGCGCCAGTAACAACTCTTCGCGTGTTGGCTACTACCATGCGTCCATACCTTCCGCCTTTCCCCAGAGTATTTAATTTTGTTCTATTTTGTCTTGTGAGGAAAAGATGGCGAGTAAGAGTCAAATTCATTGCTCTTCGTAGTTACATAAAACACCAGGAGATGATAAGAGCGAATGATACTAGCTCAAGTTCAGTTGATAATGGTGTTTAGAACACAACCGAGAAAATAAGAGGGAATGGTGAAATCGAGTCTTTCAAAAGAACAATTTATTAAATTTCACTGAAAGAGGTGTACAGTAATCGAAGCAGCAGATCGTAAGATATGTAACCTGAGAGAGCATTAGAAAAACAACTTACCGCGTGAAAGTAAACCTAGAGTCAAGACAAAAGCGAAATTCCCAAAACCAAGATAGTTGCTGATTACCTGATTCACGACAAAATCTAAATGCTACATAACCAATAACTTTTAATTTAAGACAAAAGAAAATACTGAATAGCAAACAACATAATTCAAGACAAAAGCAAAATGCTGAATGGCGAAAACTGACTAAATGATTCAATACAAAAACTAAATACTAAATAGGAGAAAATCTATTAAGACAGAAACAAATTACTAATATGTAGAACCATATTTAAGACGAACGCAATTTACTGAATGGCAAACAAGAATGACTTACTCAAGTCAAAAGGAAAACACTAAATTGCGAACAACTAATTAACTGATTGAAGATAGAAACAAAATACTGAATAGGAGAAAACCCATTCAAGACAAAAGGAAAATTGATTAACTGATTCAAGACAAAACAAATGAGTAAATAGGGTAAAACATATTTAAAATAAAAACAAAATACTGTGTATTAGAAAAAATTGATTAATTGGTTCAAGAGAAAAACTAAAAATACTAAATAGTGAAAAAATGATTGATTCAGCTCACAAGCAAAACAATTGATAGCAAGCACTAATCAACTGATTCAAGAGAAAGAAAATACTAAATAGGAGAGAATCTGTTTAAGATAATAGCAAAAAACGGATTACTGATTCAGGATAGAAACAAACAAATAAATAGAGAAAAACCTATTCAAGACAAAGCAAAATACCAAATAGCAAAAAACTGATTAACTGATCCAAGACTAAAAAAAATTACTAAATAGGTAAAACCCTATTTAAGACATTAGTAAAATGATTTTTAAAAAATGATAAAATACATATATTTATTTAAGATGAAACCAAAACATCGAAAAGCAAAAAAACTGATCATCTGATTCGAGACAAAAACAAAAATATTAAACGGGAAAAACGTATTGAAGACAAAAGCAAAATACTAAATAGTAAAACTGATTGATTGATTCAAGACTGAAAAAAATACTGAATAGCAAAAACTGATTAACTGATGCAGTACTAAACAAAATACTAAATATCGGAAACTGATTAACTGGATCAAGACAATCAACACCAAAAACCGATGGATTGATTCAAGTCAAAACAAAACACTTAATAGCAGACAAAATACTAAACAGGAAGTACCCTTCTTAAGACAAAAAGTAAATACTAAATAGTCAAAAACATTTTTAAGACAACACACTAAGCAAAAACTTATTACCTAATTGATCCAAGATTGTGGCAAAAAACCGATTAAGAGATCCAAGACAAAAGCTGAAAAAACTTATCAAGTGGTTCGAGGAACAAAATAGCATATAAATGACTGACCGATTCAAGAACACTAATTAAATGATTCAAGATTAAAGCAAAATAATACATATTAAAAAACTGATTAACTGATTTATAGTTCAAAATGCTAAATAGAAAATAACTGTAAACACAAAAGCAAAATACTAAATATCAAAAATTGTTTTTAACTGATCCACGATTGTATCAAATAACCGATTAAGTGATCCAAGACAAAAGGAATCGTCATAGGTGTGAATCAGTACACACGGGGAGTGGAGAGGGGGAATTAGTGGTTGCGCTGTTGTAGTTCCGAGCAGGGTAAACATGTGAGACCGAGGGGCTGAGTGGTATCTGATGATGCGGAATGTTGACAGGGTGGTACTGAGAAGGCATAGGCTGCGCCTGATGAGCTGGGATGGTGTTGGGGGCGAAATTCATTGGCTGCGGATGGATGTCCGTTTGAAGGAAGAGTGTGGTATCAAGCCGAGTACGCCTCCGAGCTTTTATCTTCTGAATCACCGTCAGGACACACACTTGAAACTCGAGGCTTTCGTCGTCGCTGAAGAAGTCCAAAGACGGAAGCAATGCTTTTATGAAATCAATATGTCTGTTCGGAAACAATGTGCTGAATTCAGGCCTTCTTGATGCTGTCCCAAACTTGTCATGCGAGTAAATGTTTTCAGAAGTCTTCCTTGTCCTCTTATTATTCTTTCCTTTAACCTTCCTCATAGATGATTTATGTGAACTGGAGGTCGAAGAGTCACTCGTTTCTGCATAAAAGTAATTTCGATTTTCGAATTTACCGTAATCAGCGCTGGTTTCTTCATCGCTGTCATTGTACAGGTATTCAGCCGCTCTGTTTTGGTACATTTCCCTCAAAAATTCCATTTGATCGATGTAGAGGTATTTTTTGAGTTTTGATTTTGAGGCTCCTGGATTCCTAGGTTTCCTACCCTTGTGCAGTGATTTTTTGTATACATTTCTTAGAGTTTCCCATTTCTTAATCAAGTCCTTTTCTGTAACAGAGGAAAATTGGGATCTGTGAGTGTAGAGCCAAGGCCAGTGGCGTAGTCAGGTCAAACTCAAAATTCATCACACCTATTTCACGGAAATTTTACGTTACCTGTAGAAGAACGGATCTAGGAGGTTTGTGGATCTAGTCTCACAAAAATTGTAGTTAAATAGTGCACTTGCACCTAAAACAAGGAATAGGTACTCTTTTATTATCACGTTGAAGTGAACTCCAACCCATCATGCTATGAGGGAATCAAAACCGCCTAGATATAAAGTAAGTTATGGTAATAAATAATGAATCCAGAGTATTTTGGCCGAGGAAAAACTGCGTTGCAACGTGCGTTTTCCAACGCGACGCGCCTGGCGCAACCGTGTCATGCAGCTCGCGTGATGTCGCGTCGCACGCGTCAAACGCGTCTCAATATGCGCCTAGCCTGAGGTTGGGATGTTTTCTAGGGTTCAAAGTCGTAACGAACGTGAAATAACGTAGATTTAAAAATTATCAATGGAGCCTTAAGTTGATGAATGTTGATAAACAGGAAAAAAGCGGTATCCGTGCAAAATGGGAATTTTTATTCAACAAGAAAAATAGGTACCTACACGTAGAAAGTTTACCAGTAAATTATTGTGAAGTGGAAAGCCAAGGTGTGGTACATAGTAGAATAATTGTAGTCGCAATCATAATACGTGGATTACACGTTCGCACATGGTCCGAAGAAATTTACAATCCTATTCTGACGAAACTTATATGATGCCATTACTTACTTAAGGATATAACCCGGATCACAGAGTTGCACATGACAGTATATGAGGACCCCGTCCATAGTCGTCCAGGGCTCTTCTTGAGTTTGGTGCACGCGGCTAATGGGGCAGGCGGTTCACGAAGCATAAAATTTATAAAAACTCGAGAAGAGCCTGTTCCATTATGGACGGTACTCTCATATACCGTCACAATACTCCAAATGCTTCCAGGTGTTGACGGTTCGTTGTCGCGAATACTCATATGGACGGAAATCTCATATACAGATAATATTAATTTATATTGAATCATTTGTAATCCCACGCGTGTCCTGGCTGAGGTAACCACGTACTGGTATTATTATGTACCTGTTCCAAATTCTGTTTCTATGGTTGTCAATTCCGCTCCCTCGCTTTTTTCGACTAATTTTTTGGCATTCCAGGTTCGTCGTTTGCCGCTGGCTCACGCCGGCCCCACCGTGGTTAGCCACACCCTGACTAAAACGAACCACGTATTTAGTATACGTGGTTCAACAAACCAAATACACCAGACCAAATCGTGGTTCACCAGACCAAATTGATATTCGTTATCAATGTGGTCAGTTAGTATTTCATCAATATTACTTCATTTACTGTTCGGAATACTGAGAACAGCACAGCAGGCTAGGGACAAATACAGTAAGTGTACTACCAGCAAATAAACCGAAACTGGGTGGATCCAACGTAATCTCGTACTAACTTTGGGAAAATCAAGAAACAACATTTTTCAGTCATTTTTCCTTTTATCTTATATAGCCGATCATTTAATTTCACTTTAAGGAGCTCCTGTTCATGTACCTTTTTTGTAGGATTATACCTTTTTTATAATCTCATACATTCGATTTCAAATTTTTCTAGTTCGATTCCTCTTCCTTCCCGTACTTTGAATGCAATAGGCAATTCTGGATTGTACATGGCGATAACAATCTGGAACATATATTTTTGGCAGCAGGGCGTGGACATGAGAATCTCTTGTCTGAGGGTGGAAGGCTAGATACTAAAAAGCACGACACACCAGGTATTGCGGGCTTTGCATAACGTATGTGAGCGTACCTACATTCATAATACTCCCCTATCACTGTTGTGCATGTTACTACATTTGCTAGTAACATTCGTTATGCGTTTCACTGTTAATTTTATTTCGCTGTGTTTTACAGAACATGTCGTATCATCTACGAACATTGCCTTCCTCATTATTCACATATCCACATTATTTATTTTCCTATTCACAGATTTCCTTGAAATAATTCTCCTCTCTCGTTCACTCTTTTTCTTATTTACTTTTCGATTCCACGAGGCTTGATGATCAGCCTTCCACTGCTGCACAACAATCCAATTTTTAACGGGAAAGTACTTTGAAGAGGCTTCTCAAGAACGCTACAATCAAAATTTCAAACAAGCAAAAATCAACTTTTTTTGTTTTGTTATTTTACAGAAAAGTTGGAGAATTCGTCATCTAATCAAAATAATAAGCAATTGAGAGAAGCATGATGTAAAATCTATGGGATGGGGCGCATCATACTTCCACGAATTGAAGAAAAACCTCATTCTCTTTCCACTGAATAACTACTTGACTCATTATATAGGTGGAAGAGGAGTGCCGAAACTGACTCTCCACAGATCGCACTGCTTGCAGAGGTACTTCATGGTGGAGCAGTCGTGTCTGCAATCACAGACATAACGCAATGTTTCATATATCTACTTCCCAAGATTTTTAAAACCCACCAATGACCAAGGAAACCGTTAACGCGGGTGTGCTTCGTCAATATCACCTGTTTTGAGCTGTACCTCTCACGGTCAAATTCAAGTTCTACTTGGTACTGCACTGATAGAAATTCAAGATCCCTTGTCGACACTCCCATAAAACCCTTCTGACAACAACAAAAAACGGAGAAATGAAAGCGAAAGTACTATGTAGGCTGTAGGCAATAGATAGAGCCAGCTTGGACGGGAACCCTGTGACTGTTCTTGGAAGTACCTACCAAATTCGAGTGAACTGGCGCCTTTGGTTTATGTCGGGCGAATTGGTACCTCGGATTTGGTTTGCGCACGCGCAGTGGCTATACCAATTGCCACATCGCAATGACATCCATAGGGGATCATTTGGAAGCTACATCCCAAATACCTACCGGATTTGCGCGCACATGAAGGAAACAATAAACGTTTCCAGCATTTCTGTAGGTATATCGAATAGAATAATAAATCCATGTGACAGGTCTTTGCAGCGTTTTTGTAACGTTTTTAGCGAATTTTCAAAGAAAATGAAGCTATTGCAATGGCTTCGAAATTTAAATAATATAAATTTTTGGAAATTTTCTTCATAGAAATCCGTTTCAGACCATTCTAAAACGATTCCTGAAATTTAACACTTTTTATATGTATATATATATATATATATTTATTTATATATGTGTCACTCCAGACGATAACTCTCGATAGAATTGAGATAAACAGCTCAAATTTGCACAAAAAATCTATCTTGGCAATCGAAAGGCTAAGTTCGAAGATGGGCGAAATTGGCCTACTCTAAGGAGGGTTTTGGCGCATTTAAAGTGCGCAAAAATTACCCAAAAATCCCCAAAATGTTATTTTCCAACAAGTGACCCCTCATTTTAAAGGTTTTTGCACGCTGAACACGATGGTGGAATCGGATTTTAGATATCTTGATCCGTTCTCAAATTAGAGCATTTAAAGTGCGCAATAATTACCCAAAAATCCCCAAAATGTTATTTTCTAACAAGTGACCCCTCATTTTAAAGGTTTTTGCACGCTGAACACGATGGTGGAATCGGATTTTAGATATCTTGATCCGTTCTCAAATTAGAGCATTTAAAGTGCGCAAAAATTACCCAAAAATCCCCAAAATGTTATTTTCCAACAAGTGACCCCTCATTTTAAAGGTTTTTGCACGCTGAACACGATGGTGGAATCGGATTTTAGATATCTTGATCCGTTCTCAAATTAGAGCATTTAAAGTGCGCAAAAATTACCCAAAAATCCCCAAAATGTTATTTTCTAACAAGTGACCCCTCATTTTAAAGGTTTTTGCACGCTGAACACGATAGTGAAATCGGATTTTAGATATCTAAATCCGTTCTTAAATTAGAGCATTTAAAGTGCGCAAAAATTACCCAAAACTAGGATAATCTTTAAACTCTTACCCCCCCCCCCACCCCCTTAGAGTGGTCAGATTGAAATATGTGAGAAGTATTAATTGAAGACGAGAGTTTGAAGCAAAAAAGGGGGAGGCAAACGATTAGTACAACTCCTTGAATTTACCCACAGCGATCAAATAAATAAGCACTTAGTACAATTACGTAATAAACAAACGGTAGAATCAGGATGGACAAAACGTACAAATTAAAATAAATACGAAGAGAATATACATAGAAAACCAAATTTTAGACCGAAGTTTTCCTTTATTCAAAACCATAGCCATTAATTCGAATATTTCTTTGAAAATTCGCTCATTAAGTCATGCTGCATGACTGGTTTTTTTTTATATTGATCTCAAACTAAAGAATTTTTTGAGACCACTCGCAGCATTGAACAGCATTGAAAAGTTCGTGAACATAATCGTGAATGAAAAGGTGTAAGGTGTAAATCCAGCACAGATATCATTGCTGGGGAACACCTGATTGTAATCACGGATGGCAGTATGAAGTCGAGTTGGTTGTTCTGTGATATTATTTAATTTGAAGACTGATGGCTGTTTTGGATTTGGTTGATAGGTACTTCCGTAACTTGAACAAACGTAATGCTTCATGAATAACAACAAATAATTATCAATGACTGAATTGTAGAATCCCGCGCATTTTTATGCCTTAATTACCCTTAATTCTCCTGCCAGCTCCCGTGCTCGATGTAGGGCTTTCCTCGGGGGAGCTCGACGGTAGACTTATACAGGTGATCTACGCAGACGGGGCATGTATACAGGTAAATAATAAACGGTTTGTTATAATTTTCAGCGTTTTGCACTTCGTTTAGGGTCATGTTCCATTAAAGTAGGGTAGGAGTTATATGCAATGGATCGGCAGGTAAATGACATTCTTAGCCCAGGGCCTGGTGGCATATTCACTGAAAGGGACAGTGACAAAAATTATCTGCTCTGAAAATCTCCGGGGAGATTCTCCCTCGGGAGACACTCTCTTCCAATGTCTCCCGGGTTTGTCTATTTTACTGAAGATATCCCGTGGCCTTCCTCAACCCTTGCATAGACGTTTTTACTCATGAATCGATAATATGTATATATCTTTAATAAAAGACGCTGCAAATCATTACACAAAGGTTTATTATTTACCTGTATTAATAGATGCCACTTCTGCGTAGATCACTGTTTTCTGTGGTCAATACCTACCTTCGAGATCCCCCCAGGAAAGCCCTAAATCGAGTACTAGAGCCGGCCCGGGAATTACAGTTTCATAAAAATGCACAGGATTCTATAATTCAATAATTAATTATTTGTTGTTACTCACGAAGCATAATGTCGTGGTATCCTCCCATAACCACCTCCTGTGAAATTAAGATCTCGCCAAATAAACATAGAAGTAGCAAGCGGAAGACGCAGGAGAACCGGAGGAACCCAGTGGGGATCCCCACCATCCTCCACTAGCTGGAGGATGGAGGGAGATAGCCCTAAGGGCTATATATACTCGCCTCCTTCGCCTTTACAACCATTCTACGCTCTCCTTAAGTCGCTGACTTATCTCTCTCTCCTCACTCCTCATCTCTCTCTCCTTATACCTAAAAGATCCTGGGTATGGTGGTGGTCCGCCCATAACCAAACCAGGCAACGCTCCCTAAAAGATTCCGGACATGGTGGTGGTCCGCCCATAACCAAACCGGACATACATCCAAAAAGATCCCGGGCATGGTGGTAGTATGCCTATAACCAAACCGGGCACATCCCCCCTCGACGCCTCTCGTAGTGGATGTGCGTCAAATATACATTCACTACACATAACGTTTGTTCAAGTTACGAAAGTACCTATCAACAAAATCCAAAAAGGCCATCATTCTTCAAATGAAATAATATCACAGAATAAACAACTCGATTTCACACAGCCATCCGTGATTATAATCAGGTGTTCCCTAGCAATGATATCTGGGCCGGATTTATAACGAACTTTTCGGTGCAAATGAATAGCTGGTCGTACAATGCTCCGCGTGGTTTCAAAAATACTTTAGTTCGAGATCAATTCAAATTTTAAAAAACCATACCCTTCTATTCACCGAGAGAAAAATGTGGCGCACCATGCCCGCTAGGAACACTCGGAATTGATTTCCCGATAGGGAACCTAGCGGGTGTGCCTAATCCCAAGCGGGTAGGATGAAAATCGTATCGGGTGATGTTAAAAATCTATCGGGAAGACGTAACTCCAATCGGGTACGACATAAATTTCTATCGGGCTGCCATAAAAATCTATCGGGCTGTTAGACTAGCCCCTCCTATCGGGTATGGTTCGGATATTTTTGTATCGGGCATTCGTAAAAACAAGCGGGTTTTGGTAATTCCTAACGGGTATTCGTCAAAATCGTATCGGGTGGCGACTTAACCCTAACGGGCTTTTATAAATGGGAACTACACCCGTTAAGAAATCAATCGGGTCTGTTGGTTGTCTATCGGGTTTCATAACAAATTCCTATCGGGTCCATGAAACCCAAGCGAGCATGCAAATATTCCAAAAAATACCCGTTAGCGCACTATCGGGTCATCTGAACATTTACGTCTCCCGTTTGATGATCTATCGGTTTTTTTTCAAAATTCCTAGCGTTGTATGAAAAACGATCTAGCTAGCAAATGTTGAAAAAAATACCCGTTAGCACACTATCGGGTCATCTGAGCATTTACGTCTCCCGTTTGATAACCTATCGGGTTTATGCAAAATTCCTATCGGGTGTATGAAAAACGATCTAGCTAGCAAATGTTGAAAAAAAATACCCGTTAGCACACTATCCGGTCATCTGAGCATTTACGTCTCCCGTTTGATAACCTATCGGGTTTTATGCAAACCTCCTATCGGGTGTACGAAAAACAATCGAGCATGGAAATGTTCAAAAAAATACCTGTTAGCTGACTGTCGGGTCATCTGAGCATTAAGATCTCCCGATTGATAATCTATCGGGTTTATACAAAATTCCTATCGGGTAGAAATAAAATTAATCGAGCTGGGAAATATGCATAAAATACCCGTTAGCGCCTATCGGGTGAAATAATTGTCAAGAGCTCCCCCTTAATAATCTATCGGGTTACATCACACATCGCTATCGGGCCTATGAAAGCCAATCGAGCAGGGAAATAGTGAACAAAAATACCCGTTAGTCTTCCTATCGGGTGATGTTTGTTGCTAACAACACCCGATTGAAGATCTACCATTTCCATTGAGTGATCCCTATCGGGTAGAGAAAAATCGATCGAGCTGAGAAATATTCATAAAATACCCGTTAGCCACCAATCGGGTGATATAATTGTTAACAGCTCCCGCTTAATAATCAACCGGGTTGCATCGACCAACATCTATCGGGTTGAACAATGCAATCGAGCAGGGAAATGCCGAACAAAATACCCGTTAGTAGCTCTATCGGGTGGATGTAATTGATAACAACACCCGAGTGAACATCTATCGGGTTGCACAGACGAGTCTCTATCGGGTTTTGGAAAATCAATGGAGCAGGAAAATATTGAAAAAATACCCGTTGGCTGCCTATCGGGTGATATAATTGTTAACAGCTCCCGCTTAGTAATCAATCGGGTTGTCCAATGATTCCCTATCGAGTAGGCAACATTTCTATCGGGTGTCAATTAGGTCCCGCCAAAATTTGAACTTGGTCGAAGGGGCATTGGCTCCGGAGATGGATTCACAAATTTTTTCCCAGGTTCCGAGTGAGCGTTGAAGGGTTTTACAATTTGAACTTGGTCAAAGGGGCATTGGCTCTGGAGACGGATTCACAAATATTTTCCCAGGTTCCGAGTGACCGTTGAAAGGTTTTATGTGAGGATTTAGATGCGTACAATTCTCACACAAAAGCCTGCAACGGTGAATGAAGAGTTGGGAAAATATTTGTGGTTTAATGATAGCTCAGGTAGCCCGAATCCCTGTGAGGAGGTATAGGAAGCGAAGCCTGCAGTCACCATTTCTAAAGGATAACTGTTTTTGGGGAGTGGTGAGAATTTGAGAATAACAACTCTTTCCCTTCACCTCCCGTAAATATGGACGTTTGGAGGACATGTACTTGTTACCATGGGAGGGTTCACGCGAAGAAATATGGTAAAGTTGAGGGAATTGTGAAGGACATGATACTGGACCTGAAAATTAAAAACGCTGCAAAGTCCTTGTCACGCATGGGTTTATTATTATTCTATATGCAGAAATGGTGGCTGTTCATTTATTGTTGCTTTCATGTAAAATAATTATTGAAATAGTTATTTCCGGTGGTTCCCACAAATTTTGGCCCCCAAAACTTGAATTAGGTATACCTACGCTTTTTTTCTTTTTTATTTCAAATTATCTTTGATCATTGCCCAACCCACCCGCCCATTTACCCGCAGGGTGGCTGTCCACAAGCATAATCCAATTGACATGTTGTCGTCCTTCACCAGTTTTCGAGTTTTATATATATTATCAACAGATTTATGCTGAGCACCCCCACCTGAGAGAATTATGACTCCGTATTTTTTTTTTGTACTGATGAGTCCTCAGTATAGTCGAGAGTCAGTTAGACTTGGTTTTCATTGAATTTTTACCTCCCCTCCCAACGAGTATTTCTCTCTGGTGCTCGACCTCGTTGAAATACCCGTTAGTAGCTCTATCGGGTGGATGTAATAGATAACAACACCCGATTGAACATCTATCCGGTTGCACATACGAGTCCCTATCGGGTTTTGGAAAACCAATCGAGCAGGAAAATATTCAAAAAATACCCGTTGGCTGCCTATCGGGTGATATAATTGTTAACAGCTCCCGCTTAGTAATCAATCGGGTTGTCCAATGATTCCCTATCGAGTAGGCAACAAGTCTATCGGGTATTAATTAGTTCCAGCCACAATTTGAACTTGGTCGAAGGGGCATTGGCTCTGAAGACGGATTCACAAATATTTTCCGAGGTTCCGAGTGAGCGTTGAAGGGTTTTACATTTTGAACTTGGTCAAAGGGGCATTGGCTCTGGAGACGGTTTCACAAATATTTTCCCAGGTTCCGAGTGACCATTGAAAGGTTTTATGTGAGGATTTAGATGCGTACAATTCTCACACAAAAGCCTGCAACGGTGAATGAAGAGTTGGGAAAATATTTGTGGTTTAATGATAGCTCAGGTAGCCCGAATCCCTGTGAGGAGGTATAGGAAGCGAAGCCTGCAGTCACCATTTCTAAAGGATAACTGTTTTTGGGGAGTGGTGAGAATACGAGAATAACAACTGTTTCCCTTCACCTCCCGTAAATAAGGACGTTTGGAGGACATGTACTTGTTACCATGGGAGGGTTCACGCGAAGAAATATGGTAAAGTTGAGGGAATTGTGAAGGACAGATACTGGACGTGAAAATTAAAAACGGAAACAACAAAATGAATATGTAATGGATGTTGCCTCTCATTAGGCGAATTTTAGGATATATTTTCCGAAAAATTTTCCAGGATTAAATTATGTCTATCGGGTTGTAATGAGAAATCGCTATCGGGCCCATGAAAGCCAATCGAGCAGGGAGATATTCAAAAGATATCCGTTAGCATCGTAACGGTTCATCTCATAGCTCCCGATACATAATCAACCGGGTTGCATCGACCAACGTCTATCGGGTTGAACAATGCAATCGAGCAGGGAAATGCCGAACAAAATACCCGTTAGTAGCTCTATCGGGTGGATGTAATTGATAACAACACCCGATTGAACATCTATCGGGTTGAACAGACGAGTCCCTATCGGGTTTTGGAAAACCAATCGAGCAGGAAAAAATTCGAAAAAATCCCCGTTGGCTGCCTATCGGGTGATATAATTGTTAACAGCTCCCGCTTAGTAAACAATCGGGTTGTCCAATGATTCCCTATCGAGTAGGCAACATTTCTATCGGGTATTAATTAGTTCCCGCCACAATTTGAACTTGGTCGAAGGGGCATTGGCTCTGAAGACGGATTCACAAATATTTTCCCAGTTTCCGAGTGACCGTTGAAGGGTTTCATGTGAGGATTTTTAATGATATGTTTAATAGGTAATATGTCGTAACGTATAAGTGATCAGGAATTTGAGTAACAGCAAGGAATTTGAATTTGAAGCGCATACTTTTCAATGCAAGTAAATTAGGTGTATATAAGTATACCACATAAAAACGTATTGTACACGCATGTATAAAACACGTTTGTAGGACATCCGATTGTTACCATGCAAAGGATATGGAGAAATACTGAACTTGGCAGAATCGTCATGGTTCGGATTCAGCAGAAATAACTGAAAATTGGGAACAACAATTAAACAGTATTTTGGAAAACGGTTGTTGAGCGCATGATGACCTATAATAATAATAATATATTCGTGGGCGAGAAGTAATTTGGCATGAGCCAAATTGAGTAGTTTGGCGGGTCATTTTCACCCGAGCTATACTCATTGTGTGACCATCTCTGTGAATGAAGTGTAATATAATATTATATTGTATTGCATACAGTTTTGATAAAAACGACAGCATTTACAAAGTGATGTGCGTCGCTTTTGCAACTTTTCATGTGTCATTCAATGCCGGAAGGAATCTGAGGGCAGTAAGTACCTATACGTCATTTATTTCTAAGTCCATTACATGTTGTAAGTTGTTATGTTGAGCATGTACATGCTTAAATTATCAATTAAATTGAATTATCAATGGAAAGAGTCGTTAATGACTCGGGGTATTTGCGATGGGGATTTTTTAATGTTTTTTCCCAGTAGGCACAGGTACCTATATACTAATGGTAGGCACGTAGGAGTTTCTGGCAGAAATGTTAGAAAAACCGTACACTTGTTAGCAAGTGAGTGAAAACCCGATACGAATTGAAAAAAAAAAAAAACCACAGTCATGCAGCGTGGCTATAAGAGCGAATTTTCGAAGAAATAAGTGATTTTATGTAAAATGTGATGTTTGGGATATCCCATTCAAATATGGGCAATCTTAAACTTATTGGGTAATTATAGGTATTCCAGTATGACGCTATTCGGTTAATTCGGTATGCATGAAATATGGGCATACGTTACAAATTTTTTGTTCCATTTTTTGCCGAGTAACACCTCGTTTTATAGATTTTCCAACCCTGAACACGATGGTAAAGTCAGAATTGCGATATCCCATTCCGTTATCAGATTAGAGCAAACGAACCAGGAAGAACATCTCAAGAAATAACCACGTTCCTTCATCTTCAAAGTGCTCCAGTTTGAGAAAGGAATGAGATATCGCAATTATGATTTCACCATCGTGTTCAGCTTACAAAAACCTTTAAAATGAGGTGTCACTTGTCAGACTGCTTCATTTTGGGAATTTATGGGTAATTTTTCTCCCCTAAAACTCCCCAAAATTCCCCCTTAGAGTGACCCGATTCTGCCCATCTACGAACTTAGCCTGTCGATTGCCAAGACAGATTTTTCGTGCAAATTTGAACTTTTTATCTCAATTCTTTCGAGAGTTATCGTCTGGAATGACACATACATATATATATTAACCCAGTGAGTCTTTAACCAAGAACATGTCTTTCGGCAGTGAATTCAGGATGGTCTGAAACGGATTTTGGTATAAAAATCTTTCGGAAATTCGAGTTTTAAACATTTTGGACCGAGAACAATAGCTTCCTTTTCTTCGAAAATTCCCTAAAACCCGTTACGAGTTTCAAACTACCCGTTAGGAAGTTGTGAAAAACCCGATAGGCGTAACAGAAACTCGATGGGAATCGGAAAACCGTTTGAAATCGGGAAACCCGACACGATTGAAAGAAAAACCCGATTGGGAGGTAAAAAGACGTTACGACATTCGTAAACCCGATAGGAGTTGAAAAAGACGTTACGGCATTCGGGAACCCGATGGGAGACAGAAAACACCCGATAGGAATCTGAATTTGGATACCCGATGGAAATCTCAACACCCGATAGGGGATTTGAAAAAGTCGCTAGAAACATTCAGACACCCGATAGAAGGTAAAAAACACCCGATAGGAGCCAACGCCTGCCCGCTTGGAGCAGGGAAACCCGTTACCAGGTGGGTCATGGTGGGGAGACCTCTATATAACCCCAACGTCCCCTTATGGCGACAACCACTTCTCCCCGATCAGTCGCGTCCTCACGTTCACGTGTTCTACTTACTTCCCTGTGCTTATTCTTTATTCAGTCTGTGTGTTGCGGTCGTGTTTCAAATCAGTTGTGTTTCAAATCAGCTGTGTTTCAAATTAGTTGTGTTTCTAGTTTGTTGTGCTTCAATTATTAACGTTCACCCGTCACCAAACAACATTCGGTCCCTGGTACGTTGTACTACGCAATTCGTTTTAATTGCAATGGCGGACCAACGCTTGACTGATGTTCTACAGTCTTGGAAATTGGATGCAAGAATCGTTACTGCATTTGAAGGTTAGCAAAAATTTGTTTTACTATTTTTCTATAATATTCCGATTTCATGATAATCACATATACCCTATAACTTCCAAATCCAAACTGACATTTCAGTTTGAATTTCATTTTGTGTTGTTGAGCATTACTTATCATTTCCTTTTGCCAACGTATTTACCAATGCTAATTTTTGTTGTATAATATTCCGATTTCAAGATGTACACGTAGCTATGACTTACGCACCCAAACTGACAAATTGAATTTGAATTTTTTTTTCTTGAGTATATTTCCTTTTGCCAACGTATTTACCAAATGAAAGTTTTTGTAGTATAACAGTCTGCTTTCAATATAATTAATCACATCACTTCCAAATCCAAACTGACATTTCAATTTGAATTTCATTTTGTGTTGTTGAGCATTACTTATCATTTCCTTTTGCCAACGTATTTACCAATGCTAATTTTTGTTGTATAATATTCCGATTTCAAGATGTACACGTAGCTATGACTTACGCACCCAAACTGACAATTTGAATTTGAATTTTTTTTCTTGAGTATATTTCCTTTTGCCAACGTATTTACCAAATGAAAGTTTTTGTAGTATAACAGTCTGCTTTCAGTATAATTAATCACATCACTTCCAAATCCAAACTGACATTTCAATTTGAATTTCATTTTGTGTTGTTGAGCATTACTTATCATTTCCTTTTGCCAACGTATTTACCAATGCTAATTTTTGTTGTATAATATTCCGATTTCAAGATGTACACGTAGCTATGACTTACGCACCCAAACTGACAATTTGAATTTGAATTTTTTTTCTTGAGTATATTTCCTTTTGCCAACGTATTTACCAAATGAAAGTTTTTGTAGTATAACAGTCTGCTTTCAGTATAATTAATCACATCACTTCCAAATCCAAACTGACATTTCAATTTGAATTTCATTTTGTGTTGTTGAGCATTACTTATCATTTCCTTTTGCCAACGTATTTACCAATGCTAATTTTTGTTGTATAATATTCCGATTTCAAGATGTACACGTAGCTATGACTTACGCACCCAAACTGACAATTTGAATTTGAATTTTTTTTCTTGAGTATATTTCCTTTTGCCAACGTATTTACCAAATGAAAGTTTTTGTAGTATAACAGTCTGCTTTCAGTATAATTAATCACATCACTTCCAAATCCAAACTGACATTTCAATTTGAATTTCATTTTGTGTTGTTGAGCATTACTTATCATTTCCTTTTGCCAACGTATTTACCAATGCTAATTTTTGTTGTATAATATTCCGATTTCAAGATGTACACGTAGCTATGACTTACGCACCCAAACTGACAATTTGAATTTGAATTTTTTTTCTTGAGTATATTTCCTTTTGCCAACGTATTTACCAAATGAAAGTTTTTGTAGTATAACAGTCTGCTTTCAGTATAATTAATCACATCACTTCCAAATCCAAACTGACATTTCAATTTGAATTTCATTTTGTGTTGTTGAGCATTACTTATCATTTCCTTTTGCCAACGTATTTACCAATGCTAATTTTTGTTGTAAGTATAAAATTCCGATTTCAAGATGTACACGTAGCTATGACTTACGCAGCCAAAGTGACAAATTGAATTTGAATTTTTTTTTCTTGAGTATATTTCCTTTTGCCAACGTATTCACCAAATGAAAGTTTTTGTAGTATAACAGTCTGCTTTCAATATAATTAATCACATCACTTCCAAATCCAAACTGACATTTCAATTTGAATTTCATTTTGTGTTGTTGAGCATTACTTATCATTTCCTTTTGCCAACGTATTTACCAATGCTAATTTTTGTTGTATAAAATTCCGATTTCAAGATGTACACGTAGCTATGACTTACGCAGCCAAACTGACAATTTGAATTTGAATTTTTTTTCTTGAGTATATTTCCTTTTGCCAACGTATTTACCAAATGAAAGTTTTTGTAGTATAACAGTCTGCTTTCAATATAATTAATCACATCACTTCCAAATCCAAACTGACATTTCAATTTGAATTTCATTTTGTGTTGTTGAGCATTACTTATCATTTCCTTTTGCCAACGTATTTACCAATGCTAATTTTTGTTGTATAATATTCCGATTTCATGATGATCTTGGTTTGAGTTGCATTGTTACGGTATCGGGAAATTGCTAAGTGTGTTAGTGCCCGTTAGTAATTCAATCGGGTATTATTAGACGTGAAATACTTGCACCAACTTGTTTCCGTTGTCCCTTCTATACATAACGGGTGTTTGAGGGTATGGGTACCCGTTAGTAATCCAATCGGGTATTGTTGTACTTTAAAATATTTTCAACAAACTGTTTTGCCTTGCCGCTTGTAGTTGTATCGGGTGTTCACTTCGTTCCAAACGGGTTCATCCGGACTTTGCCAAATATTCGTAAACATTCGTAACGGGTGTTTGTGGTTGTGAGTACCCGTTAGTAATCCAATCGGGTATTGTTGTACTTTAAAATATTTTCAACAAACTGTTTTGCCTTGCCGCTTGTAGTTGTATCGGGTGTTCACTTCGTTCCAAACGGGTTCATCCGGACTTTGCTAAATATTCGTAAACATTCGTAACGGGTGTTTGTGGTTGTGAGTACCCGTTAGTAATCCAATCGGGTAATGTTGTACTTTAAAATATTTTCAACAAACTGTTTTGCCTTGCCGCTTGTAGTTGTATCGGGTGTTCACTTCGTTCCAAACGGGTTCATCCGGACTTTGCCAAATATTCGTAAACATTCGTAACGGGTGTTTGTGGTTGTGAGTACCCGTTAGTAATCCAATCGGGTATTGTTGTACTTTAAAATATTTTCAACAAACTGTTTTGCCTTGCCGCTTGTAGTTGTATCGGGTGTTCACTTCGTTCCAAACGGGTTCATCCGGACTTTGCCAAATATTCGTAAACATTCGTAACGGGTGTTTGTGGTTGTGAGTACCCGTTAGTAATCCAATCGGGTATTGTTGTACTTTAAAATATTTTCAACAAACTGTTTTGCCTTGCCGCTTGTAGTTGTATCGGGTGTTCACTTCGTTCCAAACGGGTTCATCCGGACTTTGCCAAATATTCGTAAACATTCGTAACGGGTGTTTGTGGTTGTGAGTACCCGTTAGTAATCCAATCGGGTATTGTTGTACTTTAAAATATTTTCAACAAACTGTTTTGCCTTGCCGCTTGTAGTCATATGTAGTTCACTTGGTCTCATGGCTGACTTTTTTTTCCCCTGCACAGATGCCAGATTCGAAACTGACGAATTACGCAACCTAGAACCAGGCAATATCCTCTGGGAAGCAGTAGCACGAGGACTGTGGACTCCGAGGGACAAGATGCGATACACAGCAGGGTGGAAGACGAATTTCGGTCCACTCTCCTCTCCCAGTTCTTCGACATCTCTTGCTAGACCCCTATCAAGTGACGACTCCACGCGAACACTTCCTACCCAGGTGAGTGTTGCCAATTACAATTACAGACGACAGGCAGACAGAAACAGTGTTCATGTTTGACAATAACTTCCTGCATATAATATGTATTGTTACGAGGTGAACGGTGTTGTTGTTGCAGTTTTACTCCTCGACGCCTTGCCTTAGAGACTCGTTGCCGAGTGAACTACAGCTCAGCGAGGAATCGTCTGACGATGACGACGAATCCGCCGCCACAACCGACGACGACCCCCAATTCGCCAGTTACAAGGGAGTCGATAAGACTGCTTTCATCAGCACTTCAGATGAGGTAATGTGCATCACACCATCCGTGGGTGAAATAGTATCACGTACTCATAGTCAAACCTAGGGTTTTTATATTAAATTTACATCTCTTCCTCTCTCCCCAACAGATCACAGCAATACTACAACAGTCAGAGAAGGGGCGGAGGTGCATGGAGCTAGCAAGGCCCGAGAATACCAAGGCAGTCAGCCCATCCGACAGGAAGGCGGTAGCGGATGTTGTCATAAACCACCTTCACCGACAAGCCACCCCCGCGGGTGCGAACGTCATCCCCCATTTCTCTTACAAAGAATTGAAGTGAGTGACACCTTGAAATTTGTGATTACGCATTGTTTGTTAGTATACATGTTGGGTACTCTTATCTTAACATTCCTCTGCATAAAGACATAATAATCACGTCTTTGAATTGTTGTGTACGTTTCAGTTTCATAGCTGCTCAGTTGGCGAGATATTTCCGGGATCCCCCCTCGCTGTGGTTTACTTTATCAGCATCGACACGGGGGGGCTCGTCACACAGCAGTGACAGCACGCCGACGAAAAAACCAAGGAAGTACCCCTACGGGCACTTGTGGAGCAAAGTAAACAACCTCAAGGACTCCTGGAGGAAGGCCAATAAAGAAAAGTACGATAAAATAAAGGAGGCCAAGAAGGCAAGTGAAGCAAGGAAACGGAAGGGAGGCAAACAGAAGAGGGCCTACACAAAGAAGCCGAAGCAGCCAACCACCTCCCCTCCGCCCGTACGGAAAACTCTGACAGGTGAGTCTACTCTCTATTCATCTCTTTTCCTCCTACCACCCTCCTTGTCTGCCGTTTCTGTGTTATTTATTGTGAGGAGTCGTAACCGTTGATGTTATTTTCCTAGAGTGGAAAGAGGAACTCGAAAAACATCACTCCATCCAAACCATCAGGGGAGGTGATTGGTTGGACCGAGCGTCGATCCCCGAAGAGATACAAGAGGCGTTACGGAGGACAGCGAAGCTGCGGCACGACTACCTATGCTGTGAAGACAACAGCCTCTCCGACTACTTCGACTACTTCCCGTTCTTCAAGTCGTCCGCCCACGCAGCGAAAGTGGTGAGTTCATAATTTGAACGTATTTCATGTGCTCTGTTTATATACTTGTGCCTGCTGTTGTTTAAAGCGAGGAATATTTTTTAGTAATCGCTAATGATAGTTGTTGTTTTCTGTTACAGATAGAATCTGATTTCAAGGAGCTCTATACCATCCCGGAGGGGAGGCTGTATGAAAAGCTGAGAGAACTCCACCCGGCCATAGTCCAAGAGGCTAGCAGGTCTTCCAGAAGCGTGGAAGGGTGGGACACGATCGTCGAGTCGTTACTGTCGTACTACGAAAAAAATACCGGTGAGAAATAATTGTGATTAGCCTACTCTGTGTTCAAATTGACTAGGAATCGTTTTTTCAACTTTAATATTTTGTTGTTATACCAGGGATTCTTCTTCTTCACGCTTTGTAAACAAATGATTTGTTGAAATTGCTTTATTTGACCATGAGGTGGTTGTAATGACTGAATCGTACTGTACGAACGTGTTGCTAATGTGCTCCGTGATATTTCAGAGGAGGACAAGAGAACGACTGCAGCTCTCGTCGCCCTCCCGTTCGCTATGGGGACTCACCGGTTGAAGAAGAGGGCAGGACTTAGAGCTCCGGTTCAGATCTCGAAGAAGGAGTCGGCAGATCACTTCGTCAAATTCCTGGACTCAGATTCTGAGGTGGACAACCTCCACGCCAAACGCCTGGAGGAAGCGGAACACGGAACATTGCAACCGTATGTCATAGCAATAGGAAAATTAGGTTCCGTCAGCCATTGTCTAGTCAAATACTTAGATTTTAGCCTTAGAACTGACACCATACTCCAGGCAGTCGATCTTTGTTTTAAATTAATAATCGTGCTGAACTGCGAGTACCCACCTCAGTGTACACACATCTGGCAAACTCTAGAATGGGTGTGCTATGATTTAAAGGTTTCTAAAAACTACCTCCACTCTGTCGTGACTATCGCTTCCACCTGTGCTCACTTCCTACGTTACCACGTTACACCCACCCCTGCTGCTCCTGCTGATGGTAGCTCCAGTGATGAAAAATCACTTGTACGAGTGTTGATACAAAAATACGACATTATAGAGGGTCAATGTGTATGCTTTGTTGAGAGTCTCAGAACAGGTGAATTGGTAACTTTCTTAAACTTAACTGGGGACAACATAATACAGTCTAACATTCTTGGTGATTCGGAACTGTTACTTTATGGTACTTGTACAAAAGCGTTTGCAGAACAACACGGATTGATTGCTTACAGTATAGATACCACCACAACCGAAATACTTGGTGCCCTTCACATAACAGATAGTCCTGCTTCAGTATCATTACCTTTGCCGTCAACTCCGGGTGTTGAGTCACATTTGCCATCAACTTCAGGGGGTGTTGAGTCACATTTGCCATTCACTTCAAGTTCCAAATCACTTTTTGACCCATCTGAGGAGGTACATCTACCATCAGCAACAGCAGTTCCTCCTGAGGCAAGCCCTGCCCTTTCAGGTGTATCTGAACCACCTCCCCTTCTGTCTCCTACATGGCCAAGAACTCCCCTTAAGGAAGCTGGATTCTACAAAGAGAGTAGGACTCCGAAAAGATTGACCCCGTCTAAAACAACCCCGTCTAAAACAACCCCGTCTAAAACAACCCCGTCTAAAACAACCCCGTCTAAAACAACCCCGTCTAAAACAACCCCGTCTAAAACAACCCCGTCTAAAACAACCCCGTCTAAAACAACACCATGTAAAACCACCCCATCTAAACTAACCACTGCAACAGCCACTCCTGAGTCTGATACCAGCACTCCGCCCGTGTCCCCACCTCCACACTTCAGCAGCTCCCCTGCATCATCCAGCGATCCGGGCAGTACTCCCAAGTCCTTGCAGGATTTGGTCGAACGCCAGAAACTGGCGGTACGTGGCAGTAAGAGTAAAAAATAGCTAACATACCCATCACGTCCTCACCACTGATTGCTTTACAACGTGTCTACACTGAGGTGGTGCTAGTTAGTTACCATTTGTGCATCAACTGTTCCTTGATGACCATTCTGAATAATATGTAAATAACATTCTATAATAATATATATTCTAAATAAAATTTTTTTGAAGTCGACCATATTTCATTGGGTATAATATATACATCACTGTTCCAACATGAGTGGTACAGAACATTACAAATTTCACTACTGTCCCTTAACATTCAGAGAAGTTGAATTTCATTCATTTTAAAAACTGTCAAACCGCCGATATACTTTCCCAAATACGTTGTAGTTAAAGCTCTAGACTATACGTATTAGTGCGAAACAACCTGTGATTAAACATAAACATAGACAATTATATATATATATATATATATATATATATATATGCATACGTTATCAAATATTGTTGCATATAACGAGTCCAATAAACTGTGATACTGTTAATGTACTTAGTTAAGAAACAAATTGCTATAAACAATCTGCGTACGAAAACAAATTATTTAGACTATACGTATCTATACGCTCTAGACTATACGTATTAGTGCGAAACAACCTGTAATTAAACATAAACATAGACAATTTTATATACCGATATATAATAATATGCATACGTTATCAAATATTGTTGCATATAACGAGTCCAATAAACTGTGATACTGTTAAACTGTTTATTTTGTTGTTGTACTTAGTTAAGAAACAAATTGCTATAAACAATCTGCGTACGAAAACAAATTATTTATTTCCGATTTTTATTGTGAATTTGAACTTTATGACTTATGAATAAATTGATGACCTAAACACTTGTGTTAACTCTCCTTTGCCCAAGCTGTGTTCACCTTTAGAAATAAGAATTACTTATTGCAACTATTTACATTTCTATACATTTATAACTTTCATTTCTTTGTTCAACTGTTTGTTCAACACTTTTGATTTCAATGAGTATTTCGATTTCAATTTCATGAGTATGTTTCACGCAGGTTCCTCACCAGGCTTCGAAATCCTCCTTCTCCCTACTCCTTAGGATTCCTCCTAATCCCAATCCATCGCTACCCTTTTGCATCTCCCTACGCTCTACTAATAATTACCTGATTGGTAGAGCCATTGGAGAATGCAAACGGTTAGGGTGGAAATGGGCTCATTAGGAATCCAATGGGGTAGTGAGAAGTAGGCTCGATAGAATCCTAGCGGGTTCTACGAGTGGACGCTCGATAGAATCCTAGCGGGTTCTACGAGTGGACGCTCGATAGAATCCTAGCGGGTTCTACGAGTGGACGCTCGATAGAATCCTAGCGGGTTCTACGAGTGGACGCCCGGTAGAATACTATCGGGCGTCCACTCGTGGAACCCGCTAGGATTCTATCGGGCGTCCACTCGTGGAACCCGCTAGGATTCTATCGGGCGTCCACTCGTGGAACCCGCTAGGATTCTATCGGGCGTCCACTCGTAGAACCCGCTAGGATTCTATCGAGCGTCCACTCGTAGAACCCGCTAGGATTCTATCGGGCGTCCATTCGTAGAACCCGATAGATCCCAAGCGGGCGTTAGGTGGTAGACCCGATAGAACCCAAGCGGGTGTTAGGTGGTAGACCCGATAGAACCCAAGCGGGTGTTAGGTGGTAGACCCGATAGAACCCAAGCGGGTGTTAGGTGGTAGACCCGATTGCAATCAAACGGGTGTTAGGTGGTAGACCCGATTGCAATCAAACGGGTGTTAGGTGGTAGACCCGATTGCAATCAAACGGGTGTTAGGTGGTAGACCCGATTGCAATCAAACGGGTGTTAGGTGGTAGACCCGATCACAATCAAACGGGTGTTAGGTGGTAGACCCGATTGCAATCAAACGGGTGTTAGGTGGTAGACCCGATCGCAATCAAACGGGTGTTAGGTGGTAGACCCGATTGCAATCAAACGGGTGTTAGGTGGTAGACCCGCTAGGAACAGCATGGACGTGCAAGGATTACCCGATTGTTTTCAATTTTTTGCCCGATTGGAAACCAAACGGGTGTTTCTTTACAGCACGTTCGGCTGCTATCGGGTATCCCAGCACGTACGTGCTGTGATTACCCGATAGGGTCTTATCAGTAGATTCCTATCGGGCATTTCCTGCACAAATTACCCGATAGGAGCTGCACTAAAACCCGTTTGCAGGGATGATCTTGTGGGTACCCGATAGAATGTTTTCTTAACGGGTTTGTTTTTCATTCCTATCGGGTACCCCTAACCCCTATCGGGTGTTTTTCAAAGTTTTCACCGGCCTGCGAGCACCACGAGGTGGTAAAACAATGCGTTTTTTCTCTCGGTGTTGATAGTTTTCGAGCTACGGCGTTCTGAAATTTTAAACCCCTATTTTTCACCCCGTAGACGCCGAGCTTCGCGGACCTTTTTTAGTAGGACTAGGTAGTAGTAAGACTTTTTTCTTTTCCGTTTCAAGGTGCGTAGATTCCAAAAATGCAATGTCCGTCAGCCGTCCGCCGTATCACGCATCCCGGCTTCATTTTCGGTCTAAAAAAATCGTTCTTTCGCACACATGCTCCATTTGGGCCCTAGTTGTGTCCCGAAACTTTGCAGCCCGATCGGAATATACACAGGGGAGTTATGAGTGAAAATGTGTATAAAAATAGGTACTTTTTGTGTTTTGGTAATATGAGCTTGTGAGGTAACTTTTTCCATGTTTTTGGGGACGAGAAGACCGAATATGAAGTCGATTTTGACCAAAGAGTGGAAAATTGAGGTTCTACCAAACCAAGTTATTGTGTGTTACTGACGATGGTTTGATCACCGAAACCGGTATAACAGTGTTTTTTGCGTTTTTCGTGTATTAGTGGAAATAGACTATTTTTCAATAACTCCGTTTTTTCTTTCTACCAAAGGTTCAGTTCCCAAAACTGATTTATGAGTCAAAAACCTGGGAAATCGTCTGAAACCACCATCAATTTGTATAACAACACTAGAAAAAGTGTCAGCACGTGGATCAAGACGATTAAATGGCACTACCAATGAACAAAGATAATTTGAAGAAAACAATTGAGCGTACCTAATTTTTGTTTTGGGGGACAAAATTGATGGAAACAATCAGAAATAGTTATTTCAATTATTTCACATGAATGAAACAATAAATGAACTGCCAAAATTAATGTTTCATAAAAATGTGGAGGATTCAATAATTCAATAATTTTTTTCCATACTAGATTTCAAAGGTTCATTATTGTAAATAATAAAACAAAAAGGGTTACCGATACGAAATACAAGAAACAGAAACACGAAGAGAAATACGAATGGTGAAAATTAGTATTCTAACCAAATATTAGAATAACTTCAGGAATACGTGAAGTGGGAGAGACCAACAATAATCACATGTTATCAAATGTTCGAAGAAAATATTTGTTATGAGCTTGAGACGTCATTTAATTTAGAATAATACACATTTATCATTCTGATACACAAGATTTTCTATGTTTTCCTCATAATAGTAGGGAAATATGACAACTACTACACAGGGGAACGCGTTACCTGATCGCATCAATTGCATGGCTGATGAAGACAAATTGATCATTTTTTAAAAGGTATTTTCGTCTGTATTTGCCAATGAATATTACGCGGAAATACCTACAACTTTGAAATTTGTTTCAGTCTATCCAATGTGTATAAAGACGTCCTGGAACTTTCTAGGTGGCCTGGAGGGAATGCCATCCAGTTGGTGTGACAATTAACTATTTTGCCGTATTAATCAAGTGCCGATAGTTTTGTAAAACTGACGCCAACATGCATCTTGAAAGAAATTCTACAATATTTGCCTATTAGGTACATGAAAATAAAACAGACCTTGTGCCATTTGAGCCTAAAGAGCAGTTTTGCTGCGTTCAGAGATTCGTGTATACGTAAATATGAATTTCACGTATAAATAATTGAAACGTAAACATTGTAGATACCACAAATCTTCTGGTCTTGCGGTAGCATGTTCACGAAGTCAGTGTACAACATTTCGCAGATCTCTTTCCAGCATTTCAAACATTCACTGGGGTCCTTGTACACGTCAGACGTCTTGTCCCAGAGCGCTGGTCGATCTCGGACCGCGGAAATTAACGTTTCCACGTCGATATCCATCTCCATACTGAAATGATCAAATTAATACAAGAGAAAAGAAACTTGCTGTTCCGTCTGCCATCTTTCGGAAGTGAGGGAGAAGACGTTGACGCTCCCCACCACGCGCTCACTGGCGCCAAGCGGACTCCCGTCAACAGCCCCCGCTCTTGACCCCACGAACAGCCCGAAAGGGAGATTTCAACATTTCTTCTTAAGTGTATATTATGTATCATGTATGTGTCACTCCAGGCCTTGGCCGCGAGTTGGAAGATCCCAAATTTCGCCCAGCTGTGGGTAATTGGGCAGTAATTCTCTATTTTGGTGTCACGTACTGGTCAACGGACCAAAAATCTGAACTGCTCTACTCCGTTCCTTCTCCTGTCTTAATACGTTTCATAACAATTTGTTGAATCATTCCTTACCCAGTACCGAAAATTGTTATCTAAATAGCAGATCCTAAGGCTCTCAACATCAGCCAGACCTGATGAGCAGTCAGTTTCGTGATGCCACTATGTTTTCTGAGACGCAGCAGTTATATAAAACCTACGCTCCATCTGGATGTCTATTTTGATAATGTCAACCAAAAAATGATAAGTACAATGAAACAAAAAGATACCAAACTCAATCTATGGATGAACCACAGTTTGACCTCGGGCCTTAACCTTTATTTTTTTTTAAATTGATGCCAAATTGTCGTCTCACATTAATCAGACCAGAAAAAGAAGAAAGAAAAGTCACACTGCTTAGATAGAAGACGAGAAATTTTCGTTAAAGCTAAAAATCTATGTAAGAGGCAAAAAAACGGCCAAAAATCTATACAAAATTCCAAAAAGTGGAGGAGTGAAAAATCTGTTAAAAATGCCTCATATCAATAATTCATGCCAATTCATCTTGAGTGAATGCTCATACGAGACATTATTAATAGTGAAAATTATGTTTTCTCTATTTAAAAAAAAAGGTAATTTTTGAGTTTTTGGGGTCGAAAATTGCTAAAATGTCTAAAACAGTTTAGTCACCAACCTCGAAAAGTCGATCACATACGGTCATTCTGCATGACCGACCAACTAAATAACTGTAGTTGTGGCCAACTACTAGTAAGTAGGTACCATTTTACACATTTAAAAACATAGTTATGCCCGAATATGACCGAATTTTCGAATTGGTTATAATGGAGTTTGATCAGATTTTGAGTATAAACCTTGCTCAAATTGATCGATTTATGTTCAATTATTTTTTTCCTTCTTTTTTATATCATCGTATTTTGCTGATTGTATATTTTCATGGAGCTACCAAGGACGATTAGGCACTACAAAGAATATTGCTACTTAAATTCACATATCTAAGGTTTTTGTAACCATGTTTTCGGGTCTCTGACGAAAACCCTGAGTTTAGTTATCGATTCCATATATCGGATGGCTCTTCTCATTCCCAGCATTTAAAGACCAGTTCAATATTAATTTATCATAACTTCTAGCCATTTTCAAGGATTTTTAACAATTTTGACCTGCACTCCGTATTCTAAAATTGACCATCTTTTCGTTGTATTGGATTTTCCCTCGTACGTGCATAATATTACCTCATATGTTTATTTTGCATGACTACCTAACTTTTAGTTTGTTTTCAACACTATAAGTGTGTTAAAAAAAAAAGGTTTGTTCAACTTGTATCACACTACTACAAAATGCGATATTTCAGACGATGAGCCTGTACTGTTATAGTTTCGGGTTTCCTGCAATGTTTGTTCCAAAAGATGTTCATTCCTGCATATTATTTTACAATGCCCGCCCATCGTAGGAAGTCTCACTTGGGACCAATAACTGTGCTGCGAAACCTATCGATTCATCTTGTGTTAATGGAAGTCAAGAGTATCGTCTTTCTGAGCTTCTGAAACTCCTTACGAGACCGAATAACGGCAGTATCGAGCTCGACAAGAACTGTCCCAGCAACGTGCACAAATTTCAAATCATATTATGTACTCCCTCGTTACTGAATCGTTGATGATCGTTCACTATACTTTACCTAGGTACGTCCAGACGTATGGAGTCTGGTAACCATCCGAATCACGGGTCTGGTCGGCACAGCAACCCGGTCACTGCATCAGAAACACGAGCAGGCACGTCCTTGGAAAGTAGAGGTCGCGAACTTTACGACCGAGCCCCGTCACCGGCGAGAGTGGAGGGGGGATCACCAAGCTGCTAGGGGATTTTTGTTGTCAGAGCGGGATCCCCTCACAGACCGGTAGCCAACGCCAAAAACCGTGACGAGAGAGTTGAAATCTATGAATATTTTTTCTCAAAATATCCTCCGTGCTGAGTATGGAAATGCACCTCTATCATTCCAAATCCCTGGCTTTACAAATTGGAGACCAATTCAAAAATTGATCAAATTTCGACCTAATAGTTGATGGATGCATCCCCCCCCCCCTTCATCACAACCCCGTCGCCGCTGGAACCAGAGGCGGTCCAAAATAATTTTGGATCAAATTCTAACTGAAGAGCTGACACCCACAATAATTTTGGGTTGACACCCTCATTAGAGGCCATGAAAATGGCGAAAAAATTCTTCGATTAGGGTAAAGGCACTAGTTATTGGCCGGTCCCCGGTTATTGGCCACCTCGTTTTAGAAGTTAGTTTTTACTCTACAGATGTCTCTGAGATCGTTTTAAATCCTCTTGTCATTTGACAAATCTAATCCAGAAGGCATCAGGACCCAGAAGGTTCAAGTAGAACCTTAATGAAACCTCTCAACTCAGTTCAACTTGGAGCGGGCATGTGACAAGTCTCCAACACTGCTGTTTCTTGTGAAAACGGTAAGCAAACCGCCTCTTGTTCTTAAGGATTTTACAGGTTTCCAACTAATTCATGTAACCTAATTTTTGCGTTTCCTTCATCTGCACTCATTTAAGAATCGATTAAGGCCACGAGGACCTGAAACACTAAAAAATTGAGTAATATAAGGGGGTGGCTAATAACTAAACCCTTACCAAAGTGATCCTTCATTTATTGGCCGGGTGGCTAATATCTGAAACTACGCTTACTTTTTCTTCTTGAGTTATTGGCCGGGTCGCTAAAACCGTCAGTAATAGCATTTTATTTTACGTTTAGGGATGTAGAAATGCATTTATTTAATGTTCTAGTCACGCTTTAGCCACGATTTACTTAATGAAAGAAGTTCTAAATAACAAAAACTTTCAAGAATTTTTGAGTGCAAATTTGACCTTTTTTTAATAATTTTATACGTAGGTATCATTAAAAATTAAAATTTGAATTCTTAGAAAGCGCCAACATTGCTGGCCAACGAACTCATAATTTTTTTGGTAGACATTTGGGATTTTAGACAGTTTTTATGGGATAGGTACCGTCTTACCAAGATAGGTACCTACCGTTTCTAAGAGATATCATATTGATTGGTACTCTCTTAATAGGTAGCTACATATTGTATTATACTTACGTACGCTTGAGAATGTGTAATAATTCAGGATTCAGTTTAGAATATTCTGAAATAGGTTTATATTTTTCAAAATTTCAAGTTTTTCACATTTCAATTTTCAGCATTTTCTCATTTTAAATATTGGACCCACTGAAATTTCTTCGAAACTCACTAATTAAGCACGAAGCGTCTGCGTGCCAAGAAGAGGAACTATTCCCCGACTAAATTGCACCAAGCTCTACAGGAAGTGAATAAAGGTACCTTGTCAGCTAGGAAAGCAGCAGATAAATATGGCATTCCTCGGACGACCCTTGGGTTCAGGATTAGCCCCAAATTTGTAAAACCCGAATCTGGTCCCTCCACAATTCTTACCAAGGATGAGGAAGCAAGTCTTGTTAAGTGGGCCATTGAATGTGGAATGGAAGGGTTTCCTAGACGAAGACTCGATCTCCAACATAGTGTTCAAGGTTTCCTTGAGGAAAACCGACCGTTGAATGTGCTTATGTACGCGGAGTCTTAATGCTGTCAACCCAGGTCGTGCGTGCGACATTTGTGACAAGTTATATCACAATAAATGTGAAAGCTGGAGAAGTGGTGATGATGGAGAACTAAAGATCTACACTAGTTGCAATAATCTTTCAGAACATCTACAGCTCAATGGTGATGAAGGCAATACAAACTGATGCCAGCCGCAACAAGTTACAGTCCATTGGTCTCAAATCCTACGTATCTGTATTTTAATTTCACCGAACAAATTATTTTTGATATTTTATAGCTACTAGCTTCCTTGACGAATATGTTAATTACTTCACTGCGAGCATTTGTTAATTTATTGATAATGTACTTTTTGAAGGACCAATCGCAATCAGCAAGTAGAGCACTATGTTGTAAAAATATTTGATAAATTGCAATAGCTTCATTTTCTTCGAAAATTGACTAATGAGGATGCACTGTCGAGGATCCTTAACATTTGATATTATCTACTTGTTACTAAGTCTTTCAGAAAGAAATTTTTGTGCTGTGACTGCGTTTATACATCAAGGATTAGTACCTGCAAACCGTCCAGTTGATTAAGTAATTTAGTTGTAATTTTTGTAATGTAATATGTGTAAATTACCAAACTATGTAGCTATAAAACGTTAACTAAATAATATAGGCTCGTTAAAAGGTGTAAGTAAACTACAAAGCGACATTCGAAAACATGTCCTTATATGAACTAAATCACTTGCGAAGAAATCGTGGAAACCTGTTTCAAAGAAAAACGGAGTTATTGAAAAAAATAGTCTATTTCCACTATTTTTCTCAAACCGATGGTTTGATCACCGAAACCGGTATAACAGTGTTTTTCGCGTTTTTTCGTGTAAATAGACTATTTTTTTCAATAACTCCGTTTTTCTTTTTTATTTCCTTGTATTGTGGCAAGATGAAACTGAGTTTCCTACTAAATAAAATAAGGATGAAAGTAGTAAAAGACGTAATGTTTGTTATCAAGTCTTTGTCAGACAAACCTTTGTGCCCTGACTACATAAACTTATAGGTGTATCATGATTGACTGCTTAGTACCTACCTACAAACAGACGTTAACTTTATAATTTTGGTTAAAATAAAAATTTGCTGAGAAAATGAAATATTATTTTTGCGATAAGAAGGCCCCAGTATAACAATATAATGACTGATTATGAACCTAAATAGTTAAGCATATTTTTTAAAACTATAATAAAATTGTACATTTTTTCAATGATGTGGACGGACTCCGCCACACATCCATAACTCAACAGCCTGAATTCATAGATTTCACTAACAGAACCAATGAGAAACGTGAAACTAGAGGTGGCCAATAACTAGCGACGAGGTGGCCAATAATAACGAACCCTGGCCAATGACTGGCGGAATTTAGTTTTTCCCATTTATCATTGAAAAAAAATTGAAATATCAATTATTTGATAAAAATTACTGTTGGATCTCTTTGTTGGAATATCCAGCTTTCTGAAAGTCAAAGAAAAGAACAAATTTCATGAAAAATAAGTATCTTATGACACAAAACGTCCTTAACCGGCCAATAACTAGTGCCTTTACCCTACGAAAAACAATCATTTAATACCCTCAAAGTTTGCTGGATTTCAAGATAAGTAGAATCCGTATGTCGCATAAATAACTAATATTAAGAGTGAACTAATCCGTTGAGGGTTTCCAGCGTTTTCAACTCCAGTGGTGAGCAAGTAGGGCCAACATTTACATGCAGCAGAATTTATACAGACTCGCGAAATTCGACATGTGGGTGTTTTGGATCGAGGATAACCACTGAAACGTATTATAACCCTCAGTGTTAGGCTATAAAGTGATAAAGAAGTTGCCAAGTCGGCTAGGCAGTATAGCTTCCTCACTATGTGGGTCCGTTCGGTGGATAGACGGAGAATTTACGAGTATGGATTTGAAATTAAGAGGTTAAAAAATGAAAAAATAGTACTAACAGTAATAGTAGGATGGAATAGGAGTTGTAGTAATAGTATTAATGATAAGCGTAATAGGATTATAACCAGGTTAAAGGATCTTGGGAGGCGGCCTCCCAAGGATAGGATCGGATCCTATAGGAGGTTATAGCCTGGTTATACTCAGAATTCGGTCACGAACTCGCCCCTCAGAGCGTAATAGGATTATTATAGGCATTCATATATGTGTTTTGAATATTTATGGTATCATATTGGAGAAGTTTCCTCGGCGAAACCTCTGAGTCACAGCTCACACAAATCATATTGAAAAGGTGAACTTTCGCACATTCAACCGAATAAGAGATAGATAAGGAGGTATTTATACGGAAACAACCTGCCAACCTCACTCTGCCTTATCCTCAAGGGACCAAGCGGGCTGTCCCTACTCTTCGACGCAAGCATCCACTTCTTCTTTTTGCATTGAGCTTCAGACCCATTTGATTGCTGTGATCTGCCACCGAACTCAGAAGTTTCTGCAAATCCTCAACGCTAGTCGACAACAGAACGGTGCCATCCGCATACATCTCAGGTCATTAATGACTATACCATTCGCTATGACGCCCTCAGGCCTGTGAGCGGCTGCCTCATTGAAGATTTCTTCGGAATATAAATTAGAAAGGAGAGGGGAGAACACACTTCTGCCTCACACCTCTCTGGATCCTCATGTCTTCTGATAGTGTCGTTCAAATGAACCGCCGCGCCGCCCTCTGATTCCAATACAATTTAGCAACTATACAGATATCGCGTCCATCAGTGGCAAACTGTGGAGAGTTTCAATAATTTTGCCATGCCTTACTGCGTAAAATTTTCTCATAATCGAAAAAGCATGCATAGACATCGACAGTCATATCTCAACATCGTTGAATCAGGACTTGCATACTGAATAGCGCCTCACTGCCCACTGCCCTAATGCTTCCTCACACTTTTTATAAATTCTAAAATGGATTATTTTCAAGAAGAGCTTGAGAGCGTAGGACATCAGGCTAATTATCCCGAACTCATTACAATACTTGGCGCAATGCAATAAAGGTTGAATTCAGCCAGTCATCTGGGATGTGGAAATGTTATTGAATAGGTCCACTGATAGAGCAGTCATTTTTCAAAACCTTCAAGGCCCCCACAGGAACACCAACAGGGCCCAAGGGCCTTACCTATTTCTGCCTTCGAAAGTACGTGCTCATATCTGATTTCCGTCTACCTACGAAACGCATGCCCTGGGATCTATCGTCCGTGAACAACTCCCCTTTGTACCTTGCCACTCTTTCAATCTTTCCTGTATGTCTACTAGTGCATACAGCCCCCTATTCATAAGCATACTGCCACTGTGAAATGATCCTAGGCTGGTTAACTGCTTAATCTTCTTGTGCATATTGAATATGGATAGTCTTCGATTTCGTTGCAGCTCTCCGAACCAGTTCTCTCTTGTTTTCCGACTCTCCAGTCTTATCTAAGTATGGACCTCCTGATATTTTATTTTGTTTTTGTTTTTAAAGTTTCTTCAAAGGTATGTTAATGCCAGTATGTCATCAGTCATCCAAGGCTTGTTCTTGGTCCGCTCCGCCTTCAGGGACTCATTACACACGCTGCCATCCGCTGGTTTGATTTCATTCCAAGTTGAGTCCACATCCGCAGTACTAGCAGTCTGGTGGATCTTACTTCGCTCATCACTTATATCCGACCTGCCTTGCTCCCTGACGGTCTCATTCTGTAACTTCCTTGTGTCCGAACCCTATAGAACGCGGCTGTTTACCACGCTTTTTCAACTTAAGTCTCAGAGAAGCAACCACAAATTTATGTTCGAAATACACATTAGCGCTTGGGTTTCTTGAGAAACTTCCTCAAATTTCTGAATCGTGCGTTAATTGCAATGTAATCAATCTGATTCCTTACATTGCGATCAGCATTCGACGGCGAAGTGTACAACCTCCTTAGAGGGGGTGTTAGGACAAGTGCAAAACTGGACCAACCTAAGGCCTCTATCATTGGCATTTCCCAAACAACAATCACCAACTCTGCCCCAACATAGGCATTGAAATCACCCATCACAATACATTATATCAGATTTCTTTATCATTTGTGGTGCACCCTTTAAATCGTTATAGGAGTCATTAACGATGTCGTCAGACGCATCACACGTTGGTGCGTACACCTGCCCCAAGCTCAGATTGATTGGGGTCGTTTCAAATTGTATTTAAAACATAGGGTCAAATTGTATTTGACCCCATACTGTTTTTATGGGGTCTGCGCACGTATTTATTTAATTTTTTTAACTGAAATTAGATTCCATCCTGAGAATTTCGATATCAACCGCACTGTCCTACGATAAGTAGTTCTTTTTCTATGATTTTTTCAAAGATTTTTACGTCATTGCACCCCTCTCGCCTGGGTGGGACCTCCCTGCCCACTGTGACGTAGGAACCTCCGGAAACTTCGAAAAGTCCAGCGTCCAGCCAGCATACATCCAGCTCCAGTCGATTCATCTCGCTTATAACATTTTGCGTCTTTCCACTATCAAAAAGACTTCTATCATTCCAGGTGGCGACTCTTCCGGTGATTGACCCGGGATTCTTAGCACCCTCCGCCCACTCAAGGGCTGCCGGGGACGCGTTTCCTATGATGCTGAAGGTTTGTCTAGGAATAAAAATACGAGGCAGTTTCCGTTGCTTTTCTCGCGCGGTATGGGCACCGTTGACACCGTCTTGGCTGCGTCCTGATAATTTTGCAATGACAATTTTAGGTATCTGAACTTGTTATATTTCTTCATCTTCTTCTAAATAGTATGATGTTTGTTTCCTTAATAAACCAGATTTTTCGTTCTCCTTACAACTAGCTTCGAACAACTACACATTCTATTTAAGAGATAATACCTAAATATAATTTGAAGATCAAACAACTTTACTTAAGTGAGTTCAGTCTTAATTGTAATAAAGTCTCGTCGAAGTAAATAGCTTATATAATAAATTGAACTAATATAGAAATGTACAAATAAATTCGAGAAAGAGAAGAAAACTTACTTTAGCGAACAAAGCATGAGCAGCACAGAGGTATTGTATGAAGACATTGGAGATACACGGTTTTTGTACAGCTGTGGGACATTCTGGACTTACAAGTTATTATAACCGTGCATAGAGACGAAATTATCCAATTGTAGGTAGTAACGCCTACAATGGACCAGGGGCTTTATTTTGTACAGGAAACGATTGAAATTTTGTCGGAAAAACTGGGACGTACATGGTTTTGAATATTTACTATTGTTGTGCAAGTATGTGGACATTCTAACACTTGACTGACAATATTTAATTGAATCAAGTAGCTCAAGTTGAAATTAAATTTATGAAACTAATTATAATCAATACCTAATCCGTTTTTGCATATTGTTGGGATCATCAACAGGTGATTTAGTTAGGCAACGCTTTTGTTGTCCTGAAATTCTGGTAACCAATAAAGTTTGCAGTCTAATTTTGGTACTTGAACATTGTGCATCATTTCTCCTACTCACTACTGTCGCATACGTTCTGTGGTTTGTGTGCTGTGTGCATAACATTGGTGGGCAAAAAGCCTCGTACCTGGGGTATGTCATCTCTGAGGACGGGATTGCTACAGACCCTGCCAAGGTGGAAAAAGTGGTAACATGGCCAGTTCCTGAAACACAAAAGCGTTGCCAAACTAAATCACCTGCTGATGATCCCAACAATATTCATTTCGTTCATATCATAGCCAAACCAACATAAAGATGGCAACTTTCACTACTGTACACTACAATTTATTGATACCTTACAAACGACCAACAAAAACAACCACAGGTGAGGGGGGGGGGGGGAGGGAGGTGGAGGTTTTGGATGTTGTCATCCAATAATTCATACAGGTATTTCAGTTCATTTCCCGAAAATTCGCTGAAAAAAGAGCAGCGCTGAATAGCGCATGCGCAGAGGGCCATTGAGGATCAACGACAACACCGCTTCATGAGCTCACCCTATTGTACATCACATATATCTTCATTTAATGACTGCCATCCACCTGATGGGTAGTAAGTAGAAGGATGTCCGCTCCACCTTCGGCGCCCTCCCGTCATCGCGTTCCGGCCTCCAGGTTACCCATTCAACAACCCGCTGGCTGCGAATTGTGTTATATGGCATGGAGAGATTGATTGAAACTATCATTTGAACATCCGAGCAAGGAAAGTTTCGTGCTGTCCCCATTCATTCCGAACGTCTTTAAATTTTATGAGATTTAGGGCGGTATTCATAGTCCTCACTTTATTTAAAGTAAATGCTTAAGTGAACAAATAAGGAAGCATCGTCCACTTGGGCTATTCATAGTCAGTGATAAAGGAAATGCTTAAGTCGTCCTTTTGCATTTCCTTTATTCCTATTTCATAGACAATAAGTAAAGAAACATTTTTACTTTTCGGCCCAAATAAGTGGAAAAAACTGAGGTACGTCGAAAGGTACCTTAAGCATTTCCTTATTGATCGTTTGCACTGTTCTCTTTTCATTTACGTCATCTTTTCAGTGTCATCGTTCTCGGCATTCTTGTTTCTTTTCCCAAGTATTCTGTGTTTTTTTTTATACGATGGATTACGAAATTTTTTCTTTGACTTCGATGAGTGGGATGACGAGTTCGATGTAACGGAGAGCATGCGGGTGATGCATACCGGCTTCATTTTTGGTCTAAAAAATTCGTTCTTTCGCACACATGCTCCATTTGGGCCCTAGTTGTGTCCCGAAACTTTGCAACCCGATCCGAATATACCTACCTAAGGGTGTTATGAGCGAAAATGTGTATGAAAATAGGTGTTTTTTGTGTTTTAGTAACATGAGCTTTCCAGTATCGGTTTCCATATTTTTGTGGGACGAGAAGACGAATATGAAGACGATTCTGACCAAGGAGTGGAAAATTGAGGTTCTACCAAAGGTTCTGGTCCCAAAATTGATTTTTTATGAGCCAGAAACCCGGGAAACTGTCTGAAATCACCATCATCAGTTTGTATAACAACAGTAGAAAAAGTGTCAACAGGTGAATCGAGGCAATTAAATGGCACTACCAATGATCAAAGATAATTAAAAAAAAAAAAAAAAAGAGCGTACCTCATTTGTTTTTTGGGGTCCAAAATTGGTGGAAACAATCAGAAATAGCTATTTTAATTATTTCACATTAAAGAAACAATAAATGAACAGCCAAAATTTCTGTGTGTCCAGTAGAATAATAAACTCATGTGACAAGGACTTGGTTTATCAATTACCTTTGCATTTTGTAAATGTTCACTCTTAGAAGTAATCCTGACGTAAGCCAGGAGTTTGCCATCGATTTTGATAGTTCCTTAAAAATTGTTCCAAAAGTTTCCAATTTGTGCATTATTGACTAATTTTATGACTTCGCCTACTAATAAGATTCTGCCTAACGAAAAGTAGGATAAAACCCAATTATTTCCTTTTTCGAAGACCAGTTGGTAGTTGATTCCACTGAAAAGGCAAACCAAGGAACTACAGTAAGAACGTAATTTATATTTAAAAGGATAAGCAAAAAAAGTTAAAGAGGGAGTAAAAACAAAAGGGAAGAAGGGAGGAGTAATACAGATGGGAAAGGGAGAAGTAAATGCATGTCAACACCCCTAAACGCGAGCACCAAGTGTATAATAGAAAAGTTTTCAAAATAAAACAAAGGTTGCTTCCTCCACTGTTTACTTGGCCTGACACAGAGAGGATGCTGGACAACGGCGTTCACAACAACGTAAAACCATCAGAACGGCACGTCTAATAGCCGAGGACATATAACTAAACAAAAACACACACCCTGCCAGAACTGCCAACTTACGGTCAGACCAGAGAGTTGGGAAAAATTTTGACTTAAATAAAGATTTTTCTTAATTTTATAAAGCAAAAGAAAAAATTTGACTTAAGTAAATATTTTTCTTTACTTCGGGGAGTAATGTCTATGAAAGCGAAATCAGATAAAGCATTTCCTTAAGAAATTATTTTACTTTCAGAAGTAAAGTATTATTTTTACTTAAGTCAGGACTATGAATACGGCCCTTAGTCTACTGCGAGGAGCGTTCCAAGCGGCGAACAATGCACAGTGGGGGTGCGTGGGCTCTGAAAAGGGTGGGGCAACAAATCAGAACACAAAACCAACAGATTTTTCTACAAAATACCTCGAAGCAACAACACCTTTCCCTTTATTTACTGACTGAGTCATATTCAGCAAAGTCTTATCTCTTCCTAAACATTTAATCAACACCATCTTTGTACGAAAACATCGAAATTTCTACTGTAAATTAGCCACCGAATTCATGTGGTACAAAAATATAGTAAACTACTCGTAAAATACAACGAATCAGTGGACCCGTCGGCTGAAGCTTGAATGGAGAAGCTATTGACTAGAAGTTATGTACTGATCTGTGTGTTACGACGCCAATCAATTGACAAGACCATAAATAGCAAACAGGACAAAACGCACGTAGGTACCACAAATACAAATCTGTCATCAGAACCGGAGCAAAAGCAAACGCACAAAATTTGACGCAAAAAATGGAAACCTGACGGACTCAACAGAGAAAGCGAATGTGATTCACGAGATCAGGAGATAACAAACACAAATCGAAAGACGTATGTAAGCATCTCGTATCGAGATAAGTTGAATCGAAGGGATGAAATCGATTGTGAACTGGAACGATTATTGGATGGAAATCAGATTCTGGGGGCATGGGGATTTCGATTACAGGACATCGATTACTGTCGCTATATTCCGATCTTTGGAGCTACAGGGCAGCTAACATTCATGAAGGAGCCACCATGGGTACTCTACTAGAATACTGAATATCCATTAGCCAGAGAAATCTAGCGGGTCGCTGTTAAACTTTGTGAAAAAGCTAGGTACAGTCTATATGGAGGGAAATTCAAATGCTAACTGAACACATAGGTAGCTGGGTTTTTTTTTTCTTTTCTTACTCCTGTTTTTTGGGTGCCAGGGCAGTTGCCCAAGTGGCCTTATGGTCGCAACCCCCTGCAAAAGTATAATAAAGTAAGTAACGTGAACAGGCATTTCAACCTGGACGGGATCGGCTGTCCTCTCAGGACGGCTAGAATTTGATCCCATCACTTCGCCCGTTTGATATGTGTTATATCCTTAATATAACTTATGTTAATATCGGGAGAATAAATGCACTGTTCAGCAGCTCAATATGGAGTGGCTCTTTATTATCCATATCATTGAATATCATGGCCATACAGTCGTATGGTGGACATAGATGGTTTAAATTGAATACATCACAATATGGATGGGCTGAAATTCAGAGGGTAAATGTGGGTTAGAACCTGCTCATATTTATTCCCATCCTCACGCTTCCCACGCTGTCAAGGTAGCGATAATTATAATACTCCAGCTGGGCTAGTTTCTCATAAAAATGAAAAGGCATCTTCGTCAAAATAAGAATGTTAACGCTCAAAACCCGCGAGGATACCCGCGTCGCCATTGAGGATGTGTCCCTGAAAACTTTGACCCACTCTTTTGTCTCCTTCACCGCCGACAACTACAAGCGCCAGACCTCAAAGCTCTTGCGATTATTAAAGAAAATTTTCAGTTTGAAAAGAGGAACAAAAGGTTTCCATGGATTCCAAGATAGAACCCGCATATAGGATACGAGCGCAAAACGCCTATGGAAAGGATTTGAGGCATTGGAGCATATCACGAGCCGTAATCCAAAGGAACGGACGCATAGCGATCGGAAATTGTTTCGAAACCGGTTGAAAAGATCGCATTCAACTGTCTTCTCTCCATCGACCTCCAGAAAATTGCTTCCGCCACTCAAAACAGTCGTTGGGCGTCGATTTGTTGGACCTGCGATTATGAAACCGCGAAGCATCTTTTACCTCGTTTACGTCGTTGAGTACCTACGAATCTCTCGAAGAATATCCTACTGAGGACATAATTTCAGTTTTGGAGGTAATTAATTGAAGGTAGGTACCAAGAGGTATATACCGTTATGTACTTTTCTCCACCAGTATGGAAAAGGTGCAGGTCGGACTGACTAGGCAAAAACGACAATAAAAACTTGTTCATATTTTCTTTTACCACAGTGCCTCTCTAGATTTTTGCAAACATGATACAAATATTTAGTAGATGTGCGGACCAAAACACATCCATGATTCAATGTTTTTCCGTGCAGCGGAGAAATTTCATTCAGTTGGATATGAAAAAGAGAACAAAGCAACTACCTATAATAAATCCTCTGTTTGGGAGCGATCCCTTAATTTTGTGAATCAGTGATAATCGCCAACGGTGGTATAAAAAGGCGAGTCGAAACGGAACACGGCTGTTTCAATATCTGAAACATTTTTTACTAGAATGTGGTTCCCATAATTGAGTCAAATCCAAGTTTTTGTGGGTTAAAACTTGCCTATTATTGGTAAAAATTTATTAAAATCTCCATAATATTATGCAGTAGTACACCTTTCGTATAAAAAAAGTTTTTGGTTTCCAAACATTGGTACCTATATATTTATGGTCATGCTGCAAGACACTAACCCTTTTTTTTAAATGGGTTGCTCAACAAGATCGTACATTTGAATGAATACCTATTCAAGCTCGCATAACGGTAACCATAACTTCAATAGATCATTTCCTCGGATAATTTAAAAAAACCGGATCAAAATAACAACCTACGGCGTCGACAATTATTGAGGAGTAGGGACAAATACAAACAACAAAATAGTCACTGGAAATTACCTTACTCGAAGAGTATCGTAGATCATCAAACTCGTTTCCATAAAACCACACGTGATTTGAATTAGCTGTTGAACCGGATATACTGAGCAGCAGTTCGATTAGTTTTCGGGCTGCGGTTCGGGCGACATAGCAAACGGTATAGCAGAGAGCGCATGCGCGACGTAAGCATGCGGCGCAAGGGAGGCACTCTAGCCATAGTTTACCTTAAGAAAAGCAACCTTACTCTACCTTTTTCGCTATAACTTGAAGAGCTTCATCAATTAACCACGGGACTTATTAGCTTCTTTACCTTCGGTTATTTTAATGTGGTTTGGTGAGTTTGCTTTCGTCGATTTTCAAAAAATCAAAAACTTTTATTGCAATTGGTTTTCGAATAACGGGATGAACAAAGCGGCTTATTTCTCCTACTTCGGAATTTTTTAGGTGCCTATAACTGGAACATAGTTACTACTTCAAGCTAATTTACAAGAATAGGTGCCAGTGCTAGTTTTAAAGTACGTACCTACGTAGGTAGGTACTCTTATAATAAAATTACGCAATTTTCTTATCTTCTACTTTCTTTGTGCTTCCCTAATAGGTACTGATCATGACTGGTTTTGTATTTTAGTTTATTAAACCATCATTCGCCAGAATGAATCTAGTGCATATTTCATGAAGTGAATTGAACTTAGTAAGTACCTAACTACCATTGATTAAGGTGGATTTGATTGGTTGATTTAGTTAGAATCCTATAGCAGAGACGACGCTAATTCGATTCAACATATCGGCTAAGTGTACTTGATCCGTTGTATAATAACCCATATTCCAAGGTTTCGAATATCTAGGGACGCGGGAGCCTCCCGCCCGCCATGAAAACCGAAAAATTCGAAAGCGACCAAGAACACTGTTTACACGATAGAACAAGTAGGTTTTTGAACTCCCCCCCCCCCCCCCCCCACACAACTGCAACACGGTCCCCTAGGGGTCTGCGGTGTTGCGTTTTCGTACACCCATTCTCGAGGGGCCTCTGAAGACGCGTACCAAATTTCAACCTGCCAAAGTAACGTAAGTTTGAGAATCAATAATAATTAAGAATTTAATTCGATGTATTCTATACTTACATAGAAACCCTCATATAAGAATATTAGTGTTTAATAGATATAATTTGGTTGGTAACTGCATCTACAACCAGTTGTAGCTATGTGAAGGCCTCACCATAATGGGCAATTTCCGTGTGTAGGATTTGTTTTATTTTTGATCTCAGAATCGGATTTCGCACCCTTGAAAACCCCCACTGTCAATTTTCATCTCAAAACTCCTAGCAGCTTGGGCGACAAATGGATAGAAAAAGCGAAATGACGTCATAAGTGGATGGCGCTGAGGGGGTGAAGGCCTTTACCTATGACGTCATTTCGCTTTCTTTCCACTGGTTTATCGCCCACCTTCAATCATCTGACACCCCTCATATAGTACCTTTTCGAAAGCAGTCGTCGATATCTTTTACTTAAGAAAATAAAAGAAAACAATTAAAATTGCCCTTTGCTTATAAAGCACAACTATACCTTCACATGGGCCTATTTTCTCTATCCAATGGAGGAAAAAATGGTGTAATTTGGTATTGAAAACAAAGAGGTTTTGAAATTCCAATATACAATATTATATCCCGTATACCTATGCATATGTCTCATTCCAGACAACATCTAACCTTGGCTACGAGATTGAAAATTTGAAATGTCCTTCGATACTCAATGTATGTACTTGAATACAAACATCAATGCAATTTTATTCTTATTCCTGATGCCATCAGCTATGAGCCCTAAATTACTTATACGCATTAATAGTCTCGCCAAATTGTCATTTAAACGAGTGCAGAGTGAGCAGGCGGCTCCACGAGGGCACGAGGCAGATGGCTGCTCCCGCTTGAAGGAGATTTTAGGGACGTCCATCAGAAACACTGAGCTTGCCTCAGTGCACAGTTGTGGGCCTAAAGTAATGAAAGGGATGGTTAGTGCTGCTTAGGAATGGTTAGGGATGGTAAGGGATGGTTGGGGGATGGTTAGGGGTGTACACATCGCACATGTACACGTACACATCGTTAGAAGAATCCGAAGTGTCTAGAAAACCAGAAGAGAACCTTTTCGGTTATTGGGCTGTGTACCAATAAAAACATATTAATTGATTTAAAAAAATATATACTGCGGGATGTAGCAAGGAAAAATGAAATGAGTTGCTCGAAGAAATACCGAATCAAGAAGTTAGATATTTGCAGCGCACAAGATTTGATTAACATATATGTCTACTACTAGGTACTACTACTACTACTACTCTCTAGCTCTACAGGCCTATGTGGCCCTTGGCTTGACGAACTACTTCCCTCCATCGATCCCGATTCTTGGCAGCTTCCCGCCAGTTCCTAATACCCAATCGGCGCGCGTCCCTGTCCACCTCATCGCCCCATCGGCTCCTTGGTCTCCCCCTTCTCCTTGTGCCTTCCATTCTCGCATCTTCTGCCACCAATGGCATCCTACCCTCCGGCATTCTTCTCATGTGGCCCGCATATCTTAATCTTCCTGTTTTGATGTGGTTTATGATGCTTTCGTGTTTGAGAACCTCATCTATTTCAGCATTTGTACGTATTCGCCACATCCCTCCTTCACACACGCCTCCACAGATTCTGCGAATCACTTTTCGTTCAAAAATCCTCAGCCGATTCGCATCTGTGGTTGTCAGGCACCAAGATTCCGATCCGTAGCAGACCACGGGTCTGACCAAGGTCTTGTAGAAGCAATCTTGATGTGAAGAGCCGGATGTTTGCATAAAAGGCCCTGTTTCCAGCCATTATGCGTTTGGTAACTTCATCGCTAACCGTATTAGTACTATTTAGGGATGATCCAAGGTAAGTGAAACAGGGGACACATTCGAACTCGAGGTCAGCATTTCCGATCCGCACTGCCAGGCTGCCTGCATTTCTCCGATTTTCCCTGGGGGACATCACCATATATTTGGTCTTTTTCTCGTTTACCTGCAGGCCAACTTCCGCTCCTTTTTCCAAAATTTTTTTGCAGGCTTCCTTGAGGGCAGTCGCGCTTCTCGCCACAATGCAAACGTCATCAGCGAATGCGCATACTTGCCACATTCTGTCTATTACAGTTTTCGACTTTATGGCATCCTTCACAGCTTCATGGAGGGCTACATTAAACAGCGTGGCCGACAACCCATCTCCCTGCCTTACGCCTGTGCCTATACCAAAAGCCTCTCCACACTGGTTTCCAATTCTCACCCTGGAACTGGCGTTCTTCAAGGTAATACCAATGAGACGGACCAACTTATCTGGGATGCTACTCTTCCTGAGGCAATCTACCAGTTTTACTCGATTCACGCTGTCAAACGCCTGTTTGTAATCTATGAACAAGAAGTGGAGATCGGTATTATACTCGTAGCATTTTTCCATTACTTGGCGAAGTACAAAGATCTGATCGACCGTACTTCTGCCATACCGAAATCCACACTGATAGTCGCCCAAGATGTTTTCAGTGTGAACTGTAAGTCTTTTCAACAGTATGGTACTCAGGATTTTGTAGGCTACATTTAATAGAGTTATCCCCCTATAATTTTGGCAGTCCTCCCTGCTTCCCTTCTTGAAAATGGGGCAAATAATGCCAACTGACCAATCTTTTGGTAATTCCTCCTTATGCCATATCTCACAGATGAGGTTATACAAGGTCTCTGTCAGTTTGTTTCCTGCTTTCTTAAACATCTCTGCTACAATACCATCTTCCCCAGGGGCTTTATGGTTCTTCAAAGCTCGCACTGCTTCATCGAACTCAGCTTTGGACGGTACACTGAGTGGGGGTCCTTGGCCTTCATCATTACTGCTCTCGTTTCCACTCATGTTCGCGCCCTCAGGTGCCTGATCGGGGCGATTCAGTAACTCAGAAAAGTACTCCGTCCATCGTTTCATTACTTCCACTCCTTCATTCAACAGCTTTCCAGATTTGCTCCTGCATCCGCTGTTTCGAGGTTGGAAACCTTTTCTGAACCAGTTGACTGACTTGTAGAATTTACGACTCTCAGATGGGGTATTTCGTTCTTCCACTTTCCTTAACTTCTTGTTCATCCACGCCCTCTTCTTTTGCCGGCACACTTTCTTGGCTTGTTTCCGCAGTATGATATGATTTCCCTTATTTTGGCGTGTTCTTCTCTGGAGGAGCTTAGCCCTTGCCACATTCCTCCTCACTATTGCTTGTCTGCACTCTTCATCGAACCATTCTTCATTTCTTCCATTCTTTACTTCTCCAATTGTTTCCTGTGCAGTGGCCAGCATTATTTCCCTGATGCTTTTCCATTTGCATTCTATGTCACCGTCCGCATTCTGCTCAGTCGTCTGGTTTAATTTGTTATCCATAACCGTCTGGTACTTGCTGCATTCTTCATCGTCGTTCAGCTTCTCCACATTCCACTTAGGCCTCTTAACTGCTTTTTGCTTCAGGCTATTTGACAGCCTCTGCCTAAATTTTACCCGGACCATGTAGTGATCTGAGTCGCAGTTCGCCCCTCGACAGCTTCGAACATCCATTATGCTGGAGGCATGTCTAGTAGACACCAGTACGTGGTCAATCTGTGTCACACCACTTCCATTAGGCATTTCCCATGTACCTTTATATATGTCCTTTCGCGGGAAGCTTGTACTTTTGATTGATAGGCGATACATTTCAGCCAGTTGCACGAGAAGCATCCCATTGTTATTTGTCACCTCGTGAAGAGAGAAGGACCCTGCTACTGGCAGTACAACCTCCTCCCTCCCAATTTGGGCATTGAGGTCTCCCAATATGATCAGGGTATCGTGACGAGGTACTTTTTCTATATGTGTGCTCAGCTGGTCGTAAAACTCCTCCTTCGCAGCATCCTCAGCTTCTTCCGTGGGTGCGTAAACAGAAAATACGGTGACATTTCTGAACTTTCCTTTAAGTCAGTTCAGAAATGTCACCGTATTTTCTGTTTACGCACCCACGGAAGAAGCTGAGGATGCTACTACTAGGTACTATATACTTTAAATTAAGAATAGATAAGGTCGACACTCTGGTAATGAAAACACATGATCATTATTACTCGTGTGGGGTTGCTAGATCCCCCAGGAATATGTCATTCATTTATATTTCATTAATATTTTTGTTAGAGCACATCTCCCCTGAAAGGCAGAATACTGAGTTGTTGTAACCGTTGGATTCGTCTTAGAAATACGCATCTGTCTAGCTACTTATCGTAAGCGACGAACGTCTCTAAGGTATTCATAAACAGCCTCAAAGTTTTCGAATCGTAACCACCAGTTTGGTAAAATATCGTATCCATAATTCATTCATGTAAGCACCACGAGTCGAAGTAAATACCAAGGTAAAAATTTTCCATTGCCGTAAGTGCCCCATTCCCACTATAACTCGCAATAAAATGACAGTACGCTAATATTATGCTGTCGTGAGTCCCTCCCGGAACTACAACTCCTTAGATTTAAGTTCTCACCAAAAACAACCTGTGAAAATAAGTACCGGCTAATAAACAGTAAGAGTGGGGCAAGGGACGCAGGACCCGGTACACAACCTGGAGCCCCACCACCCTGGTGGTGGATTCAGGGTCTATATAACCCCGGATCCTGCGCCATTTTCGCCATTCTACGCTTCCTCTAGTCGATGACTACTCTCTCTATCCTCACCTCCTCTCTCTAAATTCAACACTCAAATATCGGTGGAGGTTCGCCCTTAACCGCAAAAACTCACTTCTTTTACATTCAAACATTAAATTCACACACACACATACACACACACACATTTTATCAGAACATGGTGGAGGTCTCGCCCTTAACCAAAACTGATGAAATACACTAAACACTCGGTGGAGGTCCGCCCTTAACCGCACACACACTTTCATTCTAAATTCCATTCTAAATTCACACACACACATTTTATCAGAACATGGTGGAGGTTTCGCCCTTAACCAAAACTGATGAAACACACTAAACGCTCGGTGGAGGTCCGCCCTTATCCGCACCAACATATTCACCCTAAATTCATTTACACACAAATTTAGTCAGAACATGGTGGAGGTTTCGCCCTTAACCAAACTGGCGAAATTCACTACACGCTCGGTGGAGGTCCGCCCTTAACCGCACCACACCAAAACACGCACACCAAATTCACTCCAAATTCTTACAACATTTAAGCTCAAACATGTTCCAACAACCTAATTCCAACATCCAAACTACCTCCACCTCTCATGGTGAATTTTAAACCAACATAAATTCACCATATATGCCATATAACGTAAGCGCCAGAGAGTGAATCGAGTTTGAGCAAAGTATCGTAAGCACCCGGAGTGCGCGCGAGTGGAGATACGCTAGTTTTCCAGATAATTTATTTCCAGCAAGACATCAAGAATATCGTGAATGCCGAAATGTGCATCGTATCTACAACTATTCTCCCAGTTCTTCGAAATTGCAAGAATAGCTTAAGCGCCTTGTGGTGATGTTAACACTTTCAGTGCGTCACGAATTCCTGTGCAACCCCCAGAACCTGAAATCCTGTGAGCGAAAAAAAATGTCGTTGCAGCCAGATTTCGCTTAGGTGGAACCTCTTGATACATTTCCCCACCAAGCGCGGCACCACTGACACCATTTTGGGTACGGCCGGCATGGTGGCCGTCAGTATGCGGCGAACGCCACCATGCTAACCTTCCCGACCAATGAGCAAGGCGGGTCTCCCACCCCGTGGCCGCTCGCGATGTATTTTCACTGTATTTCGACGTGTATGGTGTGTAGAACCAAAGGAAATTGAACCTGAGGATAGGAAATCAAAGGAGTAAGCACCCTATCCCTACCCTGAGCGTCCATCGCGATTCCTGTATGAAATACAGGAGAATGTACCGTGATACAGAAGTGAACAGTAGAAAAACTTCAGAATTCGAGTTGCTTTTTGTTATTGAACTGAATGTTCCTAGTATATAATAATGTTTTTGACGTTTGAGTGTTATTGGGGAAGTTTTTCGATACTTTTTGTATTTTATTACAAATGTTTATTCTTTTTCAATAATAGTCAAAATACTTTTGATTTTCGAATTTATTTGTTGTAAATCGGGTTTTGGTTATTGAACTGAATGTTTCTAGTTTGTTTTTTACGTTTGAATGTTTTGTTTACAATTTTCGATGTTTTTATTTTTATTACAAATGTTCATGATTTTGGATTTTATTTTCTATTACAAATTATTTTGAATTTCGAGTCTATTATTCCTTCATTTGTAGTGAGTACGACATTACTTCAATTATTTGCAGGGGGTTTGGAATGGAGGTTGGTAGTAGGATGGAAATAGGGATAGGATGTGTCACACAAATTGGCACTGAACCAGTGTTCGCCACCTCGTCAAGGTGTGAAGGACCAGGGGATAAAAGACGCCACAAAGATAAAGGCAAAGTAATAATAATTATAATCATGAATACAAAAGAAATGTGAAAATTTACAATACATACAATAAATTTGTGTTATTTACAATATATACAATATATACAATATTTACAACATATATACAATATTTACATGGTGGTTTGGAAGTTCCTGACCTCACAGTGCCACTGAACAAAACACTCCAAACACAGTCCTCTAGTTGATTGCTGCGGTTCCATTGAGGTAGGTATCTTTATAAAAGAACAGAAACAAAACAGATAGAATAAACGCATACCTATGTGTCGGTAGACATCATACAGAGGAATGTAAAAAACGAGAAATCTCGGACGCAAACACGGGGGAAAAAGGGCCTCTTCAAGCGGGCCGCTCCGTGAAAACTACGTTTTCTCTGTGTTTTTCGCGTTTTTTCCCCCGTTCATCGTGAAAATAATGGTTTGTCGTGTTGTTTTATTGTACAGCGGTTGTGCATAGAGCAGTAGGAATATACAGAATTGAAAAAAAAATTTTTTACTCACCGGAAAAGATGAAATAAGTTCGAGTTCGGAAAAAAATACGTCAAAAATTAGCAGAACGTCGGATCACACTCCTGAACGTCTTGAACGACACCTTGGGTCCTACTGAAGCCGTGGAGCCCTCCCCATCCCGTTTACACCCAAAGGAGGAGGGGCTAGCGGCCTTCCAGTGTCCCCACCACCGGCTCCTTCCAGGGCCAGCGTGCGGGCCCTCAGTATGCGGCGAATGCCAAGAAGGCCCGCATGGTGGCCCGACGCACAGAAAGTGTTAAGGTTGAGGTAGGTGTGGTTTGGGTAGGTGAGATTGAGAAGGAGAGCGTAGGTTATGAGGTAGCTAGTATCCAAAGGTTACACCTCATTGGTGAAGCCAGAAACGTTACCACCACCTTGGATACTAGAGGTAGTGCTCAGTAACGTTACACCACACTGGGATCTTTTTATGAGAGAGGTTGAGGTTACGATCGGTAGAATGACGAGCCGGGCAAGGAGGGCGCCTATACCCTCCCCCGGTCCTCAGACGGCGGTAGAAAGCCGTTGGAGGATCGATGGAGGGAGGCTATCTGTTTACCTCCCTCTTGTCACGTAGCTCGCCTTCCCCTTGGCTTTACTAGAAACAATCTTAAACGTACATTGAGTGGTATAATTATAAAGAGGCACCACTACATATGTCCCCCCAGATTGGACCAGTAAAGCTAAAAGTTAAACAATTACAAAATAGAGAGTGCTGAAGGCGAGAAAAGACATTTGATGCTGAAGGCGGTGAACTTAAAATTAGGTGAAAGGCATGTACAATGGTGAAAAAACATGAGATGGCAAATGTAGGGAACTTAAAACTAGATGGGAATTATTCGCAGTAGAGGGAATGTGTATTCAGGAAAAGGATCGTCGAAGTCGGTGGAGCGAGGCGAAGTCGATGGAGGTGCAGCGATGAATGTCGCAGTGGGGCATCCGGACATTTCCAACCGAGTATCGCTGGAGAGTACGCGGGAGGAAACGTACCTGAGGCCCCGCTGTGATGCAGCGGAGCGGGGCAGTAAGGCTGGGCCACCAGGAAGGTCGTGGTTGTCCGTTGCTCGCGTTGTCCAAGCCTGTGCTTCCTGGTGGGATTGACGGGGGATATCCCTGGTGGTGGCGCAGTCGTGGCGGGCAGAGGCATAGCCGGGTCCTCCGGCTGTGTCCAGGCAGCCTTCACAATGTAATAATAGCGAATGATGGCCAACCAGAACACTTGCCACCACCGAGGCCGGGGAGTTGGTCTGGTGATCCGTGGCCGGAGGTACCATGATGGTGTTGATGGTGGTGATGGAGGCTTGGGCGAGCGAAGGAGCAGCAACAGAGGTACCGGGACCCAAACGTCGCGCATGACGGCCTTTACGTCGGGGTCAGAAGGCAGCTGAGGGTCTGTCATAGTTGGGAGCAAGGGAGATAATATGAAGTTCGGGATTTTTCGTTGCTGGAGGTTGATGAGTGGGGGATCTGTGACCACGTAGGCTGGCTTGCAGCGGGCGAGCAGGGCGGTGTAGGGTTTCCCGTCAATTAGCAGAGTAGCAGTAGTTTGCGAGGTGGGGATAACATGAAACGGGCCAGCGTAAAGTGTTTGGAGGGTACCTGACTCTTTCAGGTACACATGGGTAGCTGAGTAGAATCGTTTGGGGTAGGAGATATCGGTAACGAGAGTCGGTTGCATTTGTACTCTGCTAATTGATGGGTCCTTTAGGAACATATCGGCGGGTAGACGTAAGGGAGCTGAGAAGGTGCTTTCAGTGGGGCTAATCCCATCTGTAAGTCGGGCGGCTGTTCGGAGACTTAGTAAGATGTAGGATAGAGCTTTTTCCCATGAGGCGGTGTTAGTTGCGGGCCCAGTTGCGGATGTCGGTATTCATGTGGGGCCAGAAGTACCACGTATTGATAAGGCCCCGGCTGGCTCAGATTCCAGGGTGGTGGACAGCATGGTAGTACTCGAACAGCTACCGCCACAGGTCGGGTGGGATGTAAGGCCGCGGGGTGTCGGTGCTAATGTCCCAATAGGCCATGCGGCTGCAGCTGTTCGAATTTTCTAGCCTTGATGAGGTTGGCTAGGGCAGGGTTGGTGTTGCGGAGCTGACCCGCTCCGATGTGCTGAAGTGAGGGGAACGGCAGCAGTTCATCCACTGGCGTGGGAGATGCGCGGGATAGTGTGTCAGCGACACAGTTGTCCACCCCTGGCGTGTACTGGATATCGGTGGTAAATTTATGAATTCCAACTGCGTAGTGGCACTGACTTGCAGGTTTGGAGTAGTGCGTGTGTGAGCGGTTTGTGGTCCGTTTTCACAGAGAACTGCCGGCCATCTACTAAGTCTTGGAAGTGTCTGATGGCTTGGTAGATTGCTAAGGAGCTCTCTGCCGAACATTGAGTATTTCTTCTGTGTATCTGAAACGGTCTTGGAGAAGAATCCGAGGAGTGGGGTGCTGTTGCCAGTGTGCTGGTGAAGGACTGCGCCGATATCCCAATTGTAGGCGTCAGTCGTGATGGAGAGGGGGGCGTGTGGGGCAGGGTGGGCAAGGAGAGCGGCTTTGGCGAGGTCGTTTTTGCATGCCTCAAAGGCGGCGTCGAGAGTCGGGCCCAATCAATTTTTCTGGTGTCGTTCTTCTTAGCAGGCTGGGGGATGGCGTTTATCAGAGGTTGTTGATGTTGGGCGGCATGGCGGATATGGCGTCGATAGAAGTTTAACATGCCCAAAAACCGCCAGAGTTCCGTGACGGTTTGTGGGCGGGGGAACTGGCAGAGTGAGTTGACTTTGTCAGCGAGGGGGGTGATTCCAGCCGATGTGATGAGGTGCCTGAAATTGAACTACAAAGCAGATAAGTCATACCCTTTCAAAAGGTTTTAATAAAGAAAATGCAACTTGCAAGTAGGTCACAAAATTATGATCTGAAACAGAACTTTATAATTAGGTAACTATGAAACATCTCAACATCTGATGGTAGGGAGTTCTCATAATCACCACAATCACCCCTCCCTAGAAATCAGTCACATAGTCCTTTAAATAAGGTGGAAGATTTTTTGAGCGAACTGGTCTACTTGACGGGGTACCATGTGTGAGAGGTGTCTGAATGGTCCTATCCGCGATGATTCAATCATCTTTATCCTCGGGTGTAGGATACTACTTCTCCAACCTCCAAGTTCGGTTCAGTCTCCACCAGAGTAGGTTCTCCCCTTGGTGCTAGGGATTTGGTTGAAACCGTTGTTTCTCTTCCGTCAGGCAGGCGTACATGAGCGTACTCTGGGTTTGATTCAATCAGCTCAACTTCTTCTACCAGCAGATCGTACTTGCTGTTACGAACGTGCTTCTACATGAATACAATCCCAGCACCGGTAAGCCATGAAGGCATTGAAACTCCATTACTGGTCCGTCTTTGGTGAGTGAACATTCTTTCATACGGCATGGTATTCGTTGCAGTGCACAGTAAGGATCGTATGCAGTGGAGGGCTTCGTCTAGAACCTCTTCCCAAGCCTCTGTCCTCATATCTTTATATTCTAGGGCCAGCATGACAGTATTCCAGATGATCCCGTTAAATCTTTCTGTTTGTCCGTTTCCTTGGGGGTTATATGGTGTGGTCCGGCTGGTGGCTATATTATGTGACGTCAAGAAAGATTTGAGTTCAGCAGACATGAATGACGAGCCCCTGTCCTTATGGATATATGCAGGAGTACCACTACTTTTTAATTACGGTGGTCGTTGATACATCAGTGCAAGGAAAAGCGAAAGGGTACCTCGAATATTCATCCACCACCATTAGAATGTATTGATTTCGTGACTTTGATGGAAGGGGACCTTTGAAATCAATATTTAGACGTTCAAGCGGAGACGTGGCCTTGATTAGGTTCCCCTGATGAGAATAGTAGCGAGGTTTCAATTCCGAGCAAATAGTGCATGCACAGCCATCACACACACATTCTTCACACATCACACACACACGTCACATTCTTAATTTCAGCCAAGGAATATGGGATATTTTTGGTACATGTGCGTTATCCCAGGGTGACAGAGAGAATTGTGTAGACCTTCAAGGTCAGGTCTGTTATTGTTTATGGATGCACATATCCGTGAGAGTGCAGGTTCGCGGCGAGTGCGCATCAAGTTCACTTCGGGTCCGTTAATAATAAGTTTTCGAGTGGGTTAGGAGACAAGAAAGTGCGTGAGAACGGGCAGAAGTGCACAACAGGGATCAGTGGGCACGTTCCGGGTACCAAAACCTGAGTAAGTGCGTATTATTTTGTGTAACACGGAAGTTTATTATTCGAACGTTTTCGTGGAAAAAGTTGGTGAATCAAAGACCTCGTGGTGCGAGGGCGGGGAAGGCAAGTGAAGAGGGAGTGGGAAGACGTCGGTCCGGAAGGAGAAATCTGTCAGATCTGAGGGGGAAGCTGAACGTGCGTATGCCTATGTAAGTAACTTCCACTACCTACCGATCACCTGTCCCACTACCTTTCCTGTGCGGCCCAGACGGGGAGTATCAATCGCAAACTTAGTAATACCCACGCTCGACAGTACACAAACAGTGGGCCCAGACCGCTGGAGAGCGATAATTAGAAGGTTCCTTGTCCACGACAGGACGTGCCTACACCAATGTCAAGTCAAACGCTAGGTGGCAATCAGTTGCGTAAGAAGCCAGGAAACAAGCGGGAACGTACACCAGAAAAGGAAGGAGAGGAGCGCGATTTTAAACGCCCTTCAAAAATGAGTTTCATGATGGACGAACTGATGGTACAGATGGGGGCGCTGATTGATCGAAAAATTGACCCGATAAACGCACAGATACGAAACCTAGCCATAAAAGAAGATATTCAAAAGATTCAACAAGAAAATAATATATGTTAAGGGAAGAAAATGAACAACTGAAAATAGAAATTTCAGCACTTAGAAAAGAGGCCAAACTCCGTGACTACAAAATTGTATTAATAGAAAATGAAGCGAGAAGGAATAATATAATCATTGGCGGGCTTATGACCACACCAGGCAGAAATGTCAAGGACGAAGTGATTGAATTCTTTCAAAGTACACTAGGCTTTGAAGGAGGGACCCCAAAAATAATATCGGCAAGAGTCCTGGAAGGCAAAGGAGTATCTAGCACTAAACCTATACTAGTGACGTTGCTAGGACAGGACGATAAGGAGGAAATCTTTCAGAGGGTGCCAGCATTGCGAAACACAGGATTTTGGATTAGCTCCGACTATACGTACGAAATAAGGGAGAAAAGGCCCCAGCTCCAGATGATCCGAAAAATATTACTAAGGTCAACACAAGGTCAAAACATCAACGTATCCTTCGACAAGCTGCGGATTGGGAGAGAGGAATTCAGCTGGGATCAAGAAAGAGGATTGCTTTATCGCCAGGGTTGCGGATATGCAAAAATCAAGGAGATGGTAGGAGTAGACGTAGAAGAAGAAAGAAGAAAACTGGCAAGAGCGGGCAGAGAGGAGCAGAATAGCGGCAGATGCACAGCGGCGTAGCAGGATACGGATGCGGAGAGTGGACCGATCTTATGACTGGGAGAGAACGTGCTACCCAGTCCAAGGTACCTAGAGAAATGGGTCAAAATACTGTCACTAAATGTCTGCGGATTGAGAAAAAAATCAATGATAGCAACTTTAAAAGTTGTTTGTTAGAATACGATGTTGAAATAATGTGAATACAGAAATAAGGTGAATTTGTAAATAGGCATCCTACTAAAATATACAGAGCTATAAATCCAAAATAAACAAACCCGAAACTAACAGAAAAACGCGCTCAAAACGAGCACCCCCTGCGACGGATTAGAATATCCAGCAGTACAAGCATGAGAACCAAATAGACTAACAACAGTATACATATTAAGAACCAGAACCAGTGTAAATAAAGTAATATAGTTACACAGAGATCTAGTCAAGTTCAGTGAAGAGCAGTCGGCAGAAATTGTGATAAAATACGAATTAAAAAGAATTTGAGGGCCTTGAATGAAATGTTGAATGAGTTAATTTATTGAACTCTAGATTTAGTGAATGAATTTAAATTGTGAATGGGTTTGTTTACAGAAATAGAGATCTTGATTTATAATGCTGAACGGGAGAGTGTAATTATCCATAAGTTGGACTCACTTAATTCAATATGTTGTTGTTACCTATTACAAATGTTTAATAAACGCTTTAACTCTCTCTCTCTCTCTCACTCTCTCTCCGTGAGAGTGCATCTGCTGGCGCATTTTCCCCTCCAGGTCGATAGATAATATCGAATTTGAAGCATGAGAGTTCCAATCGCCATCACATTATCTTCTCGTTCCTTATTTTACCGGTATGATGTTGATGGAACATGAAGGACACAGAGCGTCGATCAGTTAGGTACAATTTGAAAAGTTATTGTATCAGTTAGGTACAATTTGAAAAGTTATAAAAAAGATATAAAAAAATTTGTACTGAAGGAATTCTTGGGGAGTTTGTAAAGGAAAATTTATTTTAATAGAATACCTACTTATTGTTTTCGTGCATCAGTACTCGTTTCTTTACCTTTGATAGTTTGTGTATGATTTTTCTAAGTTTGATTGATTTTTCAATAATTATTCAGTTAGCGACTCCGCTCCTCAGCACAAGTGTTTCACTTAACGAGGGGCGTACGCTATTCATTTTGTACCTATGTATTTGCCTTTTGTATTTCTTAATAAAAGCGATTTAAAAAAAAAAAAAAAATTGAAAAGGGCGCACAATCAGAAAATGTCTCCAATGTCGTAAAGACTCTACTATGGCATAGGCTTCTTTGTCAGTGGAAGAATGCTGTAATTCTGATTTATTTAGAGTCCTCGAGAAAAAGGCAACTGGTCTTCCCGATTGGCTCAAGGTCGCGGCAGTGGCAAAATCGGATGCATCAGTTTCTACCTGAAAAGGCACATCATCTTGAATCGCAGCAGTTGAGGCATGAGCTATGCCATCCTTGAGCGAGTAGAATGCTGTAGCCGAGTCTTTCGAAAGAGGGAATTCCCTTTTTAAAATCAGCGGTCTTATCTTCTCTGAGAAACGCGGTATCCACCGGCTGTAATAGGAAAACATGCCCAGTGCTCTTTGTAGTGACGGCTTATCCTTTGGGATGGGGAGATCAAGGAGTGGTTTTAAGCGCTGAGGGTCAGGTTTAATTGTTCCATTGGATATGACGTATCCAAGAAGACTGACAGTGGATAAGGAGAATTTTCACTTTTCTTTGTTTAGGGTTAAGTTGTATTTTGCAACTGCGTCCATGAACTTTTGGAGATTCCTATCGTGGTCTTCCTGGGTCTGCCCACAGATCGTCACATCATCCAAATAGGGATAAGTAACTTCAAGTTTCTCATCGTTGACAACCGAATCTATCACTCTTTGGAAGCAGGCGACTCCGTTTGTCACTCCAAAAGGGACACGAAGGAACTGAAAAAGTTTTCCTGAGGCTTCAAAAGCAGTGTAGTGTCTCTCTGACTCCAAGTTCGGAATTTGATGGTAGGCACTTTTCAAGTCGATTACGCTGAAGACTTTGTTAGCAGAAACTTTTGATATTACCTCTTCAATCCTTGGCAGAGGGTAAGCGTCTAGAAACGTAAATCTGTTGATCGTTTGCGAGTAGTCAATTACCATCCTAGTTTTGCGCTTTCCGTCTCTAACAACAAACGCTTGTGCACGCCACGGTGAATTGCTGGGTTCGATGATGCCTTCCTGCAAGAGCTTCTCAATTTCAGATGCAATGAATTTCCTGTCATCCGTTGAATGGTTTCGGGATTTAGTCGTCAGGGGTTTGCAGTTTTGTGATAGATTAGCAAAGAGAGCCACAGGTTTTACCCTGGCTACAGCTAGGCTGCAGATTTTTAACTGAGGGCGTGAACCGTGGAATTCTATCTCCACGGATGTGTGAGTTTTCAGCACGTCATGACCTATGATCACATCTGCACAAAGATCTTTCATTGCCAACAATTTCACGTGTTCACATTTTTGTAACCAGCCATCTCCAGGTCGACTTCGCATTGCCCCAACACATCCGTGAACAATGAGGAGTTTGCCATTGATATTCGTCCCTGGTAGGGTGAGGTCGTAGCTCTGCTTTTTGGAACAAGAGAATAGTTTACAAATGACAAGGAGCTTCCAGTATCGATCAATCCACGTAATTTTGCTCCATTGACAATGATTTCAGTAATGGGTTTCTGTATGCTTCCTGGGCTGGCAGTTATGATGGAAGCAGACGTTAGTCGATCAGACTTGATGGGTTTGGACTTGCAAACCTTTTGGTAGTGTCCATTTTTTGAACAAGATGTGAAAGTCGCGTCTTTAGCCGGGCAGGAGAATCTAGGGTGTCTGGGGCCTCCACAAAAATATCATCTCCTAGGTTTTGCCAGAGCTGCTACAGTTTTCTCCGTGTCTGTAATATGATCGCTACCTAAATCGTTCGTGGCAGCAGTACTGGGTGCCTGGAAACTAGAATACGAAGCTGATTGTTGTTCGGCCGTTTGTAGTGATCTGGCTTGGTCAAATGCTCGGTCTAAGGTTAGAGTAGTGTTTTCTAGTAACATCTGGTGTATACGTGGACAAAGCAGACCACTAATGAATGCTTCTCTGATGAATTCATTGCGATGTTCGTCAGCGGTTACATCTTTAAAATTACAGTCCTTGCTCATTTGTCTTAGTACTTGCAGGTATTGGTCCACTGATTCACCTGCATGTTGACGTCTGGTAGCTAAGCAGTGTCTGGCGTAAATCTCATTCTTAGGTTTGATATAGATAGATACTAACTTAGCTAGGGCGAGCTAGGGCGTCTTCGTAGGTGGTGCATTCACTCACATATTCGTAAACTTCGGGAGCAATATAATTTGTCAGTAGTTGAAGCTTACCATCAGCCGTCGGGGGTTCGGTGAAGTGACCTAGGAAGTTACCGAATGCCTTCTTCCAATGGGTCCACTTCTTGTCGGCACCTGCAGCCGATGGTTCCACATTGAAGCGGTCCGGTCTCAAATATTTATCCATCGCGACAACGAGTTGAATAATCTATTTTCGTTTATTAAATTGAAATTGAACTACAAAGCGGATAAGTCATACCCTTTTACGAGGTTTTAATAAACGAAAATGCAACTTGCAAGTAGATCACAAAATTACGATCCGAAACAAAACTTTAGAATTGAGTAACTATGAAACATCTCAACATCTGATGGTAGGGAGTTCTCATAATCACCACAGTGCCTTAGGCATTTGACCGAGGGTTGGGCAATAACACGTTTGTTTTTATTGATGGTGAGCCCCTCGCTGCGGAAGATATCGAAAACTTGGCGGAGATGGTTGTAATGTTGGTCGGGTCATGATCGGGAGCTTCTGACTGTGGATGTGGGTGTGGGTAGAGAGTTCTTGGCCCCCCTCAGACCTTCCCATTTTTCAACTTCCCTGCCATGACATTGAATGAAATGGATGCCTTAATAAACTGGCACAGAAAGTGTGCAAATTTCTGTCCACTGTTCAAAAAACTGTTACTTATAGACTTATTTGTTCGCATACTAATCATATTTGGAAAGTGTTCTCACACGTACTTGCACTAGATAACACTGCATATTGGTTCAGAGAGTGAGAAAAGGTCAAGTTGCGAAATTTCATAGGTATGGACTTAATCTGCGTGACCTGATTGCAATACGCAATACTGTGTAATACATTAACATTAATGGAGACCTGGTCTTCTATAGTGATTAAAATAAAGTTGGGCGTAGCGCAGATCCTTGAGGTACACCATAACATACCAGTTCATTATTCATATTGAACTCCTTATGTCATCACACTGAACACCCACCCCACCAATCAACCACTAATTCTGTTGAGGTTTCAATCGAGTCAAAAGCTTTGGTTGGATCAATTATTGGAATTTTATTATATTTTCATTCATGACAGGAGATACATTTACCCCTCAGAAACAACCCTGTTGTAAAACTTTACCCGCCAGCAGAACCTCATCAGCCGCAAAAAGGATTGATATCCATTTTCTCCGCCGAAGTAGCATGCTCAGAGCTTCGCACCTCGCAGCTGGATGAGCATATAGAAACCTGTTCCTTCCCCCTCGGTTGGATGTGTGTATTGTCCCCGAAAAGATTCTCCCCAGCGATCCCAGCGGCAAACCAGTGAACGCGTTGCCACAAGCTGCCCGCCAAACAGCGTTCAAAGAAATTTCAAGGTTTGGGGGGAGGAACAGGTTTCAACACTCACATCCAATACAGGGAGAAATTACAGGTTTCTATATGCAAATCCAAGAGCGAGGTGCGCAGCACCGAGCATGCTACTTCGGCGGGCAAAATGGATATCAATCCTTTTTGCGGCTAAGGAGGTTTTGTTGGCGGGTGAAGTTTTACAGCAGGGTTGTTTTAGGGTTGTTTTTGAGGAGATATCACATCTTTTTGCATTGTTGACGTAAACATTTTTCCCCAGTAGGTACCTACCTAAGCATTTTCTCAGTAGGTACCTACTCAGTACTACCTACTTAGTACCCACTTACAAATGGTTGGGGGGGGGGGGGATGGGGAGGGCATTGATTAGATGAAGTAAACATTTTTTCCCAGGACTTGAAAAAATGCCTCAGTACCTACTTACGTAAAATTGTCAAACGGGGGGAGGGGGGATGCAGTTCCTTGGAGCATAAAGAATATGTGTGCAAATTTTCAGCTTGATCCGTTATATACCAGCGAGGCTGTAGCTCTGTCAAAGAGCAACAGCAGTGACAACGATAACAAGCAGAAAACCGTGAAAAATATCTATTTTCAAACTTCCATAACTCCGGTACCTGAAGGTCCCGAAGGTTGAAATTTGGTACACGTCCTCAGGGGCCCCTCGAGAATGTGTATACGAAACGTATACTCCAGAGACCCCCAGGGTTACGGTGGGGTTTTACTCGTAGTTCCGTTTTAATGTACCGTACGAACTACGGCAAGATAGAGCACCAGGAAAGTGTCCTTTTATTATACTAAAATGTATCGTTTGCGATAGCTGACAAGTTAAGTACAGTGCTAGATTAGAAAAGACTTCTTAATTGATGTGTTCATGAACAAGTCCAGTGCACACATCACACATGCATTTTCTGGCAGGTTCAAAATTTTCTTGTAAGTTTAGTTGACATGGAAGAATATGAACGAGGATTATTTGGTATCAGCGCAACATTTTCTATAAACTCACCTCGTCAAATAGTACGGGAAATATATTCTGCCGTTTTTGGGCTCTGTGGCGAGGTTCGTGGTGATGGTTCCGTGCCTCTGTCATATAATATAAGCAGAGACCTTCAAATGCCACGTTGCCACAGCGCCACACTGAAATGCCACATTCGGGCCATTTTTCGGTAAAATGCCACATTTTGTTGATTTCTGGGAAAATGCCACATTTTGCCTCTTTTGAGCCAAGTTTTAAGGTAGGGGTTTTAGGGTAGGGGGGGGGGGGGGGGTTTATTACACTGTGAATAATACACCTGTGTATTCGCTCAGCAAAAAATTATTATAACACCCCCTCAAAATTTTTAAACCAGGCTCGAAAACGTCCGCATCCAGTCCAGGGGAACTCCGCTCCCCTCCCCAACGCCAGCACAGTTCTCCCTCTACCCCACTCCTGCCACCCAACTCCGAGGAGAGCATGGCCAGACCTCACTCCGCCGAAAACTGCCGAGGGGGTTCTACCTACCCGAAAAACGCCGAAAGCAGCTGATGTATTACATGACATTGCGTTAGGTCGCTGGTCCGAGGCTTGGAAATCCCACGACGTTTTTTTGCTTCCTCACTACCGAAGGCAGGGAAGCCTTGGATTCGTGATTGAGTAAAAAAACGTTCATGTCCTCCAAAATGAAAATTCCCAAACACCATTTTCCGTTTCAGACATCGAGGAACATATTTGGTTCCGTGACTTTCTGTCTGTGGTAATTCCTTGCAACACCCATAACTCCCGAAATAATGGTCGAAGTGGGCTGAAATTTTGAGAGTAGGTGCGGGTTGACTCACAGATGGTTCCATACCAAAATCATTGATAAAGGACCGTAACTTTCGTCTGCGCATGCGCAAACGTGAAATAATTGGAACACCCATAACTACCCTAAATATCGTTGAAATCAATTCAAACTTGGAGGGTCGGTCAGGAATAATACTTTGGTAGTTCCAAATCAATTTCATTGGAATGGTAATGTAACTTTGATCTACGCATGCGCGAACATGAAATGTTGACCATTTCCTTGTAACGTTTCTAACTACGCGATAAATAGTCGTAGAGAGCTGAAATTCTGAGGGTATACGAGGGTTGGATCGCAGATGGTCCCGTTTCAAAATCATGAAAATCGTTTAGTCTGTGCATGCGCAAACGTGAAATACTTGGAGTGCCCATAACTACCTTAATTATCGTTGAAATGAGTTCACATTTAGAGGGTCGATCAGTATAATACATCGATGGTTCCGTATGAACTTCATTGGAATCTTACTGTAATTTCCCTCTGCGCATGCGCTAACATGATATGTTGACCGTTTCCTTATAACGCTTCTAACTACGCGAAAAATAGTCGTAGAGAGATGAAATTTTGAGGGTACACGCGGGTTCGATCGCAGATGGTCCCGTATCATAACGAACCTACCCAACTAGTCTATACGTTCATGTGATTCACGTGAGGAAGCTATAGTGCCTACTCGAATTGGCAGACGTTTTTCTACATATCTCCATATCTTCTGTTATCATGTACCTATTCGAAAAACATGTTCCATGTTTCCTTGCTTTGATCCTTGATCTTGGCAACAAATTTTTTTCTTTTCCGTTTCAAGGTGCGTAGATTCCAAAAATGCAATGTCCGTCCGCCGTCCGCCGTATCACGTGTACCAGCTTCATTTTGGGTCTAAAAAATTCGTTCTTTAGCACACATGCTCCATTTGGGCCCTAGTTGTGTCCCGAAACTTTTCAGTCCGATCGGAATATACCCAGGGGTGTTATGAGTGAAAATGTGTGTAAAAATAGGTACTTTTTGCGTTTTAGCAAGATGTTAGAAACATGAGCTTTTGAGGTATCGTTTTCCATGTTTTTGGGACGAGAAGACCGAACATGAAGTCGATTTTGACCAAAGAGTGGAAAATTGAGGATCTACCACATGTTCAGCTCCCAAAATTGATTTTTCGTTAGTCAAAAACCTGGAATATCGTGTGAAATCACAATCAGTTTGTATAATAACACAAGAAAAAGTTTCAACACGTTGATCAAGACGATTAAATGGCACTGCCAATGGTCGAAGATAATTAGGGAAAAAAAAGGAGTGTACCTAATTCGTGTTTTGGGGGCCAAAGTTGGTGGAAACCATCAGAAATAGCTATTCGAATTATTTCACGTGAACGAAACAATAAATGAACAGCCAACATTTCTGTAGGTATGTCCAATAGAATAATAAACCCATGTGACAAGGACTTTGCAGCGTTTCGTGTTTTAGTAACATGAGCTTTTGAGGTATTGTTTTACACGTTTTTTGGACGAGAAGACCGAATATGAAGTCAATTTTGACCAAGGAGTGGAAAATTGAGGTTATACCAATGGTTCTGCTCCCAAATTCGATTTTTTATTAGTCAAAAACCTGGGAAATTGTCTGAAATCACCACCAATTTGTAGAATAACACTAGAAAAAGTGTCCACAGGTGAATCAAGACAACTAAATGGCACTACCAGTTATCAAAGATAATTTGAAAAAAAGGGCGTACTTACCTAATTTGTGTTTTGGGGGCCAAAATTGGTGGAAACAATCAGAAATATCTATTTAATTTATTTCACGTGAAAGAAACAATAAATGAACAGCCAACATTTCTGTAGGTATGTCCAATAGAATAATAAACAGTAGATACAATAAATACGTTCTGGAACAGCAAATGACCACTGGACCACCAATTTGTATAATAACACTAGAAAAAGTGCAACACTGGGATCAAGACGAACGCTCCTTTTACGCTCCTTTTGAAAAAAAAGGAGCGTACCTAATTCGTGTTTTAGGGGCCAAAATTGGTGGAAACCATCAGAAATAGCTGTTTCTAGCTTTTTCAAATTGAATTCGTCCTTTTACAAAATGAATTCGTCCTTTTTTAAAATGAATTCGTCCTTTTACAAAATGAATTCGTCCTTTTACAAAATGAATTCGTCCTTCATAAAAAGGGACCAAATCTTGAAGGTAACCAGACCAAATGATATGCAGATACCTTTTCTCGAAGAATAATAATTTATTGCATTTGTTTGCATAGTTAATAAATATGTAATAGAAGAAATTTACAAAGTTTACAAGGAATAATTTATACAAGAAATTTACAGAAAGTTGGCAAGACATTCATACAAAGCCAATGTAAGGAAGCTCCATTGAGAAGATGTGCGGAAGATAAGGAATGACATGCAGAAGATTTCCGCGCCCTTGCATAAAGACCGCATGCCTACCGCCACCGTTTTCCAGAGCCCCAGACGCCGCCCTTATTACCTTCAAGATTTGGGCCCTCTTTATGAAGGACGAATTCATTTTGTAAAAGGACTAATTCATTTTGAAAAGGGACGAATTCGTTTTGAAAAAGGACGAATTCACTTTGTAAATGGACTAATTCATTTTGTAAAAGGACGAATTCATTTTGAAAAAGCTATATTTTACATGAAAGAAACAATAAATTAAAAGCCCATCTTTCTGTAGGTATGTCCAATAGAATAATAAACCCATGTGACAAGGACTTTGCGGCGTTTTTACGGTTGGGAGGGGTGGAAAGTTGAAAAAATAAATGCCACATTCGGCCAAACTAAGTGTCACATTGCCACATTTTGTGGTGCCACATTTCGTAAAGAAAGTGCCACATTTTGAAAGTCTCTGAATATAAGACGTGAGCGCGTTGAGCGACAGGTGGGCGTGCACCGCCTTCGTTTATGGGGCTTAGCTTCCTGATCCGTCGCGCCGCCATCTCCCCGCCTCCAGATGTGATCCCCAGATGGGACGTCACCCCGCCACCGAGCTCCAAGACGATGTACCTCCGGACCTCCAAGACGTTGGACAACAGACCTTTGAAGGCCCTCGCAATGGGGATATCCTTCGTCGGTGCTTAAGGTCTTGATGATAATTTATTAACAAACTGATGAGGCGGGTGGGCGGGAGGGGCGGCGGGGGCGGTGGTGGGGGGACGTGGGGCATATTAGGAGTGGCGGAGCCGGGGGCAGCTTCCAGTCAACGGCCATCTATCTACACAGTTGTCCGTCTGTTTTTGCAGTTTTGTTTCAATCTCCACACCATCAACATCAACAACAACAGCAGTCCAACATCCGCTCCCATCGACTTGAAAGTGTTTACGTTTGGATTACATGTTGACATCATCCGTTCGTTATTTTGTGAACCGAATTTAGTGTCATCATAATCACGTTACTCCAGTTATGGATCCTACAAACTAAGGTGAGAATATTACTTTTATGTCACCAATAAATTCAAACTCACATAGTCCAGAAAAACTATGAATATATTTCATGAAATCTGAATATTCAAATCCATAGATACAGCTTGAGGGATTTTGACAACTGTGGCCCTAAAAGCTGTTTTTTCTTAATTTAATATAATTTTTAATGGGATCGTAATAAGCCTACCACCCTAATTCAGTTTCTTAAAATATCGAATAAATAAAATGATAATGGAAATAATAATAATGAGTTCTATGGATAACACGTTCCTTGAATTTCGTAGAAAATAAATGCACTGTACTTACCAGTACACCACAGGTTCTTATAGGTTAGGTATGTTTTGGTGGTATCGGTGGACATGAGTTATAGGTATATGATTGAGATACAGATTTCCACTCCTGAGAGAGATTTTGGAAATGTGTCACGCGCTTTCGCTATTTTAAGCATTATTAGAGCCTCCAATCTCAATTTGAATGTTTTAACCCGTTTGATAACAACTTTTTCTTCAGTTTGTTTTATTTTTAATTGGTTAGCATGGAATCAATTTTTGTCAACGAAACACGGATTTCTATTCTATAGGTAATGACAGCCTGTAGTAATCCTTGAGCCAATAATGAAAATTTGAACTCGTCTCCTAAATTGCTGGTTCCATACGTCATCTATGAAGCAGGTGGGACAGATTTTATACTATATAATTATGGGAAACCTAATAACAACCAAGTACATAAAGAAATTGTTGTCTACTTATACATAATTCTAAATCCAAAATAGCCAAATCATAAAAAACAAGACAACCCCTTAGCTAATAACAGCATCCAAGGGGCGTCACCGAAAACGTTCAATAGTTCATTTCATTAAATAGATCTGATCACTGAAAATCAACAAAATATTTTAGTATAAATTTTGTAGAGATTGGGATCAAATTCAATTGTCGCTATCCATAAATTACCCCGTTTTACGATTACACTGTTATAAATCAACCATTTTATGCCAACGCCATCGAGTTGTTGAACAATCGGAACTGAAAATGGAATTTGGCTTATTTATTAACTTTGGCGTAAGTAACATTGCTGTGTTCTGAAACGAAACGATTAATGACAAACCAAAAATAACCACGTACATAAGTTTATTATAACCTAATGTACGCGTATATTGTAATGGTAACTGAAGGGCGAGTTCACGTAGAAAGAGTGTAGAGAACAACGCATACCATTCGCCTCACACATACTATACATATATGCATTCGGATAATACACAATGACCTGTGGAGGAAAATTGATAGCTTTTGTACAGTTCACCAAATAAGTGTTTTAATAGTGGATATCCCCACCCCCCAACCCCTCGGCGTTCGAGCCGAATAGTTTTATTATCAATACGAAATTCCAATTTGTTCCGTATACAACCTTCGCTCAAACTCACATGAATTATGTTAGCCTATACAAATCATTTTTATATTATTTATTGACAAGTTTCTCACCAGTTTAAATAAATTTCGGGATTAATATCGATTTCATCTTGAAGACACTGCATTGAATTGTATAAAAAAACATACTTACTGTGTTCTGACTTCTAGTTATACAATTCAGTGTTCTAGTTCAAGCACACATGCATTTCGTTGTACCAGTATTTTTTCGTTATTGATCAGCTGTTCAGGGATTCATATTTAGCGATGATGACTCACCTACCTACTTCTGGATCTCAGTTCTCTTTTAATAGTTCTGTCATAGGTAGATTACCGGCAATAATAGCTCAGGACCTGGTACGCTTATGATCCCCTCTTATTATCCAGTTTTGACTGTCAAAGACTTGTGCGAGTAAGCTAAACTTTCCTTAAAATATTTACAACCTGACAATATATTCAAATACTCACACCACAACTAAGAAGGAGGATTAATAACTTACACGTGGAACCTGAAAAAGAGTTGTTGGAGTAACGGGGCAGTGTTCATTACAACTGGTAGGAGGGGCATGGCCGTAGAAAGAACGTATTTACCAACCTATCAACAGCAAGCAGACATGGCCGAGCACAGTGGCACCAATCTAAAACATGATTGATAGCATTTGTGCAGGATGACTTCCCCTCTTGACGAACTGTACATGTGTATGCCAATCAAATGCCACGAATTGCCCAACATTTGGGAGAAGGAGGGATATGGTAAATTTGGATGTCGCTGGAGCACTTAACGATCACACACACTCACCTAAGTAATGCTTTCCTAACAGGAGGTATTAACTACAAGGTCGCTCGCCAATTTTATATCGCTTCATTTTCATAAAGTGAGGATACCCGTACGAGTCCAATCATATGATCACCCACATTTACTAACAAGCTCAATGGAGGATATCGCTGTCCTCCATCCGCCCTCTATATTCCCCTTCATTCTATTTCGCGAGTTCTCCCTTCCATCAGACGTGATGCCGTTTTCTGCCACCTGGACCGCTCGTGTTCCCTCTCCCGTACTTGTTCTGAGGTGTCGGTATATGAAATGCGTATTTTTTTCCCCCCTACCATCACCCAATCAGCATGTCACTTACGCCCCTCCGATGACAGAGGCTGTTATCAGGCAGGCTACGTATCAGTACCACTTCTGAGCGATCTTCCTGCCCCCACCTCACCCGCAATCATTGTCCTGAGCACAGGTATAGTTTATTTTGTGACTATGTGTCCTGGGGGCGATACCTTCCCAGGCCAACTATCCCTCATATCCGGCACTCACCTCTCCACCCAGGATCCTGATAGCCATTACCCCTTCCAGCACCCTCGGGCCCCCCCACCAAGCAAACCACACCAGCCGACCCATCGTTTGCTATGCACATCGCACAACTTCACCCACCACCTGCTGAGTTCATCAAAGGTATTTCTTGTAATTTCCACGAATAATTTGTAAACAATTTTCATTCTTTTGTGCCCTCGGGAGAATACGCGATTCACCATTCCCAACTGAGAAATCTCCTTGATAGCATTTAAAAGCGTACGCTACAAAAAGTAATCGAGCAACGCATTGATAGGCCAATACAACACTGACATGCTCCAATTCATGCTCTTATTTTCATTAACATTAAAGTGGAGAAAACCCAGTGAGGGTATCTGGCGTATCGTCACCAACTCTCTGAGCTAAAAGAGGTAAAAACGACAAAGCTCGATTTACAGTAAAACTTGATTGTGTGCCACTCTTTTCTCATGATCCCTTGACTTTGTGAGACTTTTGACATGTGAAATACCTAGCACTCCTTTAATGCTACCCGGGTATTAAGGCCCTCTTTTTCCGATCCCATTTAATTTTCATTTTATTTTTAAAACATGAAAAAACTTATACAATGTCAAAGTCAGGAGAGCTCTGCTAGGGGCTGCACACACGGATATTGTGTGGCCCCCGATGCTGCTCATTACTGAGTGAACAGCTTTTTACAATGAGTTTTCACTGCTACCAGAAAATCCCTTCAGGTTACAAACCATCCCCGGGCCGACCGAGGTGCCCGGAACGCACAAGAACTAAACAACAAACCACAGCCACACAACAAAGTACTTTTCAACAAACTCCATTATACCGTAACACTGAAATCCAGTAACAACTCATAATAGGTAAATATTTAATTAAATGTAAAACAACAATAATAAAATAAAACGACAAAAACATAAAATATATCATAGATAAGCTGCCAGCTCGATTAATTCTAAATAAATTCCTCTACAGCAAAAAGTTACATCATTAATTAATAAACATGTATGGATATCATATAGTTGAATAACTACAATAAAAGCTCGAGTACATAGGTACAGATACTTCAGTACTAAAATCTGTTTTGAAATAGTTCAGGACGTCATAAAGTTCATGACCACAAATTTTATTCTTAAATTGTTTTAAAGGCTAATTACGGAGGCCGTTGGCAGATTATTAATCCTCCAACTTGGCCTGGACTGCTTATCAAAGATACATTCAGGGGACTAAAGGGGTCGTAGATCATATCTTTTTCTTGTTTCGTGTTGATGGGAATTTGGTTCCTCTAAAATAAGCTTCTGATTCTGATGAACGTATAACAGTGCGGTGTACACTAGCAAACGAACAAACGTGGTAGGTACCGTCAAGGTGCCCATTTTGATGAAATATACTCCTGTTTTAGAGTGAAAGTTAGAAATCATCTTCAGAACTACATATGTGTTTCTTTTTGACATTTTAGCTACTGCTTGAACATTCAACGCATGATATTAATTATTAGTGGCGAATAGGTACCTACTAAAATACGGAGGGGCTGTGAACTATACAGAAGGGTGATCTGTAAATAGAGCTGTGATCTGTAACAGAAGGGTGTTCTATACGGAGAGCTGTGATCTGTAACAGAAGGGTGTTCTATACGGAGAGCTGTGATCTGTAACAGAAGATTGTTCTATACAAAATAATAAACCGTTGTGTAGGGATTTGCAGGGGTTTTAAACTGAAACGGGCAATAACAACAAAATCTAATTTACTGCAGATATGGAAACGATTCAAAAGTCAGCTCGAAAAGTCAGTCTTGAAAATTCCTTGAACGGTATCGAATTCCTTATTAATTAGTAAAGATTTCAGTTTGAGCCGGAATGTGGTCAGAGGAGCGCCGATTGGGCAGGCGGTATACCTATTGAAGTTGCTAGGTGTTGCAGCCGTGTTAGAAGGCTTTTCTTACCAACACATTCCCAAGTTGTGGTGGGGAACCCCGAATAGCTGGCTACCAAAGCGTATAGGTATATGCTGCGGATTAAAAGAAAATATGGCAACATACAACAGTAAACTATTTTATTACTATCAAAAATCACTCGGATATAAAATATTATTATTTCATAAATGTAAGCTGACTGTTCCGTCAGGAGAACTTCTTTACTGAAAGTTCTCCAACATGATCCTCGCGGATGGTGACCGCAATGATACGAATGGCCTGTTTCTGAAGTTGGAAGACTCCAGGTCAAGACGAAGACAATCAAAAGAGAATGCTTTGTCGCACAAGTAATAATGGCTTGTCCTTATTACGCTTTTATCAGTACGGCTTTAGAGCATAGAGGACGAATTTCTTAGCCTTGCAACGATCGGTGACAGAAAAACTTGGCAATACCTACATAAAACACAGTTTTCCACAGGGAGCAAATTTTAGCCATCAATTGCACCCAAAAGCGGTACGAAATTACCGCATATAATTATTTTCTGATGAATTAAAACCATCTTATTGATAGGTTATAGCAACTTTTCAGTTGTTATCTTCCAAAAATCGTACACCACTTGTCTGTGAGCAACTAATTTAGCTCAAAACGTGCTGCCAAAATTCACCCTCCCCTCTCCCCTATTTCATAAAACACATCTTAATGTGACGCTAACATCTCACTGATAAAGTGAAGCAAACGTTTTAAAATTCAAATTTAGTTATTTAACAGGAAGCTCCACGGATCCGCTTCTTTTGCTTTGAGATCGTGACTCAACATTTTAACGCTATTGTGGGAATAAGCTCTTTCGGCTGGGGCCCTTGGAGAGCTTTAGACAGAACCTTCACTACATTTCCTACAAAATGACTTTCGATTTCATCATACAGGTAATCCGTTTTTCATTCTCTATCGAACTGGGAATATCCAGGCCTGGTGCCCCTTAGGGATGAACATGAGAGCGATTAGTAAATTAGTAATTTGAGGTAAAATTGGAAGCAATTGAGAGGAAAACATGTGGTGTAATTCTAATGAAAAGTGACCATGCAACCTTCTGCTTTAGTGGCAAAAACACCGTCTTACCAAACTGAGCTTTGAAGCCAACTGTAAGATAAGCCGCAGTCTGCTTCGGAGTATGTTTTTCCATGTTGTAGCTATCAGTTACTGAATTCTTCTCTTTCTTTGACATTGCTGACGACATGGGGGATTATTCGTATTTTCAAATTAGCCTCTGAGTATCGAAAACGCCATGAAGCTTGAGGGCATCTTCATATGTACAGTAAAAAGCATAGGTTCTGCTCGCACATGTGGCTGCAGTGGGAGACACTTGAGAATAGAATGGTACAGATTGTAAATTTCAGCCTTGTTGCATACTTGGAAACTACCCTTTGGTGATCTGTCATGCCATGAAACAAGTCGAGCCTTGTTCCAGACTGGCGGATCTGTGCCGCGAGGCAATTTTCGTTGAAGCCAGTATTGAAATTCAGGTACTGGGTTGATTGCTGGATGAATCTGTTGTAAGGCGAGTAGGGCGTCCGCAGGGTGGCATGCGAATTTATTCGAAATACTTACGTCAGTGAAATTGGTATCATCTTACTACTGTATAAACAAAGTAAGTAAAGAGCCATTTCAGGCTGGGGCTTTACGCCCAAAGGCCCTGAAGGTGCGGGGCGGCGTCACGGACTTGATCGGCTGTCCTCTAAAGGGCGATTAGAATTTGACCCTATCATTCCGTTCATGGCTCATGGATTGTATCACCGCTCGAGTTTTGGGCCAGGGGAGTTGGGATTCGAACCGATGGACCGCAGTCGCCGTCCCAATCCCAACCACCAAGTGACAGCGTGATAACGCGCGCGGCCACCGGCTCACCCCATCCCCATTTTTCGGTATATTTTTCCGACGTAGTGCAGGAAAGAGAAGAAAGTAAGTTTTCTGTCCCCAACCAACGTTATATTATTAGCGACAGAATCTTGTAACATACTGACACATTCTTTCAGGACACAGTCTCGATAACTTAAGGCGAAGTGAATTCCACACTGGGAATGAATACCCAGGAATGTACAAATGTACAGGAGAAGTTAAGCCAGAAAAAGTGGGGAAAATGTACAATAAAAAATTGTATGGGCCATTTTACACTCACATTCCTGAAATGACGCATTTCCAGTTTGAGCTGTGCTCCAGTTTGCTATTCACGTTGCGCAAAATCATTCGCAGGTCATCTCATTTAATTTCTCGAACCAGGCTCCCTATTAGCAGTAAGTATAGAAATTATATTTGTATCTACCCTCGCTCAAACATATTTATAGAAAGTAAACCATTTTAAAATTCCGAAGTATCGAAAATATGGGCCCATTGCAATTGCTTGTTTTCGTCAACAATTCGCTAAATGATTGTGGTTCACAACTGAATTTTTAGATGGAAGAACATTAACATCCAAATTAGCAGGGCACAACTGTGGTGGAAGGGGTTTTCATTTAAACTGGATGGCATCCGTGAACTCATACTGAAGGGACGGGTTGGGTAAATATGCTGAGACCCCATGATGACCACTGACTAGTGAAATTGCACGTCATCTCGTGAACCCTCCTGATTATGCGTGAGAACTGAGGAAGTCTCTTTTAGCCCTTCATCCCAAATGGAAGCAGTTACTGTGAAATGTAACGCGAAGAAGATGAATACCGATCCAGTGAATATGCATTCTAATGGAAACATTGAATCCCTGATGAGCTGTCGTGCTGTCGTCCTGTCACCGTAGGACTTGAAAGTGTATGTGAATAGAACTAGTCCCAAAATATTCTCTACACAGGGGGAATAGTTTGCTGTTCGAATGCGATGGAATTCATATGAGACTATTTGGGCTCAACCCAAACATACCTCCAACTTCACCTCTTATTCGACAGGTTTTTCGGCAGGTTATGTATACTCCAAATGACCGTTCCAAAGAAAACACGTTTCCGAATAAGCAGATACGAAATTAAACTATCTAGGCGTCAGTCCGGACCTACCACCTAAATTTCAGTTCTTCTTGGCCATTGTTTCGAATCATTCTGGGTATTCTAAGAAAAATACGTATACCGATGCGCAGAAAGCCTCTAAAGAATGTTCTAAAAAGACTCTAAAAGTCTGTACTTTTTATGGATCAATGTTACTAGCAGCAACATCTTGATGAAGTGAATCTACCTCCTCAGCCTCAGGACATCTTTTTTTTAGAACTCTACGAATATTTCATAGGAGTAAAGTGGACACGATCAAGGTAAATGGGGGAGTATCGAGTTCTGCTGAAACACATACTTTTCCCCTCCTATGAAAATGACAATGAATTGAAGAGGTGAAAGTTATGTATATAGTTAAACCAACGTAATAAAATAGAGCACGGGTTAGGGCAGACCCACTCTAACGTCAGGTAGTCAGAAATTGTAGGTATAACCTGAGCGTCCAATCACCATTTGGTGCCGTTTTTTGTTTCCCCACTACCGAAGGTACCACTACAATTTTTATTTCGATTGGAATTTGTAATGGATGAGGAGGTACAACTAGCCGCCCATACAGCGTAGTATCCCCCTCTCCAGTACAGAAAGGTAGGGAGGCAGTGTGACAGATGCCGCTGGAGAGACATTGGTTTGATTATTACTGTTGTTAAACTGTGTAACATTTAATCTCCAATTCCATTCAACCCATGGATGTAGGCGACATTTCAAGGGATCATGCAGGTTGGGTCGCTAGTAGTCCCCAACGATTTCCACAGAGCTTGAGATGCACAAATGTTACGATTATAAATCCCGGTTATGTTCGACCAACTCTTGAAGTTTTCAAAAGAGCCACTACACTGGATGTTTTGAAAGACCCCTCTCAAATTTATATGCGATTGGAGTAACGGTACATTTGCGCATTAGCGGACTTGATATCTGATTTTGGAACATTCAACTCGTGTCCATCATCGTCCAAGCTGATAGCAAATTAGGGTGTGGATTCTTTATGGGTAAGATGGTGCCGGATATTTGTATAAATGTAATATAAATTGGCATACTTTTTTATGTACCTACCATTCATCTTTACTCACTTACAGATGGACTGCTTAAAGTGGACTGCACGAATTTCCGAATTAGTGCGAAATGGGAATCTCTGTTGTCGATTTCATGTAATATCTTAAATGAGCGTTCGGGACTTTTTGTGAAAACGCGAACTGGAGACACAGCATCCGACTGGCTATAGGCCTTTAGCAAACTGTTGAACCTAATATTGCAATGGATCCAAAGTGCACGATTTTTAAATAAAATATAACTAAATGATAAAAAATTAGACATTTTGCAAGATGTTAGTAAAAACCCACAGTCCACAGTGTGGTACACAGAAAACCTCAAGTGTGCCCAGAAACAACTACCTATAGCAAATTAGTCTCTTTAAAGGTATCAGAGAGTAAACAACGCATGTTAAGAAAGGAAGTCTCAGCTCCAGAAAATACAATAACAAGCACTTACCACGCGGTCATCGAACACTGGTACGTATATTTTTGGGGTACTCTTTTCAGAGCTCAGTGTAGGTAGACTGATTCATAGCCCTGATTTGAATCACGACACAATGTATTGCGCAATATCAGTACGAGCTTATCTTATTTCATATCTCCATGTATTAATTGACATTCGAGTACCTAGGCCCAAACATGAAATTAGCAGAATATGAAGAGGCGTATTGATTCGGGCATTGATTTGAATAGATTTTGCCACTGATAAAGAATAACAATAGGTTTAGTACACCCCCAAATTTCAAGTTAGACTTTTTTTAGAAAACTCTGCGCCTGTTTAATTTCATGGTGCGCCCATACTAGAGTTGAACATACCATTCTGTAAATGTTGTAAGTATCGAATCGGATAGTTATCTTGACCATCAACTTATGTAAGCTGTTACTTAATCTTGAATTTATTTTGTGACATGTAGGTCCATCTAGTTATTTATAGCTAAATACTAATGATGTGTGGTTGTACCCTCCCGAAACATTGTCCTACTGAGCACATCACCAATATTGGTACCGATCTTTCAAATTGTTAACCATTTGATGCCGAACGCAACAATGATGAAAACCACCCTTATTCTCCGAAAGAAAGAAAAATCGAAACAGAGCTACACCTTGAAAAAAAAATTCAAACGCTTTCATGGATTTAATCAAGACTGAACGCCTAAATACCTGGACAGCCCAGCATTTAGGACTCAGCAGTACCAGTATAGGAAGTTCTGAATATTGCATATGAGTGTGATTAATTACCGTAGCATTTCGGATATGGTTGAGGAAAAATAAAGTAATAATTATTTATCCAAATATGAAGAAAAAAATTCGCTAAAAGTTTCATTTTTTTAAATTAATATTTTAAATTTTACTGTATCTTCATATATGGGAACCACCGAAAATCGGCGTATTGAATACGAGAGAGTCTTAGAGCGGTACGGCATTACCACTTCTCAACTATTCACTATAAACTCTCATAGAGAACACATGCGGGCTGCGACACTCCGATCGACGAAGTAATTTCGACAGAAATAACTATTAGTCAACAATAGTACACCTTGGTAAGGCCATCTGTCATCTCATCTGCCCCACTCATACCTCTCGCGCATTCCCCGCTCATATAATTCGCGATTCAGAAGTTTGTTAACGATTCTGAAACCAAGTGTTTTGAGAAGAAAGTGCCCTAATGTAGATTTTAAGGACTCCTACTCACACCTACACTTTTGGGTGCCATACACATGAGTTCCGGTGCTGGCTGTCCCCACTATATGGGTACACCCATTTTCGAGGGGCCCATGAGGACTTGTACCAAGTCCAGCCCTCGGGACCATCAGATGCCGGAGTTATAGAAATTTGAAAATCGCTATTTTTCAAGTTCTTATACTTCCTGTTCTTCTTCTTCTTCTCTGACAGAGCTACAGCCTCAGAGACATAACGGATCGAGCTGAAATTTAGGGGGGAGGGGGAGTTTAGGAGTAGGTTAGAGGGGTTTTACGAGCTCAAATCTTACCCGGCAGGCAAAAAGCCCCGCCAAACAGCGTTGAAAGAAATATCAAGTTTTGGAAGGAAGGAACAGGATTCTGTACAATACACTCACCCAACAGAGGGGGAAGGAATAGGTTTCTATATTCACATCCGAAAGCGAGGTGCGAAGCACCGAGGCAAAATGAATATCAATCCTTTTTACGGTTAAGGAGGTTTTGTTGGCGGGTAAATATTTACAAAAGGGTTGTTAGGGGGTGGGGGGTTACCATGTCAACTTACTTTAATTTAGCGTGCCAACATTGCTGACATCTCTAAAAAGTTTCTTTGGTACTCATCCTTAATTGCAAAGTAGAGTATTCGAGTTTTATTATCGAAACATTACCCTGGCACAAAAAGCTGCATAGCGAATTTGACCGTTCAATACCTAGGTAGACCTAGGGGTGAGTAGACTCTGACTGAACTACTCTTGAAGAACTAACTCCGCCAAATGAACTACTCCTCGACTTCCTTCACGAATCAAGGACCCAGTGTCGAAAGATGGACATCGGATGCAGGAAAGGGGAACTAAATAACTATCGTTCTGTTCATTATGAACTAATCATGGCGACTGAGTTAGTTCTTTAGTTCTTAGGAACAGTGGAAACTACATAAGGAGTTGATAGTATCCACTGAACGACAGTTCCTTTAGTTCATTAGGAGATATAGATGGGATGTATTATACTGAAGAGTTCATAGCATCAACAGAACGATAGTTCCTTTACTACATATGAGCAGTTGATAGTATCCACTGAACGATGGTTCCTTAGTTCATCAGGAGTTATTTCTAGACAGGAGTTAGTTTAGAAGGAGCTAGTTCAGATGGGGTGTCTACTACAGAAGGAGTTTATAGTACCACGGAACGACAGTTCAAAGGAATAAGGAACTAAGCTGGTATCGTTCAGGAACCAAGTTGGTATTGTATATCTTCGTTCTAGTTCAGTGTTTTCCATGTGATCGGAAACGAAAAGGAACTAGAATGAACTACTGAACTAACTCAAAAGAACTGCTCCTTTTAAGGAGTGGATCAACTGAACTTGAGTCCCTCAAATGAACTACTCTTACCCACCACTAGGTAGACCCTCGACATGTAATTAGTCTCATTCGGAGCTTACGCGTTTCAGACTGTCAGACGAATAATGCCACCTGTTTCTAACGTTTGGGAACTATCAAAACGTCTGTCAGTTTGCGCCAGCCTGGGTAAATTTCACATAGAACCGTCTTTCTTGGGGCCAACACGAACAGATCCTCCAAATTTGGATTTGTGGACCTACAGACGGATCGTCATACGCGATACCAAATTTTACCAGAAAAGTCTAAACCGCAAACGCGAGTGGGAATTTTGATTCTGGAGGCAAACTTTTTTCCCCTCCCAAAAGTGATCACAAGGCTTCCGCTACCTTGGTAGACTCTGAGGAACCAGGATACACAATCAGAACTGAAGATGGCTGGACGAATAATAAACTTTCCTTGGGATGTTAGCAAGCACATTAATTCCAGATACAAATCACCTCAAGACACCTACTGATTGGAGTACTAGTCGATGGTGGTTTCAGAACCATCGGATACCCAAGGTTTCGAAATACGTTGGTATAAATAAAAGGTAACCAGGTCCACAATTTGGAGAGTGAATTGACAAAGTTGGCTGATGAGCGAGGTTAATATTATTAGTAGGCATAGGTAACACCTATTACCTATACAAACCCTCCCCCTCCTCCTCTATTCATTGATATTGAAATCTTCGATGTTGGTATGTCTACACTGAAAATAAATATCGCAGTTTCAAAGAATCAATGGAATTCACTCATTTGACAACTGATCATTTCTAATACTAGCAAAACTGTTGCGGGTATTTAAGTTATATTTTTAGTTGTTATGAGTAACAGAGAGAGCTCCTCAAAAGTTCCTCTGATCAAAAAGTTGAAATGAATGATGGCTACTTCATCCGAATATGTTTACTGAAGCTAGTATTTTCCCAATTTTCAGCGAAGCTGAGGGCAGCAATCCGCCAAGATTCTCCCACTCAGTTCGAGTTTTCGGAGTTGTTCGGATAGCGAGTAAGTATTATTACATCGTCGTATGAAGTTATATACCCTGAACATGCATGGATATTGTTTTGCAGGTGGGTGTAAGTAGGTATCCTTGACTAATGCGTGCTGAACGAGAATGGTCAGGATAAAATATTATCGCATTCCAGTTTATTCAGATCACGAGTAGGAGGTACCAAGAGAGAAAACCACAGTCATGCAGCATGGCTATAAGAGCGAATTTTCGAAGTTTTCGGCATCTTCCTCCTCCGCCTAAAATTTTCTGAAAATTAATTTTCGGCCAATGTTTTCCCAACTTGATACCATACAAAATTAAAACAGGAGTAGTTTTACGTAAAGTAAAATTTGGGGTGGAAGGAGGGGGAGGGGGAAATCAAAAATGTTTTGAATACCAGAAGAGTAGGTATTAGGTACGTAACAAATTTTTTGTTCCATTTTTTGCCGAGTAACACCTCGGTTTGTAGATTTTCCAACGCTGAACACGATGGTGAAGTCAGAATTGCGATATCCCATTCCGTTATCAGATTAGAGCAGACGAACCAGGAAGAACATCTCAAGAAATAACCACGTTCCTTCATCTTCAAAGTGCTCCAGTTTGAGAACGGAATGAGATATCGCAATTCTGATTTCACCATCGTGTTCAGCGTACAAAAACCTTTAAAATGAGGTGTCACTTGTCAGACTGTTTCATTTTGGGAATTTATGGGTAATTTCCCCCCCCCCCCCCCTAAAACTCCCCAAAACTCCCCCTTAGAGTGACCCGATTCTGCCCATCTTCGAACTTAGCCTTTCGATTGCCAAGACAGATTTTTCGTGCAAATTTGAACTTTTTATCTCAATTCTTTCGAGAGTTATCGTCTGGAATGACACATACATATATAAATATATAAATATATAAATATATAAATATATAAATATATAAATATATAAATATATAAATATATAAATATATAAATATATAAATATATATATAAATAAATATATATATACATATAATTTTTGGTGTCTTTCGGCAGGGAATTCAGGATGGTCTGAAACGGATTTTGGTATAAAAATCTTTCGGAAATTCGAGTTTTAAAAATTTTGGACCGAGAACAATAGCTTCCTTTTCTTCGAAAATTCGCTAAAAACGGATTCACTGGATAAGTTATTCATTCCCATGTAAACAAAACTTTTTCGAAAAACTGTTTGATTTATTATAATAAATATACTTCGTAATTTCTTATCAAATATTGGTGGTTTGCGTTTCACAATTCAAATGTATAATCTAAAAACCGATTAAAAAAAGGGGCCGCTCAGTGGTTTCAAAACGGGTTAGGCGCTACAAATGGGTTAGATGCTACAAATTCTGCCTCAACTTTTTATTGGTTTCTGTATAGATAATCGTTGTTTCTATATGACGGTTATGTACGAAATACAACGTCCATTACTATTGGTACGATATTACGGTTTTGCAAAGCTGAAATATTGAGGGCACATGCAGATCGATTCCCAAATTGTCTAATATACATCGAAATCCGCTGTAAAGTTGCCGACTGTAAAATCCGACAGGACGAATATCCAATACTGGGACTAAACTTTCCTGTAGAGATGGGAGTCTCGAGGAAAGCTCTGTCGGGCATGCGCAGAGGAAGAAATTTTCAGACAGATTTCGAAGAAATTAATATGGGCCCACTGTCCACGAAACTCTCAACTACCCTCAAAATTTCAGCTCGTCGCTATCATTCCTTTAAATTAATATTAGCGTTGTAAGAGAAACAAAAAGAGGAAAACTACGGTTGGAAGCGGATGTAGGACCATTGGACACCAACTCGCACATAACCTCAAAATCTAATTGACCATTTCGTACATACCACATACCTACACGTGATAAATTGTACTCAGCTCTCTGAGAGAGCAAGAATTCCGGATTTTATGTGACTTGTGTGTCTACGAAATCAAGCGGATGTCATGCGAAGCTTATTTTTCCCCACTTCCTTGTTGAAATGAACCAAACCCTACTAGTTTCATTGCTCACGGACGTTTTATTTCCAGTAAAGAATAGACCAATTCCACGCATGCGCAGTGGCAGCGTGGTAACAGTAGGGAGTCTTCGCTTGATCTACCATTATCAGGTTAGAATTCATCATTCACGTTAACCTAGTGAAAGCGATGTTCTTTCATTGATTTTATGAGCTTCTGCAAAAATTGTGTCATCCGTGAAATGAAGGAAATAAGCGCGAAATTTACTGGCACATTTGGGAGAAGGAACTTTTTATTCGAAAAAATCAGTCTAACTTTTGTGTACCTTCACGGTTTAGAGATTCTGCAAGCAGGCAAGTGAAATATACTACCTCACAATTACCTATAAATAGTAGACCCACTATAAATAGTCTGGCAGATTTTTCTGTGTGCATGGGATCACCCTCTCCACACCACCATTTGAGTCGTTGGAGGGAGGTCAGTTACCCCAACCTAACGGTGCCAAACTACCCTACGGCCACCTTTCTCACTTTTGCTCTGAACCTCATCAGGTTATAGTGACCGTCTCTGTCGTCTACGTGTGCCTTTTTTCACAAGCCCATTTTCAAGAAGTACGAGTTGGATGAGCTAGCAGAACAGCGTGGCTACACAGTCATACGACTGCCCCCCTATCATTGAGAGTACAATGCTATAGAACTTATTTGGGCGCAAATTAAAAACGATGTTGCGAGGAAAAATAGAGAGTTCACCCTGGGTGCGGTAGAACGTCTGACAAGAGAAGCTGTAGAGGAAGTGACGCCTGCAAATTGGTTCAACGCTGTACATCACGCGAAAAAAATAATTGAAGAAGCTTGGGAGGCAGAGATTGCCCTAGAGCAGAATGTGCAACAGCTGATAATCCGCTTAGAAGAAAATGACTTCGACTCTAGATCCGAAGATGAAGAAGGGATGAGTTGTTCTGATCAAGAAAACGACCCCACACTTGAAGGAGTATACAGATTGTCCCAGAGTGATTGATGGTTTATATTATTTATATTGTAGTAATGTTAGTATACCTATAAAATTCGTCAAATGCTGTTTTATAAGAGTAAATAGTTTATAATAAAAATGTTTAAAATAATGTTATTAACTTTCAATTGAGTTAGACTCTACTTTTTTGAATTCGAAGTTTGTCCAACATTTCATAAACTTTTGAACACATTAGATTTGGTCGATTTTTAGGGTCAAATGTAGCGTGCATTACAATTTAGAAAGAATTGGAAATTGTGAAATTTTGTTGAAAATTTGCATGACTCGTTCACCTGATCAATTATTATGATGAGAACAATCAATTTATGCACATATTAGCATAGATTCGTATTTAAACTCTCGTATTTAAAATTTAAAATAGCACATGAAACATAAAAACTTGAAAAATATTTGTGGTTTTGAGCCAGTTTTCAAAATGTTTAACGAATGAAAGTGTTGCCGTTCATAATTTGTCAAAGTTGGAGGTGAATCCTCGTATTACACTTTTTTCACGATAATGCGGTAGAGAATTTTCCCTACACTTGTCGGCGGTGAGGACCTAGCAAGATGACGTTATTTCTGTTTCCTGGAGGTATACCGACTCCGAACCTTCTGTTTTCTGGATGACTGCAGAATTCGTGACACATTGCACAGACTGTAGGAAGTATACTAACTTAAACACAGAACTTGAAATGTGGTGTAGTATAAGGTATAACAAGTATTTCCTTTTCTTTTCCCCCAGATATTTATTATCCAGATCTGTGTTACGTAACAAAGGAAGTCCATGTTATGGAAATAGAGCTACGTTCCGGAAAACCTTGAAAAATATAAGTTATGCGCGTTGCTAAGGTTCGTGGAAACACAGGGGTACAGAAGGACCGACACAGTGTAACGTCCGTATGGTCGGATGAGCACAGTTGTTGGATCTACTCGTTCTTTCTACGTAATCCCGGATTTATCTACCCATTATTCATATACCTACATAATCAAATAGTTTTTAAACTTGTTTGTCCACAAAAGAAAAAAAAGTTACGTTTTTTCAGCAATTATATGTCTAAAAACAAAAATTGTCTAAACAATGAAGTAAAGTAAAGTAAACAGCCATTCCAGGCTGGGGCTTTTCGTCCGACTACCCTGCCAGCGTCGCGGACGTGATTAGCTGTCCTCCAGTGAGAGGATCAGAATTCGGCCTGATCATTTCGCTCTTTGCTTGGCTACTCATCGCCTCGCCCTCTTGAGTGGAGAGAGGTTCGCCCAGCAGCTGCATGGGTCATACTTTGGACGTGTCACCACGTGCCACGGTGGTCACCCATCCAAGTACTAACCACGCTCGAGGTATCTTAACTTCGCTGATCTCACGGGAACCGGTTTATTCCACCTGATAAGGCCGTTGAGCTAAAACTTAAAGTTGTAAGTCAATCAGTAGTAGTGCGTGGGCTCTGAAAATGGCGGGCCACCAAACCGGAACCCAAATCAACAGATTTTTCTACAAAATACCTGTACATGTTTTCCAACAGTGGAGTCTTCTTACGAGAAATGGGTGGATTTTAATCAACCACAGCTCTTAGCAGGTCAGAATGTAAGCACTGTCTTCACAGTTGTTCTGACCAGTACCCGGGATTACCAGAAGCTAAAAGTTCTATAGCTTCATACGAGGAGGTGGCTGCGGGGCAATCCCACCCACTTCCAAAAATAAAATATGTACAAAAATGTGTGAGGACAACGTGAAAAAATATGAGTAATGTCGTCGTTAGGAAGGTAACCACCACCACTTTCAGAGCACCAAGAAAGAGATCACGAGTTAGGACCATAGTCCCATTATGACTGAAGAGTATAGTGACTAGATAATTCATGGCTTGTGTAATGACTAGAACCGAAGTACTACAGAAATGACTAAGTAAAGACTAATGAGATGAATGGCAAACTAAAGAAATAAGAACTAGAGTAAAGGTAAAGAAATGAAAAGACTAAGTGAACGAAAAAAATTCAAATAACACTACAAATACCAAACGTTATTCTACGAAGTAAAAATATTTCAACGTTTTAGGCCCAATGCAATAGCTCCATAAATAAACTGCAAAATGAAGACACTAACACTGACAAAGTAATTCCATTAAAAAACTCAGGAATTAAAATTTATAGGTAAAATCCAGTATTCGTTGATTTAGAGATAAGTACCTACCTACTCAATAACTTTCTTATTGAAATCAGAAAAATTAGCAATCATTTCCTTCCCTACTGACAACATTGTCAAAGCATTACTTAAGTCTCTCTTGAGTCACAGTTGATCGAATAAACGTTTTATTCTTTTAAGGGCCGAAAAACAACGCCCAGCTTCTGCAGAAATCATTGGAATTGTAATCAATAATGTTAGTAGTTTCTCAGTTTCAGAATAGGTATAAACTAAATTATTGTTGTGCAAAAACATCAGAAAGGGTATTGCGCCTGTGAAATGAAGTACTAGAACCTAGAGACTTATCTGTGTACTCGTATATTGACGTTGATCCATCCACAAGACCACAGACAGGATACAACGCACTTAAATAATTACCACAAATCCAAATCTGTCGCGGGAACTCGAATGGGAACATACAAAATTCGAAACCTAAGCAGAAAATTGAAAACTCAACAGAGGAATAGGAACAGAATGGCGAAAGTGATTCACAATTTTTATGGGACAACAGATCGAAGGACAAACATCTCCTATCGAGATGACAAGATGAATTGAAAGAATCCAATCGATTGTGAACACAAACGATTTTTGGATGGAAATGTGGGCCCCAGCCCAAAAGGGGCGTGGCTAACCAAATTTTCACTCAACTGAGCTTGCGCGGACGGGCCACTTTTCTCGGTTACCATGGCGACACCAGGTCCCAGGACCTGCAACTTTCAGAAGCCTAGGTTTCGATTTCGATTGCAAGACATCGATTACTGTAGCTAAATTCCGATAAAATGCTCCATGGAGCTACAGGGGAGCCAACATGACGGAAACACATATTGAATATCCATAGCCAGAGAACTCAGTCGAGTCGCTGTTGAACTCTGTGAAAAATGCTAGGTACAGTATGCGGAGGGAAATTCGAATGCCAACTGAACACATGGTTCGAATTTTTTTTACTCTTAGCGTTTCTGGGTGCCAGGGCAGTGGCCCAAGTGGCCTTATGGACGCAACGCCCCTGAAATCAATAAATTTTGCCTCCATCGAACACTAATTGTGGTAAAGTTTGAAGGTCGATAAGTTAATTAACTGTCTGAATGTGAATCTGGTGTCTGGTGCTCTGGTGACTGGTTATTTCACTTCCTTATGAAACTGGCAAAGGAAAAATGGTAGAAAACCCTTGGTAAGTGGGACAAGACAACGTATTCAATCAAAAATTACATCCCATTTAGCTTTCACTTCCATAGGTTCAATGAAAATTGGCCCCTCATCTAGTTACTCGAGCTTGATTCACTATCAGAGAATCCTCGATGAACCAAATTCAGGAGCTGGAGGACAGCTGGCAGTTCTCAATTTCCTCCCTCCACACTTCCAACTGTTTTTCACCGACGTCGGATCTCTGTCGAGAAGTATTTCATAACATATTCGAAATTAACTTCTTCCCTCGAACTCAAAGATATCCTCCTTAATCGAACAACGAAACTGGATTCATAAAACCTTGCGCGATTTGAATCCGCAGTTCCCGATAACTGTGATAATTTGTCTGCAGTTCGAAATCGAAATGTATTCACATTTGCGAGAAAAGCTTCAAGAGCTAAGTCAAAAAAGTTTCAAAGTTTCAAGCTAAGTCTGGTAGGTTTTCTGAAATTTCCAACCCCTCTTTTGTGAACCCTTCCTGTAGACCTGTGAAGAGTATTTGGGAGCATCCTTGGACCAATCGAATGCTCATGCTGAATTTAGATTTAAGTTAGTTTGAATTGGGGGAAAACGCGACATACGGTGGAAAGACGAATTTTGTATTCCAATTTTTTCAGATTCTCCTTGAAACGTAAACCAACGAACTACGAGGTCGAAAAAATAGTTCTTGCTCGAATCTAAAGATTCGTCTTTGAGAATAATTAACCAAAATCTCAGCAAGCATGCTTTATTAGGATATTGGACAAATTATTTGCTAAGACCAAGGAACAAAAAATCCTTCGAAACCGCCGTTCGCGCAATGTCATTGCTAGAACAGAACCATCTGGGGAAACGCAGTTAGCCGATCTGCTGGACTTAGGTGAGGGACACTCCGATCTCTGATGCTAAGGTCTTTTGCCAGAAACACAGAACCGCGGGTCTCTTCTAAGAGTTCGAAGACGTCTGAAGACTGTCACCGTATTACCCTCACGCCTTCTACCTCTACAGCAAAACCGTACCTAAATTAATTACTCATTTTGTCTTAATGTATAGCTTTATCCTATGAATTATTATTATTTTGCTTCCTCACTACCGGAAGGTAGAAAGAAGCCTTGGATTCATGATTGAGTAAAAAAGAAAATCCCTGTCCTCCAAAATGAAAATTTCCACTACTGTTTTGCACTACCGTTTCCACTAGCGTTTCAGATATCAAGGAACATTTTTGGTTCCGTGTCTGTCTGTGTTCAATTCATTGTAACGCCCATAACTACCCGAAATAATGGTCGAAATGCGCTGAAATTTGGAGGGTAAGTGCAGGTTGGGTCACAGGTGGTCGCGTGCCAAAAATCATTGAAACTCGGCGCTGCGCGCCTCGCCAGGGGGCAAGCCCCCTGGACCCCCGGATGCTTACTGCTTAGAGCCTACGGCTAAAATTCAAGAAACATGGAACATGCTTTAGCCGCGCTTATATCTTTCAATCATTGACAACCAAACAAGCGTCATTGTTTACTATCCATTTATAACATCCATTTATATAGTTATAGTATGAAACTACGAAATAAATACCAAGAACAAATACGAAATAAATTCGTGATAAATCAAGAGCTTTCCAACGAATGGAAAACGATTTTTGTCCGATGAAAATGAAAGAAGTTTCATTTCCCTAGCAACTACTCGGTTGTACGTGAAAATCATCGTTAAAATTTCGTGACACTTCCGCATTACCCATCCCGCGTCACCCATCCCGCGTCACCCATCCCGCGTGACATTTTTCGGCTAGTTAGTCCAAGGCTAAAGCATGTTCCATGCTAAAAGTACTGCAACTTTCGTCTGTGCATGCGCATAGGCGAAATACTTGAAATAACTACCTCAAGTATCGTTGAAATGAGTTCAAACTTGAAGGGTCGATCAGGAATAATAATTTGATAGTTCCATATGAATTTCATTGAAATCGTACTGTAACTTTCATCTGCGCATGCGCGAACTTGAAATGTTGACCTTATCCTTGTAACGCTTCTAACTACGCGAAAAATATTCGTAGAGAGCTGAAATTTTGAGGGTTCATGTGGGTTGGATAGCGGGTGGTCCCTTATCAAAATATAATCATTAAGGCGCGCACGGATACTCCACCTGCCCACTGTATGAACATACCCAACTGTTCTATACTTCCACATGATTCAAGTGAGGTAGGTATACTGCCTACTCTAGCTATACTGCCTTCCCATCAACTACGAAGAATATATTTAATTTCATTGCATCCAAAATAATGTAGACTTTTGTTTTCACTTAGGTAGCTAAAAGGAACTCCTAAAAACTGTGTGATTTTTCTTAAAAACTGTGATTTTTTACAATAAAATTTTTGGTTGATTGATTGACATACATTTTTGGAAAATGTCTCGATGCAAATCCGTTTCAGAAATTCTGAATCCACCCCTAGATTTAAACTAATAACCACCTTCATTTTTTATTTTTTTTTAAATAGTTTTTTATTACCTACCAACAGTTGTAAAGAATTGTGACTCCAAACAGTAAACTACTATTTCAATATAAAAAGAGAATTTGCGCGAAAATCGATCAAAGGCTTGTCAAATTTGAGTTATTGTGGGTCAAGTCTTATTTTTCTACCCCTTTCTTATAGCAAAATTCCTAGTATCTTTACTCTCGTAGACTCAGGACTAGGCCGATTGCAAAGAGAACGATAAAAATTGGATGAAAGTTGTGGTCACGTTTTCGGAAGCTGTGCCCCACCTCTCTCCCATTAAACAGGAAAACACCTCGTCTATAATACATCAAATTATTGTGGTCCCACGTGCAGCCTAATGGCCGAAACCAAAGCCTCCTCTTCCATTTAACCTCCATCTCGACATAAATATCAACATTCCAGAAATTGGTGAACATTTTGCAACGTCGTTTGTCTCCGTTTGACCCTCGCGACCAGCGCAACTTTAATAATGAGCTCCCTGTTCTTTGGGCCCGGCGTTAAAATACTACGTCTTTTCACGGAAGTCCAGCTGTAGCCTTGAGATAGGCGACTCAGTGATGCGAGGGACAGAATGATGGGCTGCTCTCCTAGGAGACGCGTGTCTAATGGAATCAGGTCACATCCATCTGGACCTTTCTACCACATCCTAATCTTACGCTCATTGAGTGAAATCTCAGAGTCATTGATAAGAAAAAGGAGATGGGCCAATACCTTGATTTTTACTCCTTCATCCTCCGATGTAGTGTAAACTATATCCACCTGCTGAATAAGGCGCATGGTGCTTCAGTCAAATGTTAACTCGAAAACGTCATGAACGTTGGGAATTATGAGGCTCCTGTGTTGAACCCTGCTATGCTAAACTTGCAAATGGAGATAAAGAGAGTTCAACAACAACAAGTTAAGCCCTTCTCTCGCAGGTTATGCTTTCTGTTTGAGCAGAAAGCTGGGTATTTACGTACTTCTGTGTTGTAGTCTGTGCTCTATGTTGAGTTGTCGGAAGAAAAAAATGCCAAAGAAAAGCTACAGGTAGGCAAATTACGAAATAATGAGATACAACAATGACATGGGCTCTAAGCATCGTTGAATCAGCTTTTCACTGTTCGCCATTTTGTATGATAACACTGACAACAGACTTCAACATGGTTTCGATTCCAGACTCTGTTATCGTTTACATATTTATCGTATCGTCGAGACGAGTCGATTTTTTCGACGGTTTCCTCGAAGTTTGACACATGTAACACATTTAGACGTCGTAAACTTCCCGAGCATGAATAATAATAATAATAATAATAATAATAATAATAATAATAATAGTAGTAGTAGTAGTAGTTTATTGAGAGATAATTTACATTATAGCAACGTCTCAAACGAGATGATACCTATCTACTGAGATACCTTTATCACCTACCTACTGAGATACACACATCCAACAGAGGGAGAAGGAACAGGTTTCTATGTGCACATCCGAAAGCGAGGTGCGACGTACCGACCATAACCTGGCATAAATCACTATAGGCACGCGGGAGCATCCCGCTCGTCAAGAAACTCGAAACCTCCATACCTACCCACCTACCCACTAGTACCTACTCATTTTTTTTTAGTACCTACTCAGCGACCAAGAACACTGTTTACATGACAGAACAAGTAGGGTTTACCCCCCCCCCGCCACCACGGTAACTCGGTCCTCTGGGGGTGTTCCGATGTTGCGTTTTTGCACACACACATTCCCGAGGAGCCCCTGAGGACGTGTGCCAAATTTCAAACCTCGGGACCATCAGCTGCCGGAATTATAAAAGTTTGCTATTTCAAGTTTTCCATTTGTTTTTCTTGTTGTTCTTTGACAGGGCTACAGCCTTACAGACTTACCTAACGGATCGAGCTGAAAGTTTGCACACACATTCGTTATGCCCCAAGGAAGTATGCATTTTGTGCATTTTGCTAGGATTGATATCCAGTTTGCCCGCCGAAGGAACATGCTCGGTGCTTTGCACTTCGAACTAGGATGTGCATATCGAAACCTTTGCCCCGGCGGGAGAAAGCCCCGCCAAACAGCATTGAAAATAATTTCAAGGTTTGTGGGGAAGGAACAGGTTCCTACATGCACATCCAAGTGCGAGGTGCGAAGTACCATGCTACTTCAGCGGGCAAAATGGATGTCTTTCTTTTTTCGACTGAGGAGGTTTTGTTGGCGGGTAAATTTTTACAACAGGCTGTTGAGGGGAATATATTACATCTTTTTGAATTGGTGAAGTAAACATTTTTCCCAGTAGGAACCTAAAAACTTTCTCATAGGTACCTGCTTACTCAGCACCTACTTACTACCTACTTAACACCTACCTACTTAGTACTACCTACTTAGTACCTACCTACTGAGTACCATCTAATTAGTACCTACTCAGTACAACCTTCTTAGTACCTACCTCTCAGTAGTCATACTCAGTACCTACTTTATACCTACACATTTTTTCCTAGTAGGTACCTGAAAAAAATTTCTCAGTACCTTCTTACCTGAAAATTTCGAAAATGGCGGGGGGGGGGGGGGACAAATTGCACTAAAGGCACTTCCTTACACATAGCGAATGTGTTTACAAATTTCAGCTCTTGAAACCCTCTCTAACCTACTCCTAAAAACTCCCCCCACACCCATTGGTGGGTGTTTATTTGGGGGGGGGGGGGGGGGGTGCACAAAAGGCAATTCCTTGGAGCGTTGCGAATGTGTGTGCAAAATTTCAGCTCGATCCGTTATGTCTCTGAGGCTGCAGCCCTGTGAAAGTAGAAGAACAGGAAGTATAAGAACTTGAAAAATATCGATTTTCAAATTTCTATAACTCCGGCACCTGATGGTCCCGAGGGTTGAAATTGGTACATGTCTTCAGGGGCCACTCGAAAATGGGTGTACGAAAAATCAACGCCGGAGACGCCCAGGGGCCGAGTTACGGGGGGGGGGGGGGGGGGGGGCTACCTGTTCAGTCACGTAAACAGTAGGAATTCTTGGTCGCTTCGAGTTTTTCGGTTTTCTTGGCGGGCGGGACGCTCTAGCGTCCCTAGATAGGGACGAGATGAACCATTGTTTTTGGACAAGACGAGTAATGTCCCAAAATTACATATTTAAATAATGCACGAAAATTTAACGTCTCTTTAAAACTAAACACTCATTAGAGTGACGAAAATACAGTTGAAAATGAGTTTCGGATGACGATACTACTGGTAAATACCAAAGCCGCGTTCCCAGGGCGCATGGCTTGTCAAAACCGCGAGTTGCCTCGAGTCACCTCGAGTAGCAGTCCTTATCGCTTCATCGCTTGCCCCACTTGTAAAAATGACCTGTATTTTGTATTAATAAAGACTTGGTTATTCTTCTTACAGGTATGAAATGTCCAGTTCAACGTCAACACTTTTTAGTGTTCAATTTGGTTTGGAAAATGTCCAGATTGGTTTCAAAATGCCCACATTGGTTCTAAAAAAATGTCCAATTCGGTTTGGAAGAGGTCCAATTCAACTTTGAAATGCTATATATTTAATATTATAGTTATGACAACATACTAAACTCAGCACGAACCAACCACAGCAGGCTGTGGGAACGGGTGCACGAGCCTGATGAGACTTTTCCTGCCTACTCGAGCCACAGGTCTTTGATATTCGACAATTTACCGCCTATTCATCGGAAGGCCCATGCCTCCTCGAACCATCTCGAGCCTGTCGCGAGCCTCGAGTCTCAGTGTTCCCACGGCGCGTGGCGTGACGAACGTCGGTTCAGACTGGCCATGTCGCACGTCCTGGGAACACGCGTCAGTAGCCCCATTTCATTAAAGTAAAGACTTTCTTCCAAAATGTTGATAATCCTGAAACCCACAGACATTTTTAACTAACTGCGTTGTTTGATGAAAATGTCACGTCAACCTCAACATTAATTTAACATAATGTGATGAGTGTGCAAATATGGTTTATGAACACTTCAACGAGATTTATTTGGGCGCCTACCGTTAAGCAGACATGTTTCAGAGGAATTAAGAAATGATATTGAATTATTAAATTATAGAACAAAACAGCAACTAAAATTACAAATCCGTGCAAAACTCGTTTGGTCGAACATTACATATTAGGTATCCAGGGCGAGCCGGTGGTCGAGCGGTTGGGACTGGGGCGGCGACGGGGGTCCGTCGTGTCGGTTCGAATTCCAACCTTTGGCGATTTATGAGCGAAAAGATCGGATCAAATTCTGATCGTTCTGAGAGGACAGCCGATCACGTCCGCAACGCCGGCAGTGCTGTTGGGCTTGAAGCCGAGCATGAAATGGCTCTTTATTTTACTTTCCTTACTTTTTAGGTATTCATTATGCAAAAATGGGTAGTGCATTTTTTTTTTTTGCAGCAACAGGGTCAGTCAGTGTCGTCGATAGTTTGTCCGATTGTTTGTGTCAATTCATATTGACGTCTGGGCTGTCCAGCGAGCCTGGAAGAGATGGACTCGTCCAATTGAGCATAGGCATCACGAATATCAATTACGTACATCCTGTACATAACTGACACGAGGGGAGTGAAATTTTACACAGCTGTACAACCTAAAACCTTATCGGAAATTCAAGAGAATTCATCATCAGGGATTCCGGTTACCTATCGGTGCATCATTTTCTGCTGCTAGTATTGTATGAATAACCGCTTACCTCTCGATTTTGATTTCACCTATGTCCCGGCGTGAGGGCTGAGTGCAGTACACCGGCGGTTTCCATGTTGACGGTTAAGTGTAACACTCCCAACTCACAGTGGTTTTTTTTTCTACAATAATTTGGTTTTACTTCATCATTTATTAGTTATGATTGACTTATTAGCTAGTTCCATGGATTTTTCCCCCCTCCAAATTCAGTTTCTACTGGGAAAAATTTTTCACTGCGAAAATATGTTTACTTCGCACCTCGCGCTTCGACGTGTATATAACATAGAAACCAGTTCCTGCCCCCCAAAACTTGAAATTTCTTTCAATGCTGTTTGGTGGGCAGCTCCCCCCCCCCCCCCCCCCCCCAAGGCGGCAATCTACAAGGTGGAATGAGAAGCTCTTGATGAGATCCTTCATTTGAGTTCATACCTACAAATTGAGAGAGAAACATTAATAGAGTATGAAGAAATGTCGGTCACAAAAAATGCCATCGAAATTTTTCCAACAAATAAAACGGTTGAGAAACACCAAAGAATTACGATTCCGGTACCACTAAATTCTCCTTAGGAGCATCCACCAATGAAATCGCCTGTCTCTGTCCATGATACCATTCCACATGTCTCAAATGTATTGCGGGTATCGATTCGCTCGGAAGGCGGGTGGTAGCTTTTCTTAGCTGATCAAATCGTACTGTAATTTTTCGATTGAACGCGAGTTCCGCAGTGGACATCTGATTAGTGGAATGAGGAGCGTTTATGTATAAGAACAAGAACTTTTGAAATCTAGTTTCAGAATTCGCAACGGTAGATTCTTTCAATATCTTTGACAGTGAATACTTGAACGTCTTGAAGTTTTCCGCCCCACCATTACTATAATGCCATTATTCGTGCAAAAATCATCGAACATTCGAGAAACAAAAGTGGAATTATTGTCTGTGACAAGTGTTTTAGGAAGCCCAAACCTAATACTAATACTTCCTGTAACTTAGCTAAAAATTGTATCTGGCTTAGAGACTTCAAATACTTCAGGCCATTTAGTATTGGAATCTAGCATTATAAAAAACATTTTGTTTTTAAATGCTGGCCCTGCAAAATCTAAATGGACGCTTTCAAAAGGTTTACTGGTGTCTGGCCATTTACCAACCAATGTTTTAGGAGACTCGGGTCTGGATTCAAGACATTCTTTACAATTTTAACATAATTGAGTAATATCACTATCCAAATTAGGCCACCAAAAATAAGATCGGGACGCGGCCTTCATTTTTGAAATGCATAAATGATGACCATGGAGCTCCTTTGTAAGATTTGCAACCGATTTTTGGTGGAGTATGATGACTCTGTATCCCCAAAGTATGACACATTCTTCAATCCATAACTCTGATTTCCGATGAAAATAAGGTTTGAGCTGATCACCTTCCACAGTGTCAGGCCAACCATCTGTAAGATAGTTAACGATTTTTTTGAGGTATCTATCCCAGCTTCTTTCTAACTTAATTTGCTGGTAGCAAACAGTTATGAACTCCTCAACAAAATTCAAGTACGTACCCCCCCCCCCCCCCCCCACCGCCCTCTCACCATCATATTTTACGGTTTCTCGGAGAGGGAATCTACATAGAACATCGGCTTTATTCTTTTCGCCTTTAATAGATTCTAGTTTATAGTTAAAATTTGACAAAACAGTTGCCCAACGTGGTAGTCTTCCTGCTGCCATTTGTGGTATTCATTTTTTCTCGCCTAGCAAATCCAATAAAGGCTTGTGGTCGGTTCGAATTGTGAAAGAACATATCATTAAAAATTCGGTTCGAATTGTGAAAGAACGTCCCATTAAATTTAATTCAACTCCTTTTTGAAGTAGTTAAATTTAGTTAGTTGAAGTTTAAAGAGGTTGCAAAATGGTAGCTAAATGGCGATTAAATCGGCCATGGTAGGCTAACATTCCTACAAAAACTCTAACCTCCGTGACAGATGTTGGAGGTGGAGCGTCCTTAGCAGCTCTCATTTTTTCTTTATCCTTATGAAGACCCCCCCCCCCCTGTTAATCAAATTACCTAAACATTTAATTTTTGATTCAGCAAATTCACATTTGTTCCTATTCAACCTGAAACCTGCTTCGCGCAGTCTTGTTTAAACATGTGTTATGTTTGAATTATGTTCTTCTAGGGGTTTTCCGGAGAAAATTATATCGTCCAATAGGTTTGTAGCACACTCACAACCTTGCAAAGGCCTTTTCAGCTTCACGCTGAAAAATTGTGCAGCAGGTTACGTGCCGTAAGGTAACCGGTGTACTCCAAGATAGAATTTTGGATGTTTCTTCATCCACCCTTAGCTGATTGTAAGCGTTAGAAAAATCCAACTTCGTACAAAATATACCAACTTGTAATTTAGCAAAAATGTCTTCCATCCTAGGCATAGGGTATTCTACATCTTCCAAGGATTCATTTATTGTACCCTTATAATTGGCACATATCCTAACTGTGCCAATGGTTTTCATCACCGGGACGAGTGGTATCCCCCATTCTGAAAAATCTGTTTTTGAAATGACTCCTAGATTTTCTAGTTTGTCTAATTCCGAAATTACACCATCCTTAAATGCATATAATATGGAACTGGCCTAGGCTTAAAAAATCGAGGCTTTGCCTATTTAGGAAATGTTAATTTGATTTCGCCAAACTTATAATTGCCTAGTTCATCTTTGAACAAGTCTGGAAAATCGTGGAAAATTTTATTTCTCAGTTTGGCTTTGGTTTTGGCTTCGCTATTGTTTAAAGGAACGTTGAATTTAGAGATTAAATCCCTGCGCAGTAGAGGTTTTGATCCTCCTGGGACAACTAACACTACCACCTGATGAAATATGTAGGTTCTTTTTGAACGAAAAACAACAAAAAAAATCGATTTTTCACGAAAACCGCGGATCAACCGGCCAAAGGGTAACCGGTCATGAAGGTCTCGGTCCCGACAAGACCGGTTAAGAGGGACTAAGAAAACCGGAGGGGTTAAGAAAACTTATTGAACCATTGTTTCATCCGGGTCGACTTTGAGGTAACTTGAGAAAACTAGATCAACTTCAGAGAACATTTACCTATCAAGAACGATGAACGAAAACTTTATCTTTTATCAGTTTCTGAGAAAGAAGAATAAGTTGAAAAATTCACATACAATTCACACACAAAATAATTTCAAGACAAAGTGGATTTTCTAAGAATTACGTTTTAACAACTTTGCTCTCTACAACGATGTCTTTGATAGTTCTGATCGCTGTTATGGCTTTTGAGAGTTGCATTCTTATGGTTTCCTTGAGTTTCCTGTTCTTGAGAACGTAACTCTGGGCAACAATCTTGAAAGACTTACACGATAAGAGTGTACTTTATTTGTGACCTGACGAATCAATACAGCATTTTCAAACAGTGTTTCATGCGTTGGAATCCTGAGTTGAACAACACTGTACAGCTCGCGTGACTGCCCCTTCAACTGAAGGAATAGGCGTTTCTGCTTTACCCGCAGTAGTTGCGCGGCGTGACTGCAATCCCTTCCTTTCGACTGCAGAACCTTCCAATCGAAGATGTTCACAATCCCACTACACCTTCATATATTATAATGATGAAGTTGATACTGAACCCAGAATTCTTGGTTCACAGTTGGGATAAAGTACGCAAATGGGTCACGAAGCCTGCGAATAAACACGAAAATCAAAAACGTCGGGAATTGGTAATAAGGGGAAAAGATCCAACGTTAACTCTTTCTGTTGGAAAGAAGAAAACTTGGGTTTTTGTTGAGAAATTTATGAATGGCACGAAGGTAACTACTTATCGTATGTATTACCAGAAGCTGAGTGGGTGGCCAAAAATATCTTTCATTCATATTTTCCGGAGGGCTGAAATAGGCTCTGTCAAATTGGATGCCATCTGACTAATCAGACATTTCATAATCCGACAGCAATAAGTTCACAGAATGCATAATCTGATATCAGAGGATATTTTATTGATAATGTGTAGGTAGGTACCTAATAATAAGATGCTTCATAATATTGTGGTTCTGCATTGCTAAACAAACGTGAAGATTCTTCGGAAACATTTATTTTTTAAAATTTAACTTTAATTTTAATATTCTGAGTATTATTCTGAATATTCGGTGTTCCTTAAAACAAAGTTATGTGAATGTATTTTACCATATGTTGAAGGCAGTGCACGTCGGTATACGAATCCTGTGACTAAAATTTCCATTCATATTTTCTAAGTTAGCGTTCTTGTCTGTTGTTGCAGAACTGCAGTGATCAGGGATGACCGTCAGGGAGGCGAAGATGAGTGAAGACACAGGAGATGAGGAAACCGGGAAACAGGAGTTAGAAGTTAGCGAAGACCAGCTCCCAGAACGAGGGTCCTGGGGGAACAAACTAGATTTCATACTATCCGTCGTAGGTCTCGCCATAGGTCTAGGGAATGTATGGAGGTTTCCCTACCTCTGTTACAAGAATGGAGGCGGCGCGTTTCTTATCCCGTATTTCCTCACGCTTCTCTTAGCCGGTATCCCGATGTTCTTCCTCGAGCTGGCGCTCGGCCAAATGCTGACGATAGGAGGGCTGGGAGTTTTCAAAATTGCCCCAATATTCAAAGGTACGTAAAACCACAACTCGAATTTCTACTAAGTTGACTTCCAACCGTCACGGGGCCATTTCGTTTTAAATGTTTCTTCTTTTCAACGATTAGTTGCAACTGTAAAATTCCCCCCTCAATTTAAAGTAGGTATCTATAAGAATTCGGAGTTTTCTTTTCAGTCCTAACGTTTATTAGGATTTTGTTAATTAGTAGATACACGAACAAAACTGTATAGAAATCGTTTATATCACAACGTACCTGCATATGTTCGACATAGAATCTCACGCGAGTTAAAAAAAAATCGAACTTTAAAAAAAAAATTTGCCATTAATGTTCAGATTGATTTCCCTTTTTAATTCATAGATTCAAAACCCAAATTGGATAACTCGATACGAACTAAATCACTCGCGAAGAAATCGTGGAAACCCATTTCAAAGAAAAGCGGAGTTATTGAAAAGTTGTCTATTTCCACTGATACACGAAAAAACTCGAAAAGTGTTCTGTTAAACCGGTTTCGGTGATCAAGCCACCGTCAGTAACAAACAGCTAAAGCAAACAAAGTTTTTATCTGTTACTGTCGACGGTTTGCTCACCGAAACCGGTATAACAGTGTATTTTTCGCGTTTTTTCGTGTATTAGTGGAAACAGACAACTTTTCAATAACTCCGTTTTTCTTTGAATAACTCGAATTCGAGTTCAATATAGCGTCAGCAAAGTTAGAAATATCAGAAACTATAATATAATTCTACAATAACTATGCATCCTAACCTAATATTCAGAGTGTATTCCAAGGAAATTACGGCGATAATGTTCTTACGACTGTAACTTCTCTAAAAATTCAAATGTTTATTTGAAAACTCCAATAGTGCTTTGCCATACCTTCCGGAGGAATCCGCCATCACTAGCAAGTCGAGTACTGGAGCTTTCGATATAGACATAATCATCAGGCCGCTGAGAGAACACTTAAGTAGTTTTATTGAAATACCAAAAAGTAATACTAAAGTCGTTTAGTATTCTCGGGACGGCCTGATGGAGATGTCCTTACAACGCAAGCGCTCGCCTCCAGTACTCTACCAGCTAGTCACGACAGATTCTTGCAGAAGGTACAATAATTTTTCATCTACTACTAGCGGAAATAACTCATTCGATTTAGTACTAAACAGTAATTATTTACCAGAAATCCTGTTTTTTAAATAACCTATGGTTTTTTTTTTTTTTTCAAGAAAGTTAAGTTTACTTTTTCTCACAAAATGGGTTGGGGCTCAAATTAGTTAGAGGGCACCTCCATGTAGAATACAACGTTTCCTGATACCATGAGCGTCCCTTATAATGAGGTGTCTATACTCCAAAAATGTTGTTAGTGTTTTAATATTTTGATAGATACTTGGAAGACAAATTAAAACACACCTAAATGTCTGGTCTCAAACTCGCCCTCTTTATGAGCATAGTTCATAGAGCATAGGCATTTCTAGCCTTCGAATAAACGTTGGAATAAAGATTTTATATTTCAACAACGTTCAACCTATTTGTTCTATGTGTGGTTCTTAATGGATTTTTTTTTTTAAATTTTGCTACGGAATTACCTACTCGTAGGTTCAGGGTACTTTGTCACCATGAGGATACCCATGCTTATTTTTAATTTTTTAATTAATCTAAATTCGGACAATTTTATATTATTATGTGAATGATAATCCTTACAATTTCGATCAATTACATATTTGCAGTAAACATGCACACAATATTTCGTGTATTGTGAACATCGTCATCGTTGCGCTTTTATAACACTAAAATATGATTGTTGCTGTTGCCGTTAGAAGTCTACATTTGCTTCAGTGCTTGTATAATAGCATATAATATCTTCTTGAGTCATATATACCTAGATGGATTATTTTGGTTATGCAGGAATCGGCTACGCCGCAGCTGTAATGTCCTGCTGGATGAATATCTACTACATTGTAATCCTTGCCTGGGCGATATTTTATTTCTTCATGTCCATTAGATACGGTGAGTGTCGTTGACGTTATTATTGGAAGTATTTTGTATTACTTATTTCAATGTTGGGGCAATCAGCAGAAACGTACGCAGGTAGCATTTAGAACATATGAACTCATTTTAGATATTTCAGTTACTGGGATTATATTTGGGGATCCAGTCATAATAGGAAAGCTGCATTAATCATCAGGAATCTGTCTGATGCAACAAGCGGAAGAACACTAAATCCAATCGAAAAATTACAGCTGTAGGTGGAGTTGTGTATCTCAAAAACATGGAAAATGTAAAGAAGTGAAGTTATTGCAATGCATAAACACCAGCAATTCGCATAAATGACATATCAAACTTTAACAATAATTTAAATTCTATCCGTATAGGAGCTAAACTTATTCGAAATTATTCGAAACCCTTAACCTACTTCTGAATTTCAAAACACATTTCAACTCTTCCACTGAGCTTCCAGGTGGAATTAGTTTTTCGGATTTTGTTTCAGACGTCCCGTGGAGAACTTGTAGCAATTATTGGAACACCAAGTACTGCGTTAATACTTATGAGCGGAATCAACTTCGGTGCTGGAAAAAATACGTAAACGAGACGTCCTACAACACTTATTGCCAACTGAACAGCAACATGAATGTGTCGAGCAAGGAGCTGACTGACCCCGTAAAAGAATTCTGGGAGTAAGCAATGTGGTAGCAGCTTACTGATTCAAATCTCCCTGAATTCCAATTGAAGAAAATAAAATCATTGACTTGAACCATCAGCGTCACCAATCTTTGTCTTGTCATGTGAGTTCGTAGTTGCAATGTAACCAGCTGTTGCTGATGTTTGTATCGACTTTACAGGCGCCGAGTACTGCAAATATCATCCGGTGTTCAGAACATTGGCAACATCAGGTGGGAGTTGGCAGGGACACTGCTCCTGGTCTGGGTCATGTGCTACTTCTGCATCTGGAAAGGGGTCAAATGGACTGGAAAGGTATTACTTTTGCATGAAACTCGTAACAACTTGTTATAGCAAACAAGTTTTCAAGATGAGCGCAATGATAGAGATGAGGGCTGTTTAATCCTCCAAGATTTCTGAACCCCCCAGTGGAAGAAACAGTCGTGCTAAGGCTGAAATTATCCCATTTCTTCAGCTCCTACATTACAGTCATCAACTTTACAGTAATGGATATTGAACACTGTCCCCACCGAGTTCCCGAGCTTTACAGTTCCTGTGGCGTCACCAGACGGCACCATGCTGCATGGCGTGATAATGCAACTCTGAACTAAGAAAAGGCTGAGCAATTCAAATAACCACAAAAATATTGCCTCATTACTTGCATTAATGTTGTCTAACGATCTAGATATCTAAAAAAAATTCTATTTCGCAGGAGAATTTAGTTCATGATGAATGTTTTTCTGACATATTTCGGAGGATGGACGATCTCTTTTTATAACATGTTGAGTGAGGTTAAGGTAACTATTACGGTCGTCTGCTAGGTTCGTTCCAGAGTCGTACCATGGGGCTTAACAAAAAGAACAATGAATCGGGGCAAAATGTGGTATGTAAGGCAAAAATGCCAGATTCAATGAATGCCTCATGACTCAAATGAAGAGCTTTCTCATTTGCATATTAACTCATATTGCAATTTCTCATATACATATATTAACCAAAAAGGAACAACAGGAGGATCATACTTGATATACAACTCAGTTCCTTAGGAAAGTAACTGTCGCACTCGACAACTGGCCGTAGATACTGAAAGAGAAAATGAAGGGCTGTAGCCACATAGCAAGCTACGAATGTACATAGAAGCATTACCTACACAACTCTAAATTACCTTCTGCTACTCCGTGTTGATACCGTGGTAGGTGCGTGGTAGGTATCTAGTTTTATCAATTCCTAATAAATCGCTAACCATTCACAGGTCGTTTATTTCACTGCACTGTTCCCCTACTTTTTACTGACGGTTTTGCTGATCAGAGGCATCACGCTGCCGGGTGCTGCTGAAGGCATCTACTTCTACGTCAGCCCAAACCTCTCGAAACTGGGAGATTCCGAGGTGAGCTCAATAAATCATGAAATGTGAATTATATACATAACTATATGCTATATGATATACGATAGGTACCTGATATGTCCACTCGCCTTTGACATTGCAGACGTTCCTTATCTGATTCAGTCCCGTGTCTGTTAATTTATTGACTAAAGGCCTAAGTGTTCGGATAACATGCACCAGTCAGGTTCATCCAATTTTTATGAAATTTACTGATCATATACTACAGATTTTTAGGTCGGCATATGATGAATTCCATTTGAATCCCATCGATATTTTCGTTTTTACTTGCGCTAACGTGGAATCCATGTAATTCCCGTAACTACTCCTATTCTTTTCAAACTATATTTTTGCGTTGTGGATGAGGAGTTTGCCACACCTTAGCAGGTACATAGTTTGACATTATAATCGTTTATGAGCGTTGGATAGTTTTCGCCATCCAAAAATCTACTGACATTTTGAATTTTAGGGCGTAATAACCAAATAATTTGACGTAGACACCTGGAGTTTGGAAGTATCCACCGTCTAGATACTGTATGTTTACACAGTATTGCTGCTAAATTGGCTTGATCTCAAGCAGTCTCAATAGCCAGCGACTGTTGTGTTCAGAATGTACGAAAGCTGTACACGGGATCATGTGAATGTAGGTAGGTAGGCACAAAATAAATCATCATTTTTTTAGGTGTGGATCGACGCTGTTACGCAAATTTTCTTCTCCTACGGCCTCGGTCTGGGTACGCTTGTTGCTTTGGGCAGCTACAACAAATTCACCAACAACGTTTACAAGTAAGGAGCTGATTTTCAAGTGAAATAAGACAAATGGCGTGATTTTTACTGTAGAATAATCTTTGTGTTGGTTTCAGAGATGCCCTAATCGTTTGCTGTGTCAATTCAGGAACGAGTATGTTTGCGGGATTCGTCATATTTTCAGTGGTTGGTTTCATGGCGCACGAGCAGCAGAAACCCGTTGGCGAAGTAGCTGCTTCAGGTGAGTTTAAATTCCATACTTGAGTACCTAGTTTAAATAATAATTAATATTTCATATCATTGTTTATCCACCAAGAGCCATTCTGAAGAAGCACGTGAACTTTAGAAATCGGTCAAAGCGTGTATGACGAGCTCTTGAAGGTTTTTTCTGCTGTCGCCAGAGTTTGTTGCATCTTAGCTGTGGCTGGTGAATACCTTATCATTATTTCAGACGGTCTGACAACTAACTAATAGGTATAATTCATCGCACGAGTATTTCCACTGGAATTGATCTCTAAGAAGTTCTCGATGAGTGATGCCCTTCGTGGTTAGGCTCGTCTTGCATAACTCAAATGAAAGTTGAGGTGAAATACCTATTACCGGGCCCTGGCAATCTAGACAGCCATCTCACGGAGGGTCGGGCTGTTGGTACTTTCAGTTCTTGCTTCCTCACTAAGAAAGTAGGAAGAGTTCAAAAATGAATTCCCCACTCACTTTATACACTTCACATACATCAAGGCTGTTTCAGGCTGTTTCATTTTCGAGTTCATTTTAATTGAAAATCTTGAGTATACCAAGCTTCAGCTATAAATTCAGTACAGTTTGAGTGAAAACACGCATGGAAAGATTGCGCGTGTCTCAGGCCTATCACGAGTGTTGAGGGACCTTCCAGGCGAGCAGGGGGTCAGTGACGTCACAGATTATTTTTCACCTTGAAATTTACAATCAAGACGCTTTTTTTTGCCCACTTTCGAACGCCAGTTGTAACGTACCACCTTCACTGTCAGCATCGTTGTAAAATTCCTTTAGCCTCCAAAATTACTGAAAGAGTACAGATACATTTTCTGGGGCCCTCAAAATGGTTCCGAAACAATTCCATTGTGATCAGAGGTAGTGGAATCTGCGTATGTTCGAATGCGAAATCCATTAATTGCATCCAACTCAGCAGTCCAATAGATTTTCCAATTTTAATCAATATTCAAGTGGACTCACAGGGTGACCCTTCAATGTGCAATCGAAAATTTCATGGGTAAAGCGTTTTTGGGTATGTAAATGCGAAATCAAGGGTTATTAGAAGGTGCCATAGCCAAACAAGAGATATGCCTACATTTCATTGTATCCTAACATAATATCAACTCCATAGCCCTCCATAGTCCTTTTTTGAAGTATTTTTTAATTTTTAGTTTTTGTTTTCTTGTTTTGTTCTTTTGGAAGGAGAGTTGAGTGTGAGTGCGACTGTGCGTGCCCTTCACCGATTCGTACACTTCGCCCTTCGCCGAGTAGCCATTCGGGACAATACACTCTTTAAATCAAACCATTCTTTGCGCTTTTGATTAAAATTTAATATACTTTTTATGTACAATTGTTAATATGTAGAGAATAGCAGGGTAGCAAATACTTACGTTGTGGCAAATTGATAGAGGAATATAATAAGTATTTATAATTTGTGAGAACCACGCGGGTTACGTCAACCGCTTATTCTTGGAGGGTCTCAGAATTTACCAACTGTTGAATATAATCTGGAATTTCCAAATGACATTCCATTCAGTTCTAAGATAGAGCCCATTCAAGATGTAGCTGTGATCTGACCGCGGGAAATCTGTCGTTATCTGAACTGTTTCCCCGTTACAACCAACGACCTTCAGGTATGTTTGGGTGTTGTGCTATAACTGTTGAAGGTGCAGTGGGCATTGTTTCGGATCCTACATCTGCTGATTGTTTCGTAACTCCTCAAAACTGAGGCGTACATTTCAAATTCAGGTCCATTTCATTCAACTGTTTCCGGCGAGAACAACTTCTCATTCCAATGTGAAGTCGTTGTTTGAAACCAGAACACAGTGCGTTATCACACAACTTCTCAAATCAGTCAACTTTTACATCGACTGAGTGATCACTGGGACTGTATGACACACATATTGTTTGAATAAGCTGGATTTGATTTGCCGAATGGTTTGAAAAAAATCGATTAACTAAATTTGAAAAAAGGGATCACTCTTCTACAAACCCCATAAAACCTGCAATTTATACACCTTCAACATTTCTATACAATGCGCGGACTACAGAATATTGTGAATTATCAAACAGTTCTTTCGAATAAAATCACTCTTGTGAGGAAATTTGATGGATTAATAATGATATAATGATAATAATATTGATTCATAGACTAGAATTTTGATAGCTATTCCCAATGGAGGCTGATTATTCCTAGACGGAGGAAACTCTATAACATTCTGCAAGGAATGCTAGGTGCCAAGCAGCGCTACTTGGTGCTGTCGCAACGATTAACTGGAAGGATTAAACTGATATCTCCTTCGGCGATGGGGATGTTATCGGATTTGAGAAGTCTGAATGGGTTATTGTTAGACTTTGCTAGACCCACGTGCCCAGATATGTATGGGGAAAGGCAGCACCATCTGACAGGGTATTAAGGCGCCAAACCCTCTTGAAAATAGGCCGTGAGGATATATTTTACGCGTAAGTGGAGGAAAAACACTTGATACACACAAACCAACTTTTTTAGTTTTTTTTTAAAGCTTGTATTCACGAGTTGAATGATTGTGCAGTAGGTACCACTTAATATTTTAGGATATTTTTTTCAAGCGCCATAATTAGTTTTTTTCGAAAAATGTCTCCCTGACTGCTATCAGGGAGCATAAGATATAGATTTGTTGATAAGGAGAGTGCGCTTCAGTAGTATGCTATGAAGGGAACATTCGATCACAGAAAGTTTCTAGGCACAGGGTCTGGGCACACGTATGTTATTGAAACTTCAATTCAATTTTATTCCAATTTTATTAGATATTTTAATTTCAGTTGGTTAAATCCTATTTGGTTAAATTTCAAATGTTTTTCTTTTTGGTGGTCGAATGGTACCGCCCATTCCCTGAACGACTAGCAAAGGTTCAACGAACTTTCGTGGATTCTGGCAATACGTGTCACATTATAGTACAACTTTTGATAATCCTGTCTAGATAACCGTTATAATACCCATATAATCAATATCACAATTTTCATCGACTGAGCTCACATTAAGACGCGATATACCTACGTACTTTGACAGAATGCGCACTGTACCAGTTTATCCAGTGATCTCTAATCATCCTTGGGCGAGCGAGTGAAGAGATCAGACATGCTTACAACATGGTGATAAATTGATGAGACCTTGACTTACCTTGTTGAAATATAAAACTATTGACGTTAATTTGACTAATCCTCGTTTACATAAGCATCGTGTTTAATAGTCCTCTAAGACAAGATTAAATTATGAATACACGTTAAATCCACCGCAATCAGCATTTTTTATTTGCATGTGGATATGAGTAGAGTAACAGCAGGTAACGATGAAAATAGACAGTAAATATGATTGAATTTCTCATAAATCACTTAGGCCAAAGAAATTGCTTAGCGAAACGTAAATAACACATTTTGAATTTTATCATAAAAATTGCTCAAAATTGTTTATTTCAACACTCTGTATCATACAAAAATTTCTAACTCACACGTTGCTCAATCCAACAGGCTGGGACACTCAGTGACGTCACCCAAACGTAGATAAAGATATCACTCGCTATATCAAATCAGAACGTGTTTTGTAACTAACGCCCTTGACAGTGGAGTTATTTCAAGATGAGCTACCTCGAGTTCTCAATTTCGTATTCAAGGTGTTTAAATATCATAATGCCCAATGTTCGGATTTACTGAGGACTTCGAAGTGGACCAACCCATTTACCTACGTTGACCCGTTTCTCATCTTGTGATTTCCATGAAAATTTCAGCATTTAATATGTATGAATGAATGCTCAGAAAATCATCTTCCTTGATTTATTAGCTACAATATAGCTGTTAGAACTAGTTTTTAGAGACATCTAGTTTAATTAAGCTCCTAAAATATTTTGGTTTACGTTTCAGTATTATAGGTAGGTACGTACCTAAAACGCGAAAATTGAATTGAAAAATTGACTGAAGATGATTAAAAATTGATGTAGAAAAATTTCCAGGCATACCATATCAGCGAACTTTCAAGCTGCAACTATTCTGCCATGGAACACTGAACGAAACGTTGATGGGTTTTTGCCGACTTCACTATCGTCGTTCATGCAACAACTAGACCAAGCTATCTCGACAATAAATTACCCTCAAGGTATATTAGAAAGGCCAAGGGATGATATCAGGTTTGAGAAGGAACAACATCCCAACTAGCAGAGGCCACAAGAGAAATGTTGAATGAACTGTGCAGTACAGTGTGTAGGGAACGAAAACCGCGATATCGCTAGTCAGCGGATCCCAGGTCACATAGGCCTGATTGGCAATGAGAGAGCTGACCAAGCAGCCAAAATAGAAGCTACAAAAGAATAACCGATGACACCAGCGCGAGTAACCCTACTTGACGGTACCTATATAAATGTTTCAGTCGTTGATCTTCCGATTCGCTCGGATCGACAGTCATACGTGCGATCAAGATTTAAAATCCTTTCCCGTGCAATCGTAAACCGGAGACATGAACCAACAAACTTGGTTCCGTGTCTGGCTGGCTGTCGTACTGTCTGTAGGTACGCCATGGCTTATCGATAGAACAATCCAAATGAGCTGCAAATTGAAGGTTATGTGCGATTTCGTCAACAGATGGTCCCATAATATGAGGTTCATCAAATTCTAACAGCAACCTTCACCTGCGCATACGAGAAACAACCAAAACCCCGAAGCGCGTTTATCTCCAGCACTGTTCCATCGATTTTGCTGACATTTTTAGTGATCATGAAGATCTGGTCGCTGATGGTCTACAGAATTTCACAGCGATTTGATCTACAATAGCTGTGGCAATAGTGGTGAGTTTGATGATGAGCAATATGCGAAAACAAAAAGAGGGTAAAATTTTATTGGGCAAAAATGGCTGAAAAATCAGTACATAATCGCCAAAAGAGGTACAAAATGTTGAATCGAGGTAGAAAATGATTAATTATTCGAAAATATGTTTCTAAGAAAGTGGGTCAACATTGAAATTTTTGGAGGTCCAAAAATCGTAAAAATGAGCTAAAGGTACTTTGAAACTTCGCTCATGTGGTCGTACTGCATTGCTGGAACTTTTTCCTTTGGCAATGCTTTCTAGGTGAGATTTTCCTCTTTTCTTCATTTTTTCTCCTCAATTTTCATTGAAGTAGTGGCGATAGTGTGCGGAAAAGCTCCACTTCCAGGTGCTTAGAAACATCGTATCAATTCAAAAGAATGAGGACATCGATTTCTCAGGGTCAAACGGACGATCGATTCATTCACATGCACAGCAGTTTTCTATGAGCCAACAATTCGTCAAACAGACGGTTCCATCGATGATGATTGATCATTTCATGGCGGAGTTCGACAGCACCTGGCACACTCTGTTTACCTGACGGAGAGTAGGCACAATAACTAGGCCAACTGGGTCAGTTGATGGTGTAATAAAAACGGATGAAATTTGAAAAAATATTGTAATAAACATGTATAAGAGCAAACGAAGATGCGGAATTAAGGACATCATTTTCCAGGGTGCTAATAAATGGAGTGGCAACTTGCGTTGCACTAACTTATGATGAACGCGGTCCAGTTGTTTTACGCGGACGGCACGGCCATCAAAGGGTTCACATTTGGGAGCTATGTAATCTACTAAAACGAGTAAAACGAGGGCATCTTACTGGCTACTGGCTGGTCCTGGTATGCCAAGTGGTATACCACCTCTAATAGGTACGAATAAACTATTAAATTCGGGCAAATTCATTGAAATTCTTTAATAGGTTTCAGTATTGCGCACAATCACGGTACAATTCCAATACCTACCACACAAACAAGGAATGTCGATGTTTCAAGCGATGCGAACTGGCGCGATCATGGTAACAACTGAGATACATATAAATAAATATAATGATTCGAAAGTGCTGTAATCGGTACATGGTAATTGTTTGTGTACCTAAATTGAGTTCGTGTATTCATGTATTCACATTGCAACTTGTTGAGAGCGCTCTATGGGACCTAAACTTTTTTTTTTTAACTGAGTGGGATTCGACCGTACACGAGCGACTGATCCCATTGTGGTAAAGTACATCAGGGGGCCTCCACGGCACGCGTATTTTAGCGATGCACTTTGGGCGATACCAAGCGACCAGTGACGGATCCCTTTTGGAAGGGTTCCCCATCCCCTCGACCCTTCTCCACCATCACATCCTCGCACTTAATTTCCAAGGAACTGCACTGCTAGACGCGTGTTTAGTCGCCTCTAATACAGGATCCCAATCGTCTCATATCGCTTCCTCAAAGTACGCCTCTCATCGCCTGATCGATTGATCGCTCGGCACCTCTTCCAGTGGAGAACCAGCCTTATATTCCCCTCCGCCAGATAGTCAGCCGAGCAATTCCGTATGGGCAATCATCGCTAAAGACGTTGTCAACTAGGTAATGGTGCTAGTTGACGCAACTCTCATTTGCGCTTCAGACAATGGTATTTTTCAAGCGCACCAATCGCACGATTGCAAGTCCGCAAACGCTCGTAAGGTTGGCAGGCAGCACACCAGGTGGATCTGCTTTATAGTTCTCATCAACTGTCCCACAGGATAAGGAGCATGATAATATCCAAATCATTGTTTTCCATCGAAGCAACTTGGCATCACCAATTTCGATAGCAGCTTGAGTAGAGTCACACATCAGCAGAGTCGTGGAGGTGATACTGATGAAAGTAATTGAGCTGTACGTACCAATCGAACCCATAATCAGCACACAAAATATAAGTACACATAAGTCGAACAATACGATTAATTTCTATGGCTCCTACGAAGGACTTATAGTTCATGAAAGAGGCAGGAGTTATCTTTTGCTTCCGAGTCTACCTAGCTTTGATCCGTCCACGCATGCGCAAAGGATAAATCCACCTCGAGCACAAAAGATCATGTCGTGGATACGAGGAAGCTATGTGCCACAACTTGGGAGAATTTTTAACGAATTTTTGAAGAAGCATGCTAGGTATTGCGTTGTCCAAAATGTTTAGTAGGTAGGTGAGTACATGAATATAAAATTTTTAAAAATTTATTGATTTCCTTCGTTTCAGAGCAGTCTGACTCGATCCCTAAATTTTAACATTTTTCAAATGTACGTACACAGGGTGGCCCAACCAAGGGGCACCATCCCAGTTTTCGGCTTCGGTTTTCATTTTCATCTCCGCGCATTCTGACTTATTATTATTATTAGCCGAAGGGCAACACTGCTCGTAGAATCTCACAGATGCTTTGAAAATACAAAATCCATTGAATTCAGCATGAGAAAACCGTTGAAAGTACTGTGTCACATTTGATGTTAGTGAAACTTCCACTTCGTGTTAGCGAATTTTCGAAGAAAAGGAAGCTATTGTTCTCGGTCCAAAATTTTTAAAACTCGAATTTCCGAAAGATTTTTATACCAAAATCCGTTTCAGACCATCCTGAATTCACTGCCGAAAGACACCAAAAATTATATGTATATATATATTTATATATATATTTATATATATATTTATATATTTATATATTTATATATTTATATATGTATGTGTCATTCCAGACGATAACTCTCGACAGAATTGAGATAAAAAGTTCAAATTTGCACGAAAAATCTGTCTTGGCAATCGACAGGCTAAGTTCGTAGATGGGCAGAATCGGGTCACTCTAAGGGGGAGTTTTGGGGAGTTTTAGGGGGGAAAAATTACCCATAAATTCCCAAAATGAAACAGTCTGACAAGTGACACCTCATTTTAAAGGTTTTTCTACGCTGAACACGATGGTGAAATCAGAATTGCGATATCTCATTCCGTTCTCAAACTGGAGCACTTTGAAGATGAAGGAACGTGGTTATTTCTTGAGATAAAACAGTTGTACATAAAATCAGTTATTTCTTCGAAAATTCGCTCTTATAGCCATGCTGCATGACTGTGGTTTTTTTAATGAATATTCTGCCTTTTTTGGAGTGGCGTAAAAAATCGGCTGAGGGACTAATTATACAAGTAATTTTGTTTAGAAACCGAATCTGAAATAAAAATTGGTGGTTAGTGGGCATATTTGGAGCGTGCCAAAAAAGATTAAGCTCGAAATAAGCCGAAAACTGGGATGTTGCGTCTTTGATGGGCCACCCTGTGTGTGCAGGGTGGGTTCCTCGTAGTTTAAAAAATGTTTGGGTGAAAGTACATATATTGAATGAAGAATAATCCTGAAACAGTGGAAATTGTACATGGTCGATTGGTGGAAATCGATTTCTAATGTTTTCCCCCGTCAACAACCAATATTTCACTCATACAATCAATTGTCCTCTGTGTCAACTTTCATTTATTAAACTTAGATACCATTTTTGAAATCCGTTGGATTCCCGTATGATACGACCATCACCATCTGCTAGAGTATTGAGTTGATCTCAAACAGTGATGGGCAACGGGAATATTCCCACGGGAGTATTCCCGGACGGGCAGGAATTTACTGGAAATGTTCCCCAACTTAAATATTCCTGGTAAAAATCGGGAATATTTTTTTTCCTTCTTCATTACTTTTTATGCCCCTAGGTTACTATCAACAGTTAAATGCTAATCTAGGTGTATAAAATGGTGTTTTAACTTAGCCTATCTAAGTACTTACTCTAAAAATGTCGAAGGTCGAACCGAAGGTAGGACTTGGCAAACGAAAGCATGAATTCGGAGATGAGCAATTTTCAAAAATAAAAAATCGTTCAAATTAAAGTAAGAAACTATTATAACATAGGTAGGTACCTACATAATCGAGAATATTTCTTATCAAACGAACAAAAAATTGAGTTTATGTAGGTCAAAAACGCCAAAAACTGGTAAAGTTGATTAAAATCACCAAACATTGATATAGGTTCAGCATAAGTGGTTAATTATATTAATTAGATAGGTACGTATAAATGCTTCCAATAGTGACAAATATTCTCCCTAGACAAAGTGGATCAAAGTCCAGTTTTTGTGGTCAAAATGCCTAAAAATCGTAAAATTAGCAAAAAGCCGCCAACGTTGATATTGCGTTTCTATTATTAATGCGAAGCGTCTGGAACTTTCTTCCGTTACGGCGATGTGGCCGTTGTTGTCCATGACCGCAGACAGTTGTTGAGAAATTGTGTTAAATGCAAGGTCAACGTTCATCGGTAAAAATCCGCGTTTTCCATAAAGATACCCCGCGGTGAAAAAACGGCGACGCATTGATAACGGGAAGTGAATTATTTGACCCAAATTAAGTTCACTGCCGCGAAACGAATGTGGAGCAGGGTGTGAAACAACGCTCGAAATACGCCTAATCGCTTCGAATTCTCCCCGCCCATTGAATCACCGTGTTCTTCCACAGTAGTTAGGGAGCTTATGTAATCTGGGGATCGGCTCACCATCCGTCCCACCTTAAATTTCCTTCTCCTCCCGGTCGTCATCTCGGTTTTTCAATCGTCACATTTTCACGGCTCAGCAATTGACTAATATCTGCACAGCTTCCTCCCATCTATTCTCATTCCGTAGGTGCATTTTCTTATAGTAATTCCTGACCAGAACAGCTATTCCTATTACACATATTCAGTGGAAAATATTAGAATCGAGTGATCCAAATAAGAGATATTAACGAAGCAGCACATTTGTTCGTTAAAATCGAAGGAAGCGTTGTCGATGAATTGTTAGAACAATAAAGCCAAAAATGGAAAACTGACCCTACTGATTACTGAAGGTTTATATCTTCAATTCGAGAAATAGATTTACTGAAGAGGAACGTCTGCTACGTGGATAGGCTGCATAGCTTCCAAATCGTACTTTGATCAATATAATTCGTTGATGCATCTTCAGTCTATACTAGATATATAATATTACCATCCTACCCTGGAAAAATTGAAACACCAATTACCTATCAAACTTGGACGAAGCCGGACAAGGAGTCCATAAGTTGAATGTTTCAAAATAAGAGATGGAGAATTATCACGCGCAGGCACATTTGAGAGGGCTCTGACATCTCCATCAAAACCGGTTGAGCATGACCGGACCATGACCAGGACCATTACACATTTTACTGATCACACTGTGGAGTTCGTTCGGAACCATCAGGGACTCAACCTGCATGATCCCTGAAAATTGCAGCGACATCAGTCGAACAAAACCGAATTTACAGGGGTGACAGCAATAATTTCATGCTCGGATATGCGCAGAACAAAGTTAGGTACCGTAGAATTTTGTCGAAGTTCACACAAGCTCATCTCTGGAGCAATCCGCTCATATCCTCAAAATATCTGATCTTTAGGATGTTCTTTCGAGAAGACATAGTGGTTACAAGGAATTTTGTACAGACAAGAAAGACATACAGAGAACCAAATAAATGTTTGTTCCGTGAAAGACAAAACACTTCTAACAGGAAGAACCAATAATAATTATTACAGTTATTGCAAAACCAGAAGTAAGATTAAAGAATTATAAAAGTGCGATCCACGAAGCAAAGAAGCTGGCTCGTTACGACTGGAACAACTATTTTATCCAAATTGTGTAGGTATGTATCCATGGTTTCTATAAAAGACAGTTACAGTGGTTTGGGTTTATATTCTCTTCTGAAAGTCCTTGATAAGTGAATAACGAAAGTTTTAGCCCTTAGTTTAGCCCTCACACCGCGGCGGCGTGTTTTTCTCATTTTTGATTATTTTGTATGATTCTCAAGCGAAAATTTAGTACGCATACACTGCCTAACTATTATGAAATTGATATGTAAATCGGCGATATCTACAAAATTATTATTATGCATGCCTAGCTAATATTGAACATATTGCGCCGTTACAGGACCGGGTCTGGCATTTTTGGCGTATCCCTCAGCCGTACTTCAGCTGCCTGGAGCTCCACTGTGGTCCTGCTTGTTTTTCATCATGCTTCTCTTCATCGGTCTCGACAGCCAGGTGACTGAACACTGTTTTTATTTCACCGGTACCTAATATGGATCATAAAAAATACGGTGGAGCCATCCCATTCAAAAAAATAAAGAGCCAACAGGAAATAACTTGAACATTTGTGACAGTTTTGTACGATGGAAGGGTTCATCACAGCGATGGTTGACGAGTGGCCGCAGCTGCTGAGGAGGCGGAAGGAGCTTTTCATCGGAGTCGTCTGCATTCTGTCCTACTTGGTCGGCTTCTCGTGTATATCACAGGTAAATATTCAAGATGTATGAGAAATTATTGATTGATTGATTTTCAGGTCTTCTTCGCTGTTTCCGTTGAAAGTAATTTCTCTCGTCTTCCCTCGTGGCCTACTCTCGTGCTTCCCACAAGACAGTCCTAAATCGAGTATCGGAGCCAGCCGGGAGATCGATCACATTTAATAATAATTTGCGGTGGAATGAAGAATTTCATCATTAATAAATTACCCATTTGTTGTTGCCATGAAGCATAACGTTTGTTGAAATTAAAAAGGTGCAACAAAACAACGACATCAACTAAATCCAAAATTACCATCATTCTTCAAATAAAATAATATCTCGGAAGAAGCAACTCGATTTCACACAGCCATGCGTGATTATAATCAGGTGTTCCCTAGCAATGATATCTGGGCCGGATTTATACCACTTCATTCAAGATCATGTTGACGAAGCTTTTCGGAGCAAAAAAAACGGCTGGACGTACTCCGGGTGGTCTCAGAAAATTCTCAAGATCGAGATAAATTTGAAAACGTAAAAAAAACCATACTTACCCTTCTATTGAAAGTTTTCGAAATATGGCGTTCGGGAAATTCCAACCCCTATTTTTCGCCCCTTAGAGATGACTGACAGTAACGCCGAGCTTCGTGGACCAACTAGACCCCAAACGGGATCTACAAACCAAATTTCATTAATTTTGGTTCATGGTAACTAAGGAAAGTGTAAGCGTAACTAAGAGGTAACTAAGGAAAGTACGGCGGACGGCGGCGGGGAGTAATTTTTATATTCCATTTTCGGATTCGACGTACCTTGAAACGGAAACCATCGATTTTGAGAGGGAAGGTTAACTTTTTTTTCTTCATGCTCATTTCCAAAGGTTCATTATTAAAAATAATAAACCAAAAATTACAAAAAAAGGTAGGTAGCTATATAGATAGCTGGACATTTGGGATTCGTATCAACTGATGCAGAATTCTATTATCATCCACTTAAAGTTTCTCCACGCTTACGAAAAGTATTTTGATTCCTCCGCAAATTTTGCCCTGGTCAAAAAAGTCCAGAGATACCTAGGTACTCTACTGTGTAGTCATACGTGTTACTGCGCTTTGATACGAACACCCAACTAAGTAGTTAAGTGAAACACTGTACCTACTTGGCAGGTGTGCTTTTAATTAGCAGATTTTTCAAGGCGTTCGATCAGCAAGCACCTATAAAGACTTTTTTTTCGTCGCCATATTTTCCACTAAATTCAACTTGAGGTTCGGCAAAACTGCGTTACATACTTTTGTGCTCGAACACCGGAGCAGTTCGAGGTAGTAACAGGCTGGTTTTATAAGGGAATCGATTCCTAGCTGAGCGGTCATTAGAGACACCGCTTTCCATTAAATCGTACCTGCGGGGGATTTTCATATATTATATGACTTTTCGAGGATCCCTGCTGGCTGTACCACTGGTGATTCCAAATGAATTTTATCGCAGTCAGGCAATATCAGTGAATGCGCATGCGTAAATGAGCTCCATTAGAAATTTTTCGATTAAACGCACCTAACATGATGTATCCCAATTTTTATTGGTGTTTGGGGGACAGCAAAAATACATCTAGCATCAAATAACGTCTTGGATGCTTGGGATAATTCTACACATGGTGGGGGGGGGGGGGGCATATGGAGGAAACGTGAGTAGAATATTACTATGATGAATACCTAACTTTCCTTACTCTTTTTCATAGGGGGGTATGTACGTGTTCCAAATCTTGGATTCATACGCGGTGAGCGGTTTCTGCCTTCTCTTCCTCATCTTCTTCGAGTGTATCGCCATCTCGTGGGCTTTCGGCGTTAACAAGTTCTACGACGGCATCAAAGAAATGATCGGCTACTACCCGTGGAGCGGCTGGAAGGTCTGCTGGGTCTTCACTACCCCTGTCATCTGCTTCGTAAGTCTTCATCAACTTATATGACATTTTCCACTGATGTCACGGAAAATACCAAGATACGTCCAACTCTAGACTCTCTTTTTCAGGGAACTTTCATTTTCAATCTGGTGCAATGGACTCCGATCAAATACCTAGACTACGAGTACCCGTGGTGGAGTCACGCTTTCGGCTGGGTGACGGCACTTTCTTCTATGCTCTGCATACCCGGTTATATGGTTTATAAGTGGTACACCACGGAAGGTGACTTCGAAACGGTAGGTATTGCGTGTTTCACTTTGACAACTAAAAACGTGCACTGCTTTCGTCTAGCAGAGATTTAAAACCTTGACATTTAATTTCGGATAATGATCAACTATATTATATAGTATAGACTGAACCTTACCTACGTAAATCGAATTTGAAATACATAGGTAGGCACCTATACGTAATTACCAGCAATCAAGTTCATAAGTACAAGACTGTATGTGACATTTTGCAGCGGATGCGGCTTCTAGTGAGGATTGAAGACGACATCCCGACACTACGAAGGAAAATGAAAGAGGAGGCCATGAAGAAGGAATTGAGTCATTTGTGATGCGACTACGATAACGCTCGAATGCTGGCCGTCGTGGGAGATGATGATGATTGATTGCGAAATATTATTGCTGATGATTATGATGATGATGTTTATTATGGACAATCCCAATCCAAGCCTATGAAGCCCCGGCAAAATTTTACCCCTTCTTTCAAGGTGGATTTGTTGTTTTCTTTTTTGTTTTTTTAAATTTATTTCATGTTTTTCTTCTTCATTTTTTTTCTATTCAAACCAGTTGAAATCGGCGTAAATGCGAAATAAGTAACTTCAAACACAGTAAAGATCTAGTTTCTTCAAGTGTTTTGTGTATTTTGTAGTTGTAGTTTTACGTTGACGAGCTGGTTTTTTATTTAATGTCAATGTACTGTATATTTAAGGAGGTGTACTTTATTATAGATGCTGCCGATACAATTCAGAAACCAGCTTCATCCATAAGCTGTCGTGCCATATTATTTTATAACTTTTAGGCAGTAACGTTTTTGTTACTTATCATTATTAATAGCATGAGTCTTTTTTTATGTTGCATGTTCTTAATTTTCAATTTAGGTGAAGTTAAAAATCAGTGAGTATTTGTAAATAGTAATTAGGATGACTACAAGAAGTTGAGAACCTCATAACTTATAAGTGTATAGTTAGAATAGCTTGCGTAAGTAGTCACCATAAATACATTAGTCGTCTAACTCGTCAAGTTTTATGATGTAATTCTTCATACATTTTTATATTCGAGATCTCTATTGTTGTCATTCATCGAACCTTTAGGCCGGTCGTCTCAATGAAACATGAATAGGCCTGACTACAGAGCACCTGTTCAATTCAAAAAAATGTATTTTATCAAATCTACCAGATAATATTATCATGTTACTAGTTCATAATGTCAACAATTCTTGATCTTTTATTTGTAAATTGCTTCGTATGTTATGTGCAAATAAAACGGTTGTTTTTACGAAACCCCTTTTACCCAAAATGATTTACCAATGGACGATTTCAGTTATGGGATTGAGTTGTATTTTTAGTTGTAGGTATATTGTTCAGTAGCATGTCGCAATATACCGGGTGTCGTTCAGGCCAGGGAGGGTCAGATCAGCTATTTACCGTCAGTGAAGCCGAGAAACAATAGTTAAAACACAGGATGGAAGACATCTGTTAGAATAGGTTTTGAAACAGCTAAGTACCTACCTACTACACAAATATGCCACTCACAAGAGAATTTTACCCCTCTTAGGAGTTCTGATGAGCTGTAGGACGTGACGTTGGAGCAATCGTCCAACACTCACTACCCCTGAAAGCAACTGAAACGATGCTGAAGGAAACGAAATGTGTTGTACGAAACGTACCTATGTTTCCCGTTTAGTACCAGTGTTACCCCAACTTTCAATACCACCATATTTCCCTTCATGAGGTTGACGAGCAAGGGAGTGACCTCAAAACTCGGGTACAATGTTCAGCTATCAACATTTTTGTAATATTACTTAGTTCATTCATTATGAAACTATAATTTAATTTAAATAGGTACGTACTTGAAGGTTTATGGGAAGTACCAAATTTTTATTTCTCATGATGAATGAATTTATGAACAACTAGCATGACCGCTCGCTTCGCTCGCTATCCGAGATTCGCTGTACGCAGTATCGTACTTAATTCCGACGTTGCACAACTTGGGAGCCCACTGGATATTGGTGCCAAATTTGGTCGATATCCGTCGAGCCATTCAGGAGTTGACCATGGTCGACCATATTTCCGCTATGGTGTAGGGGACCGAAAAATTCCGACGTTGCCCAACTTGGGAGCCTACTGGATATTCGTGCCAAATTTGGTCGATATCCGTCGAGCCATTCAGGAGTTGACCATGGTCGACCATATTTCCGCTATGATCAGGGAATTAAAAATGCGCCTACGTTCAACTTGGGAGGCTACCGGATATTGGTGCCAAATTTGGTCGATATCCGTTGAGCAATTCGGGATTCGACCATGGAGGGGCCCATGGATGCGCTATGGTCGACCGCGGGGGTAGTCCGAAGGGTCGATCGTAGATAGAATTTCACGTAGATTACGAATACGCGATAAAAAATAGGGGTTACCATTTCAATTAACGAAGTTGACCATGGTCGACCATAGTTCCGCTATGGTGAGGGAATTAAAAATGCGACGTTGCACAACTTGGGAGCCTACTGGATATTCGTGCCAAATTTGGTCGATATCCGTCCAGCCATTCAGGAGTTGACCATGGTCGACCATAGTTCCGCTATGGTGAAGGGGACCGAAAAATTCCGACGTTGCCCAACTTGGGAGCCTACTGGATATTTGTGCCAAATTTGGTCGATATCCGTCGAGCCATTCAGGAGTTGACCATGGTCGACCATAGTTCCGCTATGGTGAGGGAATTAAAAATGCGACGTTGCACAACTTGGGAGCCTACTGGATATTCGTGCCAAATTTGGTCGATATCCGTCCGGCCATTCAGGAGTTGACCATGGTCGACCATAGTTCCGCTATGGTGAAGGGGACCGAAAAATTCCGACGTTGCCCAACTTGGGAGCCTACTGGATATTCGTGCCGAATTTGGTCGATATCCGTTGAGCAATTCGGGATTCGACCATGGAGGGGCCCATGGATGCGCTATGGTCGACCGCGGAGGTAGTCCGAAGGGTCGATCGTAGATAGAATTTCACGTAGATTACGAATACGCGATAAAAAATAGGGGTTACCATGGTCGACCATAGTTCCGCTATGGTCAGGGAATTAAAAATGCGACGTTGCACAACTTGGGAGCCTACTGGATATTCGTGCCAAATTTGGTCGATATCCGTCAAGCCATTCAGGAGTTGACCATGGTCGACCATAGTTCCGCTATGGTCAGGGAATTAAAAATGCGCCTACGTTCAACTTGGGAGGCTACCGGATATTGGTGCCAAATTTGGTCGATATCCGTTGAGCCGTTTGGCCGTGAAAAGCAATTCGGGATTCGACCATGGAGGGGCCCATGGATGCGCTATGGTCGACCGCGGGGGTAGTCCGAAGGGTCGATCGCAGATAGAATTTCACGTAGATTACGAATACGCGATAAAAAATAGGGGTTACCATTTCAATAACGAAGTTGACCATGGTCGACCATAGTTCCGCTATGGTGAGGGAATTAAAAATGCGACGTTGCACAACTTGGGAGCCTACTGGATATTCGTGCCAAATTTGGTCGATATCCGTCGAGCCGTTTGGCCGTGCATAGAAAGACAGACACACAGACACACAGACAGAGATCCGTTTTTATAATATAGTAGGGATACAGTCTGAGGTTTGGGACAGGCCACTGAGTGATCAAATCGGCACAACATAGGCATATCTGAACATGCCTTTGGTAAAATCACTCTGAAACAATAAAATTGCAAATTGCAAATTTCGGAAACGGCCCAAATGCATAATATTATTTAAACCTATGGAAGGTAGGTATTAAAAAAAAAAGCCAAAAGAATTTTTCCTCTCAAAAGTGAAAACAAAGCTTCCGCCACCTTTGCAGACTCGGGAATAAATCATGTTTTCTCTAGGCTTTAGGTTCTCCTCCTCCTCCTCCTCCCTTGGAAATGGAAAACAACTGGGGCACCCTCATTTAGAAGCTTCTGAGGAGCGTTCCTAAAAACTCGAGAAATCTCGAAAGGTTTTTCACCTTTTGCCAATTTGTACTGCTACTCGAAAAGACCAATTATTTATTATTCGGCCGAGGGTACTGTCAAATTTTTTTAAGGCAGGCGAAATTCGGGATGAAATAAGCAAAACGGCATCTGTATCAACTATAGACAGTGACATATAGTCAAATGCTAGAGCAATATAGGTACCAAACTGGAATGTTTCACATAAGTGGGTACGTCATTAAATGGTCATAATAAGTAGTTAACTAAAACAATGTAGTAGGCACGGTGGAATAGGAAGGCCCTTCATAGCCCACTACTCGCACACTACGCGGTCAATCAAACTAAGTACTACCTACAATGGTGGGAATTAACAGTGGTCAGGCCTACCTACCATACCGTACAATAAAACCATATAAGTACAATACTATGCTAAGTACAGTACTATGTAGTATGCTGAAATAGGTATCCGTTAAGTTTATTAAGGGTATTTTCAATCTTCTTACCATACCAAATAGCACCATAGGTACCACACAAACAACTGATGGTACCTACCGTTAAAAGCAGTAAAAATTACAGTGTTGGGAATGTTTACTACAATTGGTACGGTTTTATCTCTGGAACAACGTACAGTGCCATTTTGGTATAATTTGATCCCGAATTTCGTCTCGCAACTTCAAAAAAGTAAGGATTGGGCGATTGGCCTTGATCGGTTGCCACAAGCCAAATAAAAAAAGTTCAGAAATTTCGAAGTTTTTTATGATTTCCACTAAGATCGAAAAGTCTGCCGATGGTGAAAACTCGGGTTTTATATGAGGAACATAATCATCATAAAGAACATAATCGAAGTGTAATAATTATATAGGTTAGAATTATATAGGTACCTATGGGGCCTATATAACCTATTATATAGGCCCCATTTGATGCTAGGTAAATGTTTTGCTTCCAGTGCTTTGTTTTCACTTTCGAGAGGAACAAATTGTTTTATCTCCTTTTTTTTTATCCACTCGCGTTTTACGTTTTAGAGCTTCCTGAACAATTTTGGTTCGGCGTCTCTCCGTCCGTGTGTCCGCAAATCCTTGCCACGCACTTCCTCAATTCGAATCCGGTTTTGCTGAAAATTTCAGGGATCACTGGTAAGGAAAACGCGGAATCCGAGAACATCAATTTCTCATTAATCAATCGCCCGATTTTGTTCAAATTCAGTGAGTAGTTGGCGTGTAGCTTTCAGATGGTCCCCTGTGAATGTCATCGCGTTTAGATTATTGGTATAACCACTGCACATGCGCAAACACGAAATCTGAGAAATGTACCTACTCAATTTCTCAACCTATGGCCCGGTTTTGATTAAAATTTCTGGAACTTGTCTTCAAACTATGCGAAGCAATTTTCGTTCAACTTTTTTCAAACTGCACGTTATGTATGATGCACAACAATAAATCAAATTATGGATAGGATTCTTGAATCCAACCTAATCTCTACTGAATTGATCATTCATCATACGTTAAATTGATCTACACGATCATATTATCGATAGGTGCGAGGTGGGTACTTAGCAGACATTTTTTTAATTCTAAATGAATTAAACGTAAATTTTGTTATCAGAACGTGGAAGAATCCAAGAACGCGTGATGACTGACCTTGGGGTAAACACTTCCCAGTTCAGTCGAAGCGAGTTGGTCAACTTCTCCGCTGAGCTGCGCTTCCCTTCAGGTAGGCAGGTGAACATCACTGTTGTCCCTCCACTATAACAAAAAATAAGGTAAACAGCCAGCCGTCGTAGAGGAAAGTTGTGTTGGCTTTTAGAAACGAGTCAATTCAGTCTGTGTTCCTCCGCTATCTCGCTCGTGAACTCGGGTGTCCGTGCGTTACTACACATCACCCGCGCACGCGCAAGAAATAATTGTCATATTCCCTCGCCTTGGTTGTGCCTTCATTTCTCAAAGCGGTTTAGGTCAGTCATCCATCCACCATTTCACTTAGCTAGCTGCCTGCCTCTACCTTGTAATGCTGATGGGTCTAGTCAGACTCTTCTTACCCTACAGGGTTAGTGTTACTCTTACCGCCCTTCTCGACTGTTACCAGCCTCAAGATTATGATGCTACTAATACCCGACCAGGTATTCCGACGAGGCAAAGCACCTCATTGGCCCATAGGTTTATAGTCAGACTGTTATATTGTGCTTCCTTTCGCCCGATTGAGTGCCGGTGCTGAACGCTCCTCAGGAGAAAGCTAAAATTTGAGTGTCTACGAAGCCGTACCTACCACTTGAACAAAAAATTATTTTATAAGTATAAATAATATAAGTATAAATCGCTGTGATAGAAAACATTTTGCCGAACGTCTGTGCGGCTCTTACTTAGAGTCGAGCGACATTTGCGGGTGGGTATATACCGATGGTATATATGTATTGTATGTATGTACCTATATCTGTAACGTGAAAGTGACCCTTGGAACCATCGTAAGATAAGTGAAAGTATACTTCTTGGGCCTCCAGAATTTGCTGTATACTTTCCGATTTCTCAATGACGGCAAAGAGAGGCGCCATGGCACCGGAAGTGGCGCCGCAAGAGCCAAGACACCGGTAACAGTGAGATCTTACTTCAAATTTTCAGGACAGGTAATGTCAGTTATCGCTATATAGGTTTTGGTACCAAGACAAAGCCAGTTAGTGGCGCTAAAAAAAATCCAAAAAGGGCTAATTAGTCGTAGGTATGCGTCGTATTCGTTTTACTAGAGATACGTGAGGCTAACTGGACCCACTAGTTATTAAGAGCCTTCGTACACAAATTTTTATTTCTCTCCATCTAATCACAAACTCAAAACTCAGTCCAGAGTCCACCTGCCTGTCATGGACCCTCTTATCAGAACCCCAAACTGAAGGAACTCCTTATTTATTTCACTGCCCATAGGTGGGCACCTACGCTGCGTAGCAAACATAGACGAGTAGGTTGCTGCCTACGACTAAAAAACGCTGCGAAGTCCTTGTCACATGTGTTTATTATTCTACTGGACGGACCTGCAGAAATTTTGGCTGTTCATTTATTATTTCTTTCATGTGCAATAATATTGAAATAGCTATTTTTTATGGTTTCTACCAATTGCGGCCACCAAAAACACGAATTGGGCTTCTATTTTGTTTACAATTCATCTTTTATCATTCATAGTGCAATTTAATTGTCTTGATTCACCTGTTGATACTACTCCTAGTGTATACGGTGACTTCAGACAATTTCCCAGGTTCTTGACTCATAAAAAATGAATTTTGGGAACCGAACCTTCGTTACAACCTCAATTCTTCACTCTTTGTAAAACCAACTTCTAATTCGCTCTTCTCGGCCTATAAAAATACCATGGAAAACGATACCTCACAAGTTCATGTTCACAAAAACCTAAACAAAAAAACTCGAAAAACTATTTTTACACCCATTTTTCCACCCAGAACAGCCCTGGGTGTTTTCCGATCGGGCTGCCGAGCCAAATAGGGACCCAAACTGTGTTGGGAAGAACGACGATATTAAACCAAAATTTAACGTTACTTTAGGGCTGAAACTTCGTTAGAACCTCAATTTTCCACTCTATGGTCAAAATCGACTTCATATTCTCCTCGTCCTAAAAAACATGGGAAACGATACATCACAAGGTCATGTTACTAAAACACCAAAAAATCCTATTTTTACATCCATTTTGGTTTATTATTCTGTGAATAATACACCTATGTATTCGCTGAGCAAAAAATTTTTATAAGTAACACCCCCTCAAATTTTGCATCCGAGTCTGCGAAGCAGAGGAAGCCTTGTGTTCACTTTCGTGAGCCAAAACATTTTTGTCTTCAGAAATCAAAATTTCCACTTGCATCTTGCGTTTCAAAGCCTACTGAACAAATTTGGTTCCGTGTCTGTCGGTCTGTGGGTCTGTGGGTCTGTGAGTCTGTGGGTCTGTCTGTCCGCATTTCCTTGTTACAGCCATAACTTCCACGATTTTGAATTGATTCAGCTCAAATTTTAAGGGATGGTGCGGATAAGGCCCCTTGAGGTCCCATACAAATTTCAACATGATTGATCCAGCGGTACGCCCTGCGCATGCGCTAACGTTAAATTCAACAAACACGCATAACTTTCACAATTTTGATTCAATTTCGCTCAAATTTTCAAGGATTGTTTGGACAAGGCCTAGTGAGTTCCAGTATGAATTTCAGCATGATCGGACCCTCGGTGCGCTCTGCGCATGCGCTGGCGTGAAATAGATTCAATTTCCTTGTTACAGCCGTAGTAACCAAAGATTTCACCCAATTTCAATGTAATTCTCAGGGATTAAGCGGGTAGGGCCCATTGAGGTACCATATAAATTTCAACATGATAGAGCCAGCGGTTCGCCCTGCGCATGCGCTAACGTGAAATTCTTCAAACACGCATAACTTTCGCAATTATGTATAATGGACGTAATGTATTATGGATGTAATGTTATGTAATATGTATATTTCATGTAATGTTATGTAATATTATGTTATGTAATGTAATGTTATGTAATATGTATATTTCACGTTATGTAATGTTATGTAATGTTATGTTATGTTATGTTATTTTGCTTCCGAGTCTGTTCTATTTTATAATGGGTCACTCTGATTGTGACGAGGAAGCTCCTGTGCCATCACCTTGGCAGTGTATTTCTTTTCCGTTTCAAGGTGCGTAGATTCCAAAACGTTGCAAAGTCCTTGTCACATGGGTTTATTATCCTGTATGACACACCTAATATTATTTTGGCTGTTCATTTATTGTTTCTTTAATGTGAAATAATTGAAATAGCTATTTATGATGGTTCATACCAATTTTGGCCCAAAAAACACGAATTAGGTACGCTCCTTTTTTGGTTTATTATTCTGTGAATAATACACCTATGTATTCGCTCAGCAAAAAATTTTTATAAAATTTTTTCTTTTCCGTTTCAAGGTGCGTAGATTCCAAAAATGCAATGTCCGTCCGCCGTCCGCAGTACGCCGTCCGCCGTACGCCGTATCACGTGTACAGGCTTCATTTTCGGTCTGAAAAAATCGTTCTTTCGCACACATGCTCCATTTGGGCCCTAGTTGTGTCCCGAAACTTTTCAGTCCGATCGGAATATATCCAGGGGAGTTATGAGTGATAATGTGTATAAAAATAGGTAGGTACTTTTTGTGTTTTAGTAACATAGTAGTAAAATGAGCTTTTGAGGTATCGTTTTCCATGTTTTAGGGGACGAGAAGACCGAATATGAAGTCGATTATGACCAAGGAGTGGAAAATTGAGGTTGTACCAGATGTTCAGCTCCCAAAATTGATTTTTTATGAGTCAAAAACTTGCGAAATCGTCTGAAATCGCCATCAATTGGTATAATAACACTAGAAAAAGTGTCAACACGTGGATCAAGACGATTAAATGGTACAATCAATGATCAAAGGTAATTTGAAAAAAAAAGGAGCGTAGTACCTACTAATTCAAGTTTTGGGGGCCAAAATTTGTGGAAACCACCAGAAATAGATATTTCAATTATTTTACATGAAAGAAACTATAAATAAACAGCCAGCATTTCTGTAGACCAATAAAATAATAGAATAATAAACCCATGTGACAAGGACTTTGCAGCGTTTTCGGTTTATTATTCTGTGAATAATACAACTATGTATTCGCTCAGCAAAAAATTTTTATAACACCCCCTCAAAATGTTTTCTTTTCCGTTTCAAGGTGCGTAGATTCCAAAAATGCAATGTCCGTCCGCCGTATCAGGTGTACAGGCTTCATTTTCGGTCCAAAAAATTCGTTCTTTCGCACACATGCTCCATTTGGGCCCTAGTTGTGTCCCGAAACTTTTCAGCCCGATCGGAATATACCCAGGGGTGTTATGAGTGAAAATGTGTGTAAAAATAGGTACTTTTTGTGTTTTAGTAACATAGTAGTAAAATGAGCTTTTGAGGTATCGTTTTCCATGTTTTTGGGGACGAGAAGACCGAATATGAAGTCGATTTTGACCAAGGAGTGGAAAATTGAGGTTGTACCAGATGTTCAGCTCCCAAAATTGATTTATTATGAGTCAAAAACCTGCGAAATCGTCTGAAATCACGATTAGTTAGTATAATAACACTAGAAAAAGTGTCAACACGTGGATCAAGACGATTAAATGGTACAATCAATGATCAAAGGTAATTTGAAAAAAAAGGAGCGTAGTACGTAATTCAAGTTTTGGGGGCCAAAATTGGTGGAAACCACCAGAAATAGCTATTTCAATTATTTTACATGAAAGAAACAATAAATAAACAGCCAGCATTTCTGTAGACCAATAAAATAATAGAATAATAAACCCATGTGACAAAGACTTTGCAGCGTTTGTTCAAATTATGTTTGATCATTGGCAGTGCTATTTAATCGTCTCGATGAACTTTTTCTAGTGTTATTCTACAAACTGATTGTGATTTCAGACGATTTCCCAGGTTTTTGACTCACGAAAAATCTATTTTGGGAGCTGAACACTTGGTAGAACCTCAATTTTCCACTCTTTGGTCAAAATCTACTTCATTTTCGGTCTTCTCGTCCCAAAAAAAACGCTGCAAAGTCCTTGTCACATGGGTTTATTATTCTACTGGAGTTCTAGAGATTCTTGTTGGCAGTTAAATATTTATTGTTTCTTTCATGTGGAATGATTGAATTAGCTATTCCTTATAATTTCCACCAATTTTGGCCCCCAAAACATGAAATAGGTACACTTTTTTATCCCCCAGATCATCTTTGATCATTGGTAGTGCGATTTAATGGTCTTGATTCAGCTGTTTACACTTTTTCTAATGTTAGTATACACATTGATGGTGATTTCAGACAGTTTTCCAGGTTTTTAACTAAAAAAAAAACAATTTTGGGAGCTGAACCAATGGTAAAACCTCAATTTCCGCGTCTTTGGTCAAAATCGACTTCATATTCGGTCTTCTCGTCCTCAAAAACATGGAAAACGATACCTCAAAAGCTCATGTTACCAACATGTTGCTAAAACGCAAAAAGTACCTATTTTTACACACATTTTCACTCATAACACCCCTGGGTATATTCCGATCGGGCTGAAATGTTTCGGGACACAACTAGGGCCCAAATGGAGCATGTGTGCGAAAGAATTACTTTTTTAGATCTAAAATGAAGCCTGTAAACGTGATACGGCGTACGGCGGACGGCGGACGGACATTGCATTTTGGTTTATTATTCTGTGAATAATACACCTATGTATTCGCTCAGCAAAAAATTTTTATAACACCCCCTCAAAATTTTTTCTTTTCCGTTTCAAGGTACGTAGGTTCCAAAAATGCAATGTCCGTCCGCCGTCCGCCGTCCGCCGTATCAGGTGTACAGGCTTCATTTTCGGTCTAAAAAATTCGTTCTTTCGCACACATGCTCCATTTGGGCCCTAGTTGTGTCCCGAAACTTTTCAGCCCGATCGGAATATACCCAGGGGTGTTATGAGTGAAAATGTGTATAAAAATATGTACGTTTTGTGTTTTAGTAACATGTTAGTAAAATGAGCTTTTGAGGTATCGTTTTTCATGTTTTTGGGGACGAGAAGACCGAATATGAAGTCGATTTTGACCAAAGAGTGGAAAATTGAGGTTGTACCAGATGTTCAGCTCCCAAAATTGATTTATTATGAGTCAAAAACCTGCGAAATCGTCTGAAATCACGATTAGTTAGTATAACAACACTAGAAAAAGTGTCAACACGTGGATCAAGACGATGAAATGGTACAATCAATGATCAAAGGTAATTTGAAAAAAAAGGAGCGTAGTACGTAATTCAAGTTTTGGGGGCCAAAATTGGTGGAAACCACCAGAAATAGCTATTTCAATTATTTTACATGAAAGAAACAATAAATAAACAGCCAGCATTTCTGTAGACCAATAAAATAATAGAATAATAAACCCATGTGACAAGGACTTTGCAGCGTTTTTTCAAATTATGTTTGATCATTGGCAGTGCTATTTAATCGTCTCGATGCACTTTTTCTAGTGTTATTCTACAAACTGATTGTGATTTCAGACGATTTCCCAGGTTTTTGACTCACGAAAAATCTATTTTGGGAGCTGAACAATTGGTAGAACCTCAATTTTCCACTCTTTGGTCAAAATCGACTTCATTTTCGGTCTTCTCGTCCCAAAAAAAACGCTGCAAAGTCCTTGTCACATGGGTTTATTAGTCTACTGGAGTTCTAGAGATTCTTGTCGGCAGTTAAATATTTATTGTTTCTTTCATGTGGAATGATTGAATTAGCTATTCCTGATGATTTCCACCAATTTTGGCCCCCAAAACCTGAAATAGGTACACTTTTTTATCCCCCAGATCATCTTTGATCATTGGTAGTGCGATTTAATGGTCTTGATTCAGCTGTTTACACTTTTTCTAATGTTAGTATACACATTGATGGTGATTTCAGACAGTTTTCCAGGTTTTTAACTAAAAAAAAAACAATTTTGGGAGCTGAACCAATGGTAAAACCTCAATTTCCACGTCTTTGGTCAAAATCGACTTCATATTCGGTATTCTCGTCCCCAAAAACATGGAAAACGATACCTCAAAAGCTCATGTTACCAGCATGTTGCTAAAACGCAAAAAGTACCTATTTTTACACACATTTTCACTCATAACACCCCTGGGTATATTCCGATCAGGCTGAAATGTTTCGGGACACAACTAGGGCCCAAATGGAGCATGTGTGCGAAAGAACGACTTTTTTAGATCTAAAATGAAGCCTGTAAACGTGATACGGCGTACGGCGGACGGACATTGCATTTTGGTTTATTATTCTGTGAATAATACACCTATGTATTCGCTCAGCAAAAAATTTTTATAACACCCCCTCAAAATTTTTTCTTTTCCGTTTCAAGGTACGTAGGTTCCAAAAATGCAATGTCCGTCCGCCGTCCGCCGTATCACGTGTACCGGCTTCATTTTCGGTCTAAAAAATTCGTTCTTTCGCACACATGCTCCATTTGGGCCCTAGTTGTGTCCCGAAACTTTTCAGCCCGATCGGAATATACCCAGGGGTGTTATGAGTGAAAATGTGTATAAAAATATGTACGTTTTGTGTTTTAGTAACATGTTAGTAAAATGAGCTTTTGAGGTATCGTTTTTCATGTTTTTGGGGACGAGAAGACCGAATATGAAGTCGATTTTAACCGAAGAGTGGAAAATTGAGGTTGTATCAGATGTTCAGCTCCCAAAATTGATTTTTTATGAGTCAAAAACCTGGGAAACCGTCTGAAATCACCATCAGTTTGTAGAATAACACAAGAAAAAATGTAAACACGTGGATCAAGACGATTAAATGGAGCGTACCTACCTAATTCAGGTTTTGGAGGCCAAAATTGGTGGAAACCGCCAGAAATAGCTATTTCAATGATTTGACATGAAAGAAACAATAAATAAACAGCCAACATTTGTGTAGGTACGTCCAGTAGAATAATTAACCCATGTGACAAGAACTTCGCAGCGTTTTTGGAATCTACGCACCTTGAAACGGAAAAGAAAAAAGTTTGAGGGGGTGTTATAAAAATTTATTGCTGAGCGAATACATAGGTGTATTATTCACAGAATAATAAACCAACATGGAAAACGATACCTCAAAAGCTCATGTTACCAGCATGTTGCTAAAACGCAAAAAGCACCTATTTTTATACACATTTTCACTCAGAACACCCCTGGGTATATTCCGATCGGGCTGCAAAGTTTCGGGACACAACTAGGGCCCAAATGGAGCATGTGTGCGAAAGAACGATTTTTTTAGACCGAAAATGAAGCCTGTACACGTGATACGGCGGATGGCGGACGGACATTGCATTTTTGGAATCTACGCACCTTGAAACGGAAAAGAAAAAGTTTTGAGGGGGTGTTATAAAATTTTTTTGCTGAGCGAATACATACGTGTATTATTCACAGAATAATAAACCAAAATGCAATGTCCGTACGCCGTATCATGTGTACCGGCTTCATTTTCGGTCTAAAAAATTCGTTCTTTCGCACACATGCTCCATTTGGGCCCTAGTTGTGTCCAGAATCTTTGCAGCCCGATCGGAATATACCCAGGGGTGTTATGAGTGAAAATGTGTATACAAATAGGTACTTTTTGTGTTTTAGTAACATGTTGGTAAAATGAGCTTTTGAGGTATCGTTTTTCATGTTTTTGGGGACGAGAAGACCGAACATGAAGTCGATTTTGACCCAGGAGTGGAAAATTGAGGTTGTATCAAATTTTCAGCTCCCAAAATTGACTTTTTATGAGTCAAAAACCTGGGAAATCGTCTGAAATCACCATCAATTTGTAGAATAACACTAGAAAAAGTGTCAACACTTGGATCAAGACGATTAAATGGTACAATCAATGATCAAAGATAATTTGAAAAAAAAGGAGCGTACCTAATTTGTGTTTTGGGGGCCAAAATTGGTGGAAACCATCAGAAATAGCTATTTCGATTATTTCACGTGAAAGAAACAATAAATGAACAGCCAACATTTCTGTAGGTATGTCCAATAGAATAATAAACCCATGTGACAATGACATTGCAGCGTTTTTCACTCATAACACCCCTGGGTTTATTCCGATCGGGCTGTCAAGTACACGGTTCATTTGTTTCTTTGTAACTTGCACTAGACTTTTTGATGAATTTTCCGGATTTTTTTTTTACCTCCACCTATTTTTGGTTTATTATTCTGTGAATAATACACCTATGTATTCGCTCAGCAAAAAATTTTTATAACACCCCCTCAAAATGTTTTCTTTTCCGTTTCAAGGTGCGTAGATTCCAAAAATGCAATGTCCGTCCGCCGTCCGCCGTACGCCGTACGCCGTCCGCCGTATCACGTCTACAACAGGCTTCATTTTCGGTCTAAAAAATTAGTTGTTTCGCATACATAATCCATTTAGGCCCTTGTTGTGTCCCGAAACTTTTCAGCACGATCGGAATATACCCAGGGATGTTATGAGTGAAAATGTGTGTAAAAATAGGTACTTTTTGCGTCTTAGCAACATGTTGGTAACATGAGCTTCTGAGATATCGTTTTCCATGTTTTTGGGGACGAGAAGACCGAATATGAAGTCGATTTTGGCCAAAGAGTGGAAAATTGAGTTCTACCAAATGTTCAGCTCCCAAAATTGGTTTTTTATGAGTCAAAAACCTGGAAAATTGTCTGAAATCACCATCAATGTGTATAATAACATTAGAAAAAATGTAAACAGGTGAATCAAGACCATCAAATGGCACTACCAATGATCAAATATGATCTGGAAAAAAAGAAAAAAAAAGCGTACCTATTTCATGTTTTGGGGACCAAAATTGTTGGAAATCATCAAAAATAGCTATTTAAATTATTGCGCATGAAAGAAACAATAAATGAACATCCAACGAGAATTTCTAGAACTCCAATAGAATAATAAACCCATGTGACAAGGACTTTGCAGCGTTTCTGTGAGATACACCGGCTTTTTGCCAAGCCTGGAGGTTATCAAAGTATTTTTACGTATTCAACGTTTTCTACAGATTTTCGTTAAATCCCCTCAGATTTTCGAATTTTTCTGCAGGCTTTTTTTCTGTCGAAAAATTATGTTACCAACGTTTTATGTTGTTTGCTAGAGAAAGGGTAGGTAAATAAGCTGTCAAGAATGTTTGAAAGACGAAGGATGTTGTTCGCATTGACAACCAACGTCACCCAAGCCGAGACAAACGTGAATTTGTTGAGAAGAAGATCAGTCACAAAAGATTGATTCCCGTTCATGTGGGTTGCCCTGGCAATTTTCGCTTGTCTGGTGGGGGGGGGGGGGGGGGGGAGGGTTGCTCATTTGCTGAAACTTATTCCTTCGAATGGTCTTGTTTCTTACAGATTTTCTACGGTTTTATATATTATTTTGGATGTTAAATTTACGGTTTTCTACCGATCTTAGTGGTGTACTATATCTACTTATTTCTACCGGATTTTATTTTCCTATCTACCGATTTTTGCTTGCTCAGACCTGGCAACCCTACCCCGGCCCACTCCTACCTATTCATGCTTGCCCTTGATGTGGTCGAATTTACTATGATGTAGGTCCTATTGATGATATTGTACCCAACTAAAATTTGTGATACTAGGATTAGTTTGTGCGTCTGTGTTTTTAAATCAATTCCTAGTCTCCTGCCATGTTGTTTCTGCGATATTATATCTACGAATCTACGTAACTGTTTTGTTGAAATCTAGGGACTGTTTACAAGACAGAACAAGAGTAGAGTTTTTGCCCCCTAACTCTGCTGGGGGCCACCAGTGTCGATTTTTCGTGCAACATTCACGAGGGGCCCCTGAGGACGTGTACCAAATTTAAACCCTCGGGGGGCCCGAGTCATAGAAGTTTGAGAAATCGTTATTTTTCAACTTGTTGTTGTTTTCCTTGTTCGCTGACAGGGCTACACCTCACAGACGTAAAGGATCGAGCTGACATTTTGCCTTTTAGCAATTTGGTCCCTAAATTGGCGGGCCCAGTTTAGGACTTCGCCAGTTTAGGACTTCGGCATCAGATATTTCACTAAAGAAGCTCCCGCCAAGCAGCGTTGAATCTATGCTACGTCTATAAATGTAATTTGTTTGAATGATTGCGATAATGATGCCTGATCGTGTGTTCTTGTATTTATAGTTACAACGATTAAATAATAACTTGTGAATTGATGTTTCTAAGTAGATTTGAAGTCGTGGTGGGGGGGGATAATGAATCTACCTACCTAATAATTCTGATGCAAGGTTCCTATTATACATATTATCATACCCGTAATCCCCCCCCCCCCCCCCCCCAACATACTTCTGGTTCGACCGCTGCTGGACGGGTTTTTTTTTGCTTTTTTACTTAGGTACTTGAATCACTACCTGCATACTGAGCCTCCCTTTTTAGTTCCATATTCCATTATCTTCATCAACCAACCGACCCAAGTGATGTCCAGGAGGAGCGGGACCCTGCAACTACGAAAATCATGTAATCAACGGCATTCTCTTTCTTTATTTTAGAAAAAACTGTTTAAAAAAAGTATTATTTCAAAAACATCGTTTTTTTCCTCCGATGTTTTTCTACCATCGATGTTTCCATTAAAAAAATATCGATAGCGAAACAACGATGTATTTATAATCCCATGTGAACCATCAAATACCTTACATATTCACTTATCGGACTGATATTTTCAGCACCATTTTTGAAGAGACACTTTGAATGAGGCCTCCAAGTTTTCTACTGAAAGCCACTCTACGATTAAAGGTAAATCAGAGTGCTACTTCATCGGCGGTAAAATTTGAGCTCCCTCAAATTATCTATTTGTCATAATGATTGTGTTATGTAAATTGTGTTATGTAAACTTCAGACAGCAGGTTCCGGGTGCTGTAGACTGTATCCGTAAAATAAATCAAAAAAATAGGGGAAGGTGGCAATTTTATAAATAAACAATAATATTTTAACAACAATAACGTTTGAAGAAGGGCAAATCTGATGTAATCAGAATTTTGATAATCGGCCTGGGTGGGTTTTATTTGAGAAGGAGCGGGTAAAAGGTTTGGTCATTGTAAGATTTTTAACTACCTATTTGTTTGATCTGAGTACGACTGGAGTACAAATGATACCACACCAAAATAGGTATTCCTAATTCAGTACCACGGTAGGAAGGTACCTATTATCTCTATATCGATGGTCCAATTTAATTGAAACTACGAGAACTTGAGTTCGAAGAATGCTGTATAGGTACATTTCATTTTGTGCCATTGACTCTTGATAAAAATACGTTCAATTTAGTGAAGGCCAGTGAGCCAAAACCCTCACGTTCGATTAGTTTTTATGACGAAATAGGCTCCTACGAAATGTACCTACCCACGCCTACATCCCAGGAGCATTACGAGGTTTTTGGATGCCACTTTCCTTGATATTTTAAAGCGGAACCTAATTCGTGTTTTTGGGGGCCAAAAGTGGTAGAAACCATCAAAAATAGCTATTTCAATAATTGCAAGTGAAAGAAACAATAAACGAACAGCCACAATTTCTGTAAGCCGCATTTACACCGGAGTTAATAACACGAGTTTTTAACAAAAAGTTATTAACCTAACTGAATCGCCAAAAAATTTCTCTTAACAAAAGTTAATAACTCGTGTTTTCAACAGAAAATCCCTTGTTATTAACAAGATTTATGTTATCCATCAAGAGTCGGTAAAGATCAAAGGAAACGTGTTATGTTTGTAACAAATGTTAATAACAAAAGTTAATAGCCTCTTTTAGCGCGTTAACTGTTGTTAATAACAGGTTCCTCTCTTCCCCGCAACCCCCTCGCCCGGCATCCTGCTACACAGAGCGCGCCAGTGGCCCCTCAGTACCAACTACAGCAGCAGACGAAACACGTGGAGACAGAGTGAGGTTACAGAGGAAGTAGAGACAGGTTATGCGGAGGAAGTTCTTGATGCTTCCGTCGCACCTTAGCTCGCCTGAAAGAGGGTCAAGACCGTCTTCTTGCAGATCATTCAGCATATCACTCCCACTGTACACAGTCCTTGCTCTGAGTGAAGGTTTCACCCAGTATCTTCTACGTCTCCTTTGAGCAGTGGTAGCCAAAACAACGCACGCAGCTGCAGCGAGAACCACGTCATCCTCTCGCACCATTGTCTCTAGAACTGCTGGCTGTGCATGAGCGTTGATAATGGCGGAGTGACTTGTAACTTTTGTTGATAACAAAACTAGCAGCCAAAAGAAAATGTTATTAACATTATGTTAATGACTTTTGTTAATAACGTCAGTTAATAACAAAAGTTTAAAAACTCTTGTTATTAACTCCGGTGTAAACGCGGCTGTAGGTATGTCCAGTAGAATAATAAACCCATGTGACAAGGACTTTGCAGCGTTTTTGGAATCTACGCACCTTGAAACGTAAAAGAAAATATTTTGAAGGGGTGCTATAAAAAATTTTTGCTGAGCGAATACATAGGTGTATTATTCACAGAATAATAAACCAAAACCACAGAAACACACCCTTCATGTGTTCAGTGGGAAAAACAAACTACTGGCCATCGATGGTATTAACATCGATTGAAAACCATCGATAGTCTTGGGCTATTGACTCTCGATCCCTAACTAAATTATATGAGTGGAAGTTTGGAGCGTTTCTCTGGAAAGAGGCCTGAGGGTGTCCCCTGTTTGTTTTTTTTATCCTGTTTTTTGTGCTTGGGAAAGGTCTGGCGTGAGAGTCGCTTGCCATAATCTTTGTGAGGGTTGAAAGGAGCGGGAGAGAGCTGACGTTGGGGGACCGACGCCTTCGGCCCCCCGACCTGCACTCTGCTGGAGTGTTATCAGACGGCAGGCTACGCTCACGTGGTTTCCAACAGTTGTGACCTTCGCTAGGGTTATAACCGCTAACTATACCACTCACTATCTTTCACAACCAGCCGGCGATCTGCCAGTCGGTCGGTGCAGCTCGACATCGTCACTTGGAAATTCTCCTCGCTTCCTCTCGTCCTTACGAAATGGCACCTTCTCTAGCGGACCTCCAGGACTTGGCCCACAAGCTCAGGATTCACAGCATCAATTCTACAAGTGCAGCCGGCTCCGGGTGAGTCCATCATCAATCGCAAAAATTAAAATAATAGCCAAGTACATTTCCCCTTTCACTCCATTCAACTTTGCTTGAAGCTTCGTATGTGTGGCCGACTAATGCAGAGTCATGACCGGTTTTCTTCATCTTGTTGTGTCGTCTTTGACTTGCTATTACGAATTTTTAGGTGTTAACCGACAGACATCATCGAACACTTGCATACGTTTTACTTGGATCTCCTACAAATCTTACGTAATCGACATTTTTTTACTCGGGAAATCCACAGGTGTCATTATAGGTCATACTGGTTAATGTTGGTTTTCCTGATTTTGGAGCCGATTTGTAACGGAATCCGCCTACGATGCTTCAGTACCGAGAAATATGTACCTACCTACAACTTCCAACTCATCTAGTAATAATTATCCTATGCCCAAGAAATGTTGGTCTTATCAACAGAGGACCTCCGGGTTTCGTCTTCCTTGGATTTATATTTTCAAGAAAATATTACACTGGGACCTGTAGAGAGATCAGTATTAGGTAGGATTAGGTACACGGACTTATTACGATTGAATCGTACCTAGACAACGCGACGGCCGGTCAGCTCCTTCATGTTTTTCGGCCAAGTCCACTGATAAGCAGCCGCCTCATCTTCCTAGCGTTTCCTCTCGGTTCACCGAAAAATCCTCGTACTCCTAAATCATTCCTCCCTGCCCCTCTTCCCACCAGACTCACATAAGGTTTCTCAATAATGCGCCAGCCAGTCGGAGTTGTTCGTCAAATAAACTGTATCTGCTGTGTGCAGGATTTTTATCGACAAATTCCATGATTTGGTGATAACTGCTGATGCAGGATAATGGGCTATTTGCGTGGGTCACAAAAACGGTTTATATTATTTATTTATTATTTATTATTATTTTTATTATTAAACTAGATTCCATTCTGAGAATTTTGACACCAACCGCATTTTCCTAAAAGAAGTAGTTCTTTTTCTATGATTGTTCAAAGTTTCCTAAGGTTGCATCATTGCAACCCCCCCCCCCCCCCCCCCCCCCGGAACTTGGAACCCATGGGAACTTAGAAAAATCATAGAAAAAGAACTACTTATCGTAGGAGCGTGCGGTTGGTCTCAAAATTCTCAGGAACGTTCATTTCAAAAATTCATTCAATTTTATTTCATTAATTTAATTTAATGTAATTCATTTTAATAATTCAGTTAAAAATTAATAATTCAGTTAATTCAATCATTAATAATGAATAATAATTCATTTAAAAGCAAAGTTCATTTAAAAAAAAATGGAATAAATATGTGCAAATAGACTATTGAGTTCTCAGGGCTAGAAATCAACTGTTAATATTTGTCCTGTGCTACATTTTGCTCCAGTACCCAGTCATTTAATGGAAGTATTGACTAGAATCAGTCAGAAGGTTTCCATTCCGTTTTATTTTCCATGAGTTGACTTCGTCAGGCTCTAATGGCAGTGTCCAATTTGGTTTCATTTTGTAGCTCTTCGATATCAGGGTTTTGATTTTGGATTGCTTCAACCAACTTGTTCTCCTCAAGAGATTTTGAGGAACCAGAGGCTCCCACATTGCGTTAATAATTTGACATATTTGTTTTTATAGGCACTTATCTGAATTTAGTGTTTGTTTTACTAATAGAGTCAAGTGGAACAATTTAGTTACTTTATATGAGCCTTTAGTCGAGCCGTGTGAATTTTGATTGAATGATCCAGCCTGCAACTAATTCTGGGAACCGTAGAGTCAACCACCGAGCCTAACCACTTATTTTATAATTAGGATTAGAATATTTTTAGGTATCTAGTCCTTAGTTTAAGAATTAGGTTAGGGCAAAGTTCGTTGGGAATCACCCGGTTCCTAGTAATTAGGTACCTACCTACTTACCAGATACTGGACACATTTATTTTCTTGTTGTTTTTGACTGATTGTAAGGGTCATTCCTTTAATTCCACTGATTTCCTTTCAATATACCTATCTACGACGACTAAGTTTTATTGATCCGTGACAACCACATAAGGGATAGGTAAGTGAGGACTGAGAATCCAAGGGGACTCGTCCACTCGACTGTCACCTGCTGACTCGCTTCTACCCGAATATAGAGTGGACTGGCGCCCATTTTCTAATTTAAATGAACAAACAAACAAACTAAGCTAGCCGAGTGCACGGGGCTTAGTGCCAAGAACCTTCGGAAGAACTCTAGAGAAAGGTGGGGGTGACGAACTTTCACAAAATGCTTCAAATTTCGATCTATATTTGCGTTGTTACAACATATTTTGTTATTGACATAATTTAGCGCCTTGTCTTATTCTGTCTTACGAATTTCCGGTGAAAATTATGATATTTGAATGGGTCCAAAAGTTGTAGTAGATATCTATCTAGGTACGAGGATTTTTGAAAACTTCTCCGATTCTTTCCAATAGAGGATTCTGAATCCAGCCCTAGTTGTACGAAATTCCAATTTTCGCTAGAATGTTTGTAGTAGGAAAAAAACGATGGGTTCGGAGATGAGAGATTTTCAAAAAGATCTGTGGGTCAAGTTTGGATTTTCGTGAGTCAAAAATAGCTAAAAATTGTAATGTCTGTAAACTGATATTGGTTGCTCAAATCTTGAACATGATTGTTTAATTTTGGATTGAAAAACGAAGAAGAAAAGAAGCGATGGCTACTCTATGAAAAATTGTTCATATTTTCGATCCCAGTCCTGATCTCTATTTTAGGTGGCTAAGCAACGAGGGTTTTTGTCGGTGTTGAAAATTTTAGTCAGTATACAAATAAATCAAGGAGAAGGTACTTAGGGCTTATCCTAAGGTTAGGACAGGTAGTAACAAGGACGGTTCGGTAGTAACCATTGCAATAATATACGGTTAGCAACTTCAGGTGTGACAGACTTCAAGGATCGATTCTTCGACTCATTTGGAACAGTTCTTCCTTGCATTTTTTTTAACCCCTTGTTTTCGTGAGTTTTTTCACAGTCAAGTTTTTTTGTATTTTCGATCTTATAGGTACCACTAAAATGGCCGTAACCAACGGGCCATAACGCCCTTTAATTACATTGTAAAATTAAGATAAGGGCACCGTTGGTAAGAGCGTTAAATTTCCTGTTTTGGAGTACATTCAGCGGATTTTGGATTACTGCACTAATTGAGGAGGTTTCGAGGAAATTTGCCCTTATTTTTAATTTTACAGTGTAATTTAAGGGAGTTATGGCCATTTTAGTTGCATTAGGTCGAAAACACGAAAAAAACTCGAATGTGAAAAAACTCACAAAAACAAGGGTTTAAACAAAACCCCATAGAGGAACGTTTGTTTTGTTACAAGTGAGTTGAAGAATCGTTCCTTGAAGTTGTCACTCTGTATATTGTTTGATCCCAAAAAGTAGCAGATGAGTACCTGCGTACATTTCAATTTATCTTTGGGGCTTACCCTCCCTGTAAACATTGCTGTTCTTGTAGTGTCATTACTCATAAAGGTACACAAATATTTGTGGCTTCCTCCAACTTGCATAGGTAGTATTGTGATGATCCGAGGATAATAAAGTAGACGAGGCAGTTCGAGAGCTTGATTAAGAATGGTTGATTTATTTAGCGAACACAATTTCTTATATACCCCCTGACATGACCAGAGGGGGGTCGGGGGGTCCCCACTCTGTGTGGTCGATCAGGCTCGACATGTTCGTACATTACAGGTATATTGGAGGAGCAGCCGATCACAACAAGTATTAATATGTATAATCAGATATATTTATATATCGTACTAATATCTATTGATATTAACAATATAAAACTTGGATGGACGCTTTGTATTGTGTAATTCAGTTATCCCAATAACTTTCTTTTTTTTTAAATTATTTCGCAGACATCCTACATCATGCGCGTCGATCGCAGAAGTCATGTCCGTTCTCTTCTTCAAGACGATGAAGCTGGACTTGAAGAATCCGATTCATCCATCTAGTGATCGGTTCATCCTTTCCAAAGGACACGCTGCACCGATTTTATACGCAGGTTTGCGATGATTTTGTATTTATACAACCAAAACGCACAACTACGTAATACACACTGCTTGTGTGTTGCTGTGACAGTTTCATTATTTATATTTATTCAAAGGTCTCAACTTGATTGAGGACCTCCAAGCATTTCCAGAGGGTAGAAGCAGCAAGCGATATCTGGGGAGGCCCCCAGAAATCGTTGAAATATTGAAAAATAGCTATGTCACCAACCTAGATAATTTGCATATCACGTAGCTGTCGTTGCCTACCTTCTTTTAATTCAAAACAAACCCTATCGTACTTACCTGTAGTTATTTCATGTAGTTTCAAACGTGTAATTCTTGTTTGCCCTGAGTAGCAATACCTCTGCAAAATATCCGCACCTTTGCACACAAAAAATGGTCCTGGTGTAGTCAAAAGACACGACTCAGTAATTGGATCTTTGAAAGCTACTTTCCTATACTTGATTCTTATTACTCAGTAAAATAAATTCCATTCCAATTTCTCAAACTCTTCTGTTAATAGTATATCATATTCTGTTGGTTTATCATAGTCACTAGTAGGTGTCATTAAACACAGTTGATAAGAGAAATGTCAACTTCCGTGCGTGACAACAGCCACACCGTAATCCAGTGGGATTCCAACAATTTTCAGTTCTTGGCACACTGTTTAGTGTTTTGACCAATTCTATGCATAAAATTGTTCGTTTTCGAGATTTGTGTTGTTCCACTAGCCGGAAATCAACAATAAATTGGATCTACAGCAGTGTTCATTTTGAATTTTGATGAGCAATTGTGGTTGCTTGTTAAATTTCATAGAACCACTGTTTCTAATGCATTAGTTATACAGTTTCCACATCCTGTCCTATATCATCCGTTTAGAAAGTTACAACTTCATTTACAGCTTGGGCGGAGGCTGGATTGTTCCCAACCAGTGAACTCCTCAACCTGAGGAAATTCGGAAATGATCTGGAAGGCCACCCAACACCTCGACTCAATTTCATTGATGTTGGTAAGCTTGAAGTTTTCTGTGCAGGAACAAGGATGATCCCACTACAGATAGTTTTGATCGTTTAATTGAGGTTGGACAAGTTTCACATGGATTATTATGTACCTGCATCTATAGTGTATAGTTTTCAAGTCAATTCGTTGATTGATTGATTGAGACAACAAATAATGGATCGTGTTTGAAGCAGCTGTCTATTATGTGACCATGTAACTGATGAAATAATAATTTCTTCCAATTCAGGTACTGGATCTTTGGGTCAAGGTCTTTCAGTTGGATGTGGTATGGCATATGTTGGAAAGTACTACGACAAGGCATCCTACAGGTAATTAATATTTTCTTCCACTCATTCTAATTCTAACCTGTAAGAAAGTGCGAGTTATTTCACAGCTGACCTGCTGAAACTTATGCAGAAGGGGCTTACAAAATAATAATAGTAACTATAGGTGTAATAAAAAGGAGCAATAAACAGAAATAGGTGGAGGAGGAAAGTGGTTAGGAAGGCAGAAACTGATGGACATGTCCATTAGCGAGAGTGTTGTTGACAGACATCTATTATCTACTGTACCTATAAACTGGTACAAATCAGACTAAAAAACCTTGGGGGCAAAACATGGTAACACCTCTCATTTAGTTTCAATTACGGTGAGATCAAATGATTTATTATGTGACCAAGTTGATTTTTTTTAAATTTCATGTCATAGGGTTTATGTGCTCATTGGAGACGGTGAGAGTGCCGAAGGTTCCATCTGGGAAGCCCTCAACTTTGCCAGTCACTACAAACTTGATAATCTGGTAGTGATTTTCGATGTGAATCGCCTGGGACAGTCAGAGCCAACTTGCTTGCAGCATGATATGGAAACTTACAGGAAAAGGGTGGATTCGTTTGGCTTCAATGCACTTGTGGTTGATGGTCATGACGTTGGTGAACTTTCAAAAGTAAGTGTTCATTCTATAAAGGCATCCAGTGTGCTATGGTACATTCATCATTAATGAAAAGGTTCTCATATTAAAACCGCACTTGCTCTGAAGACTTGTTGAAGGGGGAAATATAGTAGAATTGGTATGGCATTGCAATCACATGAATCTGAAACTGCATTATGTACATTGTATTCTCAGGCTTTTGATGAAGCAGCTGCTACCAAAGGTAAGCCGACTGCAATCATCGCTAAGACGTTCAAAGGAAAACACTTTCCTAACATAGAGGACCTGGAAAACTGGCATGGGAAACCTCTTGGAGCTGTTGGAAAAGATATCGTTGAGGTACTCTTCTGAAATAGTATTGTACCAGTCATATTTGCTGATGTACAAAGAAACGAATGCTTGAGATACACATCTATTTTAGGAGTGTGAATATAAACATCTTGAAGAACGAATTCTCTGTTGGATAAAATATTTATAGGGTTCTTCAGCAAAAGAGTGGGGAGTGCATTTCAAATCTACATAGTTAGAAATACTGAAGAAAAGAGTTGGGTTAGTATGCCTTATTATGGCGAAATTTCTGATGAAATATGTGAATTTCTAACTTCTAAAAGGTTCAAAGTAGGATATAAAATTAATTTCAAAGCTTCTTTAGGTTCAGTTTATGATGATAAAAGTGGGGTGCATAAATGAAAGTGTTCTGGTGGACTTGAGTATTGTGGTCAAACTTGTAGGAAGTTTAAAGGAAGAGCATCCCCCGTAGAGTAACACATGCATTGCATGGACGTCCCTTATGGTGGTGTATGATAATCCTAATCCCACGCTCTCTCCCCCCTCCCCATCCCTATCGAAATAAATTTCGGAATTCTGGCGACGTAGCACACAACTAGGCTGAATTCTGTGTCGAACAAAAAGAGAAACCCGTAAATCAGTCGAGAAGTGAGCCCTGGACAGCACACACAAGATTTTGTCGAAAACCCACGGTTTTTCGTCATTGACACCCCCCCCTTCCCACCTCTAGAAATAAATTTCGGAATTTCGGTGATGTAGGTAGTGCACATCTAAACAGATTTCTGCGTCAAAGAAAAAAAGAACCAGGTGAACCAGTTGAGAATTGGGGCCTGGGCATGCACACAAGATTTTGTCACACAGGCATACACCATGGTTTTTTTTTCTTTTCTTTTTTTCCATGGATTTGGGTGCAGGATGGTCTGAAACGAATTTGAATGTGGTTCTTTTCATTCTCGGCTGAGTGTTGTCCTATTCTGACCAGTCAAATACATAAGGATGTCTGTTACTACTGAGCCCTTGAAAAAAAGGAGCTTGAAAAGGATTTTATGAACAGTAAGGATTAACCTGCCTTTGCACGAAGTCATTTGAACGAATCTAGTCATGACTTCAATTTTGATTTAACAGGTGAACAATTTATTGAGTTTCTCCATTTCTGTCCAAAGGGAAGCGTTTTGGATGTACTTGGAAAATTCGAAATAATTAAGAGTGATAAGTTGGGTAAATAACAGCTTGGTCCCTTCCATCCTCCTACCCCCCCCCCCCCCCCCATCCAGTGGATGCCTCTTCACTTAGTCTCCTTCCCTTCCCATTGATTCCTGAAATACAAAATAAACAGTGTATTTTGTTCTTAGTGGAAATAGACAAGGTTTCTATAGGTAACTCTTTCGTTATTTGATATAGGTTTTGATGATTTCATAATCAGTGATTAGGTTCGGTTTCTGTTGTGTATTAATGCACCTCTTTTTTCAGCATTTGAATGGCTTGATTAAGAACAAGAACATCTCCCTCAAGCCCAGTGGTATTGTTGATGACAGCCCTGAGGTCAACATCAACAAAATTTCCCTCGCTTCACCTCCAGAATACAAACCTGATGCTAAAGTTGCTACTCGTGTAGCTTATGGTACTGCTATTGCAAAACTTGGGAAAAATAATAGCCGTGTTATTGCTCTTGATGGTGACACCAAGAACTCTACCTACTCAGAGAAAATTAAGACTGTAAGTAGAGAAAGCCATTGTTCATTCCTCATTTGCTCATTCATTCAGATGTATTTTTTTTTAGATGATCCTTCTATTATTACTCGCCTGTGAGCCCTGTTATCAATTCCATTGAGTAGTATTGTACTATTGCTGGGAGTTACCTGTCATGTTGCCATGATGGTGGAAATTTCACATAATGAATATTAATGTTCTTGATAATCATTCGATTTTCCTGTTCATTCACTTATTCTTCATTCACTTATTCACGTATTTTTAAAAGGTTGTGTCATTTTGTTGCAGGCTAGTGTGGAACAATATATTGAATGCTTTATTGCTGAGCAAAACCTTGTCGGCGTCGGTATGGGAACTACTTGCAGGAACAGGACAGTGGCATTTGTGTCTACTTTTGCCACGTTTTTCACTCGGGCATTTGACCAGGTTTGGACATAGAAATTTAAATATCGACACTTGGTACTAAACTGCCCTAGTTGCCCCAACCAGTATTGGTGTCTCTCTCTCCAAGGTTTACTGCACACCGAGCATTTCACATGAAACATCCCGGCTTAATTTCATTTAAAATAAATAAATAAATAGTGTGCATATCCCATTAAGCCGAGATGTTTCATGTGAAACACTATGTGTAGAACACCTTTTGTTTTAATGAAAGTCCACACCATCCTGAGAATTTTGAGATCAACCACACTGTCCTACGATAAGCTGTTCTTCTCTGACGTCATTGCACCCCTCTCTCGTGGGCCAGATCCCCCTGCCCTATGCGACATCAGAATTGTGGAAACTTTGAAAAATCCTGGAAGAAGAACAACTGCTGTTGGTGTCAAAGTTCTCAGAATGGAATCTAGTTTCATTAACGAATAATATAAACCGTTTTTGTTACCCATGCGCATACCCCATTACCAGGAGTTAGGAATGGGTTAGTAATTAATTCTTTTGTGAGCGAACCCACGCACATCTCGAAATAGATCGCAATAAGTTGGTTCTTCTGCAAGTGATTCAACCAGGACCACCATTCTCATATTTTTTCATTGACAGTGATCATTACTACCAAAACATAGAATTTTCTTCGTCTTCCCAGATTTGAGGTGGTTCTCCTTCTTGCTTCACATTTGGAACAAAGGACATTCTCGTCCTCCAAAGTTGAGTCCTATTCCCGTTTTGCGTTTTTGACATTTCTGAACAAAGTCAGTTCAATATCTGTCTGTCGGTCTATCCACAAAGCTTTGCCGTATGCATTGAAACAGTCATGATGAGCTGAAATTTTGAATGAAACTGCAGGTTACACCCAAGATCGTCCCTTCTTGCTAAGGATATGTAGGTACCAGGAAGCTATTTGCCACACATTAGTAGACTTTTTTTCCCCTCTTCTTTTGTAATCGGTGGAGAGGGAGATCCTAAAGACGATTGTTTTGAGTGCCTTGCGCATTGAGGGGTTTTGAATGATTGAATAATGTAGAAATGTATATGTAACCAGCCATTTCTGACGGCCTTATGTCTGAATGGTCTGCAGTGGTGTGTACCTGGTCAGATTAGAGTTGGTTGTTGAACCTCTTCCATCAGGGAAGAGGTCCACTGGACTGGGGGGTCTTCACTGGAGAATACTAAATAAATTTGAGTACGAATAAATTAATGAGTTTATCAATGAATTTAATGCTCTTTGATGGGCTTTAAACGGTAATAATACGCCTTGATGGAGTACTTTGTCCCACTTTGCTTTGACACACTACCTACACATGATGAGATCTATTCAAGTCACTAAGGAGTGATGATAATTTTGTTTTGATTCAAGTTTCATGGTTGCAGATAAGGATGGGAGCTATCTCTCAATCCAATCTCAATTTCGTTGGTTCTCACTGTGGAGTTTCCATTGGAGAAGATGGCCCCAGTCAGATGGGTCTGGAGGATATTGCACTCTTCAGATCAATTCCTGGTATGTACCTAAATGTTTTGCTCGTCCTATGCAGATGAAAACATTGGCAGAGACGTTTTCTTTGAATAATTCAACTCCATTCCAGCAAAACCTGAATTCAGTTTTTGATTATTTTACGAGTGAGTTGCAGATCTTTCACTTTTTATCCACCGTGCAAGTGGGATTCGCTGTCCTCAGAGGTACCCCAAGAAATCATTAGAATTGGCGGAATTGTTACATGTTGAGCGACTGAATTCCCACTTGAGTTTTTCAACTATTGGTCAAGTCTAGTCTACTCATAATTTTCAAACTGGTCTTGGAAAATTTGAGCTGTAAGAGCCGTATGTGGCCTCTCGAAATGCGCACTGTCCAAACTAATCTAGCAACAATCATTGGCGATTTTTGCAGACAATAACAGACTTCATAAAATGTGTTGCTCATATAATTATTCTACTTTGTATTTTTATGGTTAACGACTGTGAAAAACTTTCAGTAAAAATGCAGTAGGTTGAAGAGTAGTTCAGTTCTATGTTACTTCCAAATTCACTCATGCTGCATTTCTATAACTTTTGGTTTATTATTCTGTGAATAATACACCTATGTATTCGCTCAGCCAAACATTTTTATAACACCCCCTCAAAATTTTTTCTTTTCCGTTTCAAGGTGCGTAGATTCCAAAAATGCAATGTCCGTACGCCGTATCGTGTACTGGCTTCATTTTGGTCTAACAAATTCGTTCTTTCGCACACATGTTCCATTTGGGCCCTTGTTGTGTCCCGAAACTTTGCAGCCCGATCGGAGACGATTAAATGGCACTACCAATGATCAAAGCAGGGTGGCCACCGGTCAGGGAAGTCAGGGGAAAAAATGTTGGTCAGGGAAGTCAGGGAAATCGAGTGGCGAGTCAGGGAAAATTACCGCACGTCCGCTGTTCTCTTGAGATTTTGAACTGACGCACTTTATTTACTGCTCTGCTTCTGTCCAGTCATCTGACAGGTTCAGAGAATGCAATGCCTGCCTGGCGCACCTGGTGAACAGAGTAGAGGATGTCACCATTGCCCCATCCGTCCCCGCAGGCCTGTGGGAAGTTCTAGGGAATACGATTGGGAAGTTCGATTATGAACCAATCGATAGGGTAGGTACTTCAGTAGTTGATGGCGTTCGAATATTCCTACGGGGTATTCTTCTTCCACTTCCACCAGTTTCTTTCCAGCCTTGAATTTTCCTCCATTTCACAATAAATTACATCGATATGGATTCAGCTAACATCGATGGTATCGATGTTTATATGTTAGTAGTTAATACTTTGAAACCATTGTTTAAACCAGTGGTTCTCAACGGGGGCGATAACGCCCCCGTGGGGGTGGTGGAGGGATACTGAGGGGCGGCGAACTTGTTTTGGGCGGTAGGGGGGCGGCGAACTTGTTTTGGGCGGTAGGGGGGCGGTGAGCACCTTCCTGAACACTTCAACAGGTTCTGGAATCTTTTCGATTCAGTGCTTGAGATGTATTTAGGTGCATCTGAGAGGCCGATAGCTACAATTTATAATCGATGTTGCTTACTTGACCGATAAATTCGCCAAATTCAATGGAATCAATTCGCAACTTCAAGGTGATGAACTCAATTTAATAAAAACGAAATCTGTTATTTCTGCCTTCCAAAATAATCTCACTTGCAAGCTGAGTTTTGACCGCAACGAAGTTGTGATTTGCCAGTTTTCAATCCTGTCGGATAAGCATAGTGAATAGTATCATGTATAAGAATATTGAAATCTCTTTGATGAAACAGTTTACTGTGAACACCTGGAGTCTTTGCATAGATCTTTTTCCGAACGTTTTGAGAATATTTTGTCCTCAATGGGTCATGCTCTGTTCACATTGAGAAAACAGAGGTTAAGATTCAGGAAATATTGACTGAACTTTCAACTAGTGAGACGTAGAAAGCCAGTTCCCAGGATGGATCGTAGGCTCACGGAATTTTGGCTTCAAGCTAACATCAGTTACCTCTACGCTGGAGTGCGGAATGTCGTTAAAAAAATCATTTTCTTTGAAAATTCGCTAAAACTGTCAATCGCCTCCCTATTCTACCTCGTCGATCGAGGGTTACTGTTACTGATTTCCTTAATATTATAACAACAACAAAAACTCCACCCCTTGACTCCGGATGATGCCTCTGTACTTACTTCGAATGAAAAAGAATAAAAACGGAGTTATTGAAAGGTTGTCTATTTCCACTGATACCCGAAAAATACGCTGATACATACATACAAACTTTCAATAACCCCTTTTTAGCGAATTTTCGAAGAAAAGGAAGCTATTGTTCTCTGTCCAAAATTTTTAAAACTCGAATTTCCGAAAGATTTTTATACCAAAATCCGTTTCAGACCATCCTGAATTCACTGCCGAAAGACACCAAAAATTATATGTGTGTGTGTGTGTATATATATATATATATATATATATATATATATATATATATATGTATGTGTCATTCCAGACGATAACTCTCGAAAGAATTGAGATAAAAAGTTCAAATTTGCACGAAAAATCTGTCTTGGCAATCGACAGGCTAAGTTCGTAGATGGGCAGAATCGGGTCACTCTAAGGGGGAGTTTTGGGAAGTTTTAGGGGGGAAAAATTACCCATAAATTCCCAAAATGAAACAGTCTGACAAGTGACACCTCATTTTAAAGGTTTTTGTACGCTGAACACGATGATGAAATCAGAATTGCGATATCTCATTCCGTTCTCAAACTGGAGCACTTTGAAGATGAAGGAACGTGGTTATTTCTTGAGATGTTCTTCCTGGTTCGTCTGCTCTAATCTGATAACGGAATGGGATATCGCAATTCTGACTTCACCATCGTGTTCAGCGTTGGAAAATCTACAAACCGAGGTGTTACTCGGCAAAAAATGGAACAACAAATTTGTTACGGATATCCCAAACATCACATTTTACATAAAATCAGTTATTTCTTCGAAAATTCGCTCTTATAGCCATGCTGCATGACTGTTTTCTTTTATTCTTTGAAATGGGTTTCCACGATTCCACCGCGAGTGATTCAGTTCGTTCGAATGAGACTATGAAACATGGTGTGTACGTGTTCTTGCTCAAAATACCGATAATGAGACGATTCAAGGTTCAAGGTTGTGCCCAACTTCTAAACGACTGGAACGATTTTGATGGAGATTTTTGCATCGTGTTCTAGGGGATCCTAAATGGGAGGTCCTGATGTTAGAATCCATTTATACCCGTGACTTTTCCGGGAAACGACAGAAAATTTCACAACCGTACTGGTTGAAAGATGTGTCAGAACCTCCCTATCACAACCCATTTTTATACCTCTTCGAAATTTCCACGGAATGTCTGGTACCAACAGAGCAACGACGGTGAAAAGGAGGAACGTCGCGAGAGAAATCCGAAACAGATAATGAGTCACTTCAGTGACGTTTTTCGGCCGTAGGTCCATGCTAAAAGAAATCGTCTCGGCATCTAGTAAATGAGACTTGCGCCTTCATCTCACTAACATTAAACCTCATTTTTAAGAAATAATGGGCTCAGAACCACATAAATCCCACACACAGCTGTGTGTATTACGTCTGCTATTACGTTCTGTTTTAATGGTCTATTCAATTACATTATTCCTTTAATTAGAATTTTACTATTTGGACCCCCCCCCCCACCATTTTCCATACCCAAATTTAAGGATTTTCAAATTAGGTGGGCGTTCAAAAATATTCAAAAGGGGGCGGCAGGTTTAAAGAGGTTGAGAACCACTGGTTTAAACCATTGATAGCACACCATCAGCATGGTTTTTGTAAAAGCAGGTCAACCTTCAAATCTTTTAGTTTTCACCAACTATGTATACACGCAGATTGAACAAGGATACCAGGTCGCCACCATATACCTAAATTTTTCCAAAGCGTTTGATAGGGTAGATCATAATTTATTCTTATACAAGTTGAATGCTCTCGGCTTTCAAGGAAATACGTTAGATCTTGTTTCCAGTTACCTCACCGTCGTTCCCTGCTAGTGAAAATCAGAAATTCCCTATCGTCCTCCTTCATTCCTTCCTCCGGAGTTCCTCAGGGCTCTCATTATTTTCAAACTGCTTTAATCACCAAAACTAGATCTAACTGTAGTTACAATGATGCTAATGTTTCAGTCTAAATGTTCAATTTGAAGTTGATTGGTTTACAATATACTTCAAATATTTGAAGTATATTTTCGATGTTAACTGTCGTCTCTGTACAGCTGGGCCTTGCCCGTTCTGTTAAATAAATATCGGAACGGTAACATCGATGTTCAATAATATCGGAATCGATGGTTAAATGTCGAACATAGAAGCCAAAACATTGATGTTTCGATAACATCAACCATCGATGTTCCATCCCAAAAAAAGTTGTAGGGGGTTCCGCGCGCGGGCGACGGGGCGGGCAGAGATTTTCGATTGTCCAGCTTTAAAATCAGATAAGTTCAATTATGATGAAATGTCTGCACGTGTCGGGTCCTACTCATGCAAGCTGTGTCAAGCCGAGGGTCGGCATGTGGTTGGTTAACGCTTGCATTGTTTTATGGAGGATTTTGGTTTATTATTTTCAATAATGAACCATTGGAATCGACCGCGAAACATTTTACCCCCCACCATTGCCATTTTTTACGTTTTAAGGGACGTAGAATACGAATATCGAATAAAAATATTTCCTTCTGTAGGCCGTCCAACGCCACGGTCCGCGGCTTTTTCTTAGTTCCCATGAACCAAAATTAACGAAATTTGGTATATATATATATATGGGTCCCGTTTGGGCTCTAATTGATCCTCGAAGATCAGCGTTAATGTCGCTCAACTGCAAGGGGTGAAAATAGGGGTTGAAATGTCCAGAGTATCCCTATCTCGGGAAATTGTATTTTGAGATGTGGGTTTTCTCGCATTTTTAAATAATTAGATTTTTTCTGAATTTTTGAGACCATCCGGAGCATTCTACGATGTTGCCATAAAATTTGCTATACAAGTTGCTGTAAAGAGCAGAGTGTACGCAAGCATCAAGCTGAGCTGAGAGCGCACAACACTGATCTGTCGGCCAGATGGGCGCTGTAACGCAGTGGTCTAAGTGAGGGTTGTAATGCCAAAGTTCTCGAGATCAAAACCCTACTGGGACTTGAATCCCGGTAGGGTTTGATTGGCAGTGAACTGTTGAATTCACTCCAGATGAAGAATTTCCCTTCAGAACTTGTTTGTTCCTTTTTGCCATTTTAGCTACTGTTTTTGATTGATAGAATTATTTCAGCAACATTTAACACGTGATTTAGGTAGCTACCTAATAACGAGTACGGGGTTAGGTACTAAGTCACGGAGGGTCTGTGATCTATATAGAAGGGTTATATATACAGAGAGCTGTGATCTGTAACAGAAGGATGTTCTATACAGAGAAGTGTGGTCTGTAACAGAAGGGTGTTCTATACAAAATAATAAACCGTTGTGTAGGAATTTGCAGCATTTTTTGTGCTGACGCTTGGTAGTTCGCTTTGCTGTATGCTGGTTGGTTGGCGTTTCTTGTGCCCCGATCACTCCTCTAAATTAAAAATTTATTTAGGTTAGCACATTAATGAATTAATACATAAATCCTTCGGTTTAATAATATTTAGTCTAATTACCCGTTTATTTACCCTTTAAGACATTTAAATTTGACAGAATATGCTAAAATTTAGGCAGGGAAATCGGGAAAAAGATCGAAGAGTCGGGCTTCAAAAATCTCGGAAAGTCAGGGAAATCGACAAAAAAGTCAGGGAGAAGTCAGGGAAAATGAAAATCCTGATCGAGTGGCCACCCTGTCAAAGATAATTTGGAAAAAAAAGGAGTGTACCTAATTCGTGTTTTGGGGGCCAGAATTGGTTGAAACCATCAGAAATAGCTATTTCAATTATTTCACATGAAAGAAACAATAAATGAACAGCCAACATTTCTGCAGGTATGTCCAATAGAATAATAAACCCATGTGACAAGGACTTTGCAGCGTTTTTTAATGTTCATTTAGCGTATATTTCCGAGGAGACCCCCCCCCCACACACACCCCCTCAGTGCACAGTGTGAAGTTTGAAACTTGGATGCAATGTTCAGTAAAAGGTTCATGCATCAAGATTCTTCATGCAGCTACCTACTGTGTTAGTTGCTGATTGTGTACATGTTGGTTTTCAGGAAGTACAGTGTTTTACCCCAGTGATGCAGTCAGCACTGAGCGCGCCATTGAGCTGGCAGCAAACACCAAAGGAATATGTTATATCAGGACTTCTCGACCAAACACTCCCATTATCTATGATGCTTCTACCAAGTTTGCTGTGAGTAATATTGTTACTAGTGTCAACACCATCATTGCAATTTGACGTATTAAATTAGTAGATTTTTATTTGATACCATCTAAAGAAACTGATGTCCATTTGACATATTGTGAACGATATGAAAACTCAGTGACCTGAAATTGCTTCCACCCCTGGTCATGTTATGACACCGTGAATGGTTTGCCTAAGAACAAAATACATCGTCATATATACAGGGTCCAAATAAATCCCCCCCCCCCACCCCCCCTCTTATTTCTCTAATTCTCAGAGTAGAAAAATCAAACGAACGCCATTCTTCATAGCTTTTTATATAGATTTCAAAAGTGACAAAATTGTGCACTTCTGCGAACGCGCGCAACACGCGTCAACTTCGTTATTTCAATGAAAAAGGGGTTCCCAACTTTTCTATTGCAGATTTGGGTTCTAGGCAAAATTTTATGAATAATAGACCCCCCCTCAGCCGATTTTTTTACTGTGCGCATCGCACAGTGAGCATGCAAACATGGCGGCACGTGCAGTTTTGCTTCTCATGCAACACCCAAGTGTGGCACATGAACTTGCACTAAATTTTCACGCTCAGTCCAGTGGTGATACTTGTTTTATAAAACCCCTCCAATCCTTACTGAAGTTGTTACGAGTAAAAACGACCCCTCATTGTCCAAAACCTTCCGAACGTATCTTAGGTATTAGTTCCAGCTATGTGGGTGTTTCCAAAATATCACCCATTGCGAACCGAGAAGAACTCCAGCAGAGGATTGTGGAGGCCTTTGCTTCAGTTCGACAGTCAGTTGAGCAGGCTTTGAATGACGAATTTTTGCTCAGACCAGGAACATGTATTGGTGAAGGAAGAGCTCAATTCGAACAATTTATCCTGAAACACCATTTAAAAGAAAAACGACCTACCTACTTTTGGTTTATTATTCTGTGAATAGTACACCTATGTATTCGCCCAGCAAAAAAAAATGTATAATGCTCCCTCAAAATTTTTTCTTTTACGTTTCAAGTTGCGTAGATTCCAAAAATGCACTGTCCGTCTGCCTTAGGCTGTATCATCCATATCTACTTTATTTTCGGTCTAAAAAATTCGTTCTTTTGCACACAGGCTCCATTTGGGCCCTAGTTGTGTCCCGAAACTTTGCAGCCTGATCGGAATATACCCGAGGGTGTTGCGGGTGTAAAAAATAGGGGTTTTTGATGGTTTAGTATGATCTTGTGAGGTGTCGTTCTCCATGTTTTTTAGGGCGAGGAGACTGAATATGAACTCGATTTTGACCAGCGAGGGAAGAATTGAGGTTCTTAAGAAGTTTCAGCCTTGAATTTACCTTAAATTTTGGTCTAAAATAGTGGTTCCGCACACTGTCCGTCTGCCTTAGGCTGTATCATCCATATCTACTTTATTTTCGGTCTAAAAAATTCGTTCTTTTGCACACAGGCTCCATTTCGGTTCCAGTTGTGTCCCGAAACTTTGCAGCCCGATCGGAATACACCCGGGAGTGTTATGGGTGCAAAATGAGTGTCAAAATAGGGTTTTTTGAGGTTTTAATGATCATGAGCTTGTGAGGTATTGTTTCCCATGTTTTTTAGGGCGAGAAGACCAAACATGAAGGTGATTTTGACCAAAGAGCGAAGAACTGAGGTTGTAACTAAGTTTAAGCTCCAAAAATTCATTTTTTATGAGTCTAAAACCTGAGAAATTGTTTGAAATCACCATAAATTTGTATAATAACACTAGAAGCAGTATCAACAAGTGAATCAAGACAGCTGAACTGCACTGTTTTAGGTCAAAGATAATTAGTCAAAAATACGTGTCTAATTCACGTTTTTGGGGGCCAAAATTGGTGAAAACTATCAAAAATAGATGTTTTAATTATTGCACATGAAAGAAACAATAAAGTAACAGCCAACCTTTTGGTAGGTATGTCCAGTAGAATAATAAACCCATGTGACAAGGACTTCACAGCCTTTTTATAGTTTGAAAGTGCAAAGATTAATTTTGCGATTAATTGCCAGTTTTGAAGTTAGTGACAATTTTAATAAGGATTTCTGTTGTTTTTTTTTCTTCTTCTTTTTTTCATCAAAGAATGAATGAAAACTCTTCGTCAAAAGTTCTCGGTAGTTAGAAGTAAAACTGAATAAAAATCGAAAAACTGCTCTAATTAAAAAAGGTAGCATAGATGTTTTATTGAAAAAACCGTATCACCACTGGATTAAGCATGAAGATTTAGTGCTGATTCATATGTCACACTTCGTTATTGCATTAGAAGCAAAATTGCTCGTACCACCATGCTTGGGCGCTCACGGTGGGCAGTGTGCGCAGAAAAAAAAAATCGTGTGAGGGGTCTATTATTCATAAGATTTTGCGTAGACTCCAAATCTGTAATAAACGAAGTATATGCGCGTTGCGCACGTTTACGCAAGTTAAAGAAAGGTGGAGGGGGGGTTACATAGTTATTTGAACACCTTGTATTATATATACAGTGAAACTTCCTGTTAACTGACAGCCTTGGGGAAAGAGAGAAGTGTCCACTGTCCAATGTAATTTTAAAAAAAGTTTGGATTCAGTGTACTCATGCTTGTGAGAAGACATGATGAAATGTTACCATCATCTACAACAGTGAAAGGCCCACGGAACAGCTCCCCCCCCTCCCCCGACTTAAATACCATTGCTTTTATCAGAAAATTAACCTGCTGTGAAGTTCGTAGAAAAAGGGGTTGTGAGCTTCTTGCCAGCTGTCAGGTACAGAGAGAGCAAGTCTAGAGCTGATCTATATAAAACATTACTGATTGCCTGTCCGTTACAGGGGGTGTCTGTTAGACAGAAGTACAAGACACAGAGAACCAATGGAGAACAGTTGGGGAATCTGAAATTGTCTGATGTAGAGAGATGTCCGTTAGGAGAAGTTTTGACATCAAGACTACCTATTTTCACTGCAAAACTGATATTTCAAAATTAACTGCAAGCCTTGTTGAACCGAGCACGTACTATAATCTTTCAATGAATGTAGCTGCAGTCGAGCCTTCAATCCATCGAAGTCCTGTTTTGCAGACCTGGTTTGCATTAAGCAACTGATACCAACGATTCTCTTTGTCTTATACCTACTCTGTGGCCAGCAATAGTTCATTTGTGTTGTTCTTCCAGATTGGGAAATCCAACGTTCTTGGTCAGAGCAGCTCTGACAAACTTCTCATCGTTTCTGGTGGTGTCACTCTCCATGAAGCAGTCACAGCTCAGAAACAGTTAGCCCAAATGGGACTAAATGTCCGTGTTATGGACCTTTTCACCATCAAACCTCTCGATGTGGAAGGACTCCAACAGAATGCTGCTGCATGCGGTGGGAATGTTCTGGTTGTCGAAGACCATTATCATGAAGGTACTGTGTAATTATATTTTCAGAATTAAGTACTTGGTCCTTAGTTGAGCAGTTGAAATTGTTTTCTGTGTGGTGCTTCACAAATATCATGTGGAATTTCCAAAATCTCCAAGTTTGATTCCTATATCTCACTGCACTCATATTTACCAATTGCTGGAGTGGTGAGGATTCCAGTAATATTACTAATCCTTGATTATGCTTTTCTAACTTAATATTCCAGCAAGTAATATGTCTCATCCTGAGAGAAAATCACAGATTTTGTGACTTTCATTTGATGTCTCATTATTAATGATGGATAGGTATAACAATGGGCACATTTCATAGTCTTTACGAACATCCGTGCTGGTATAACAAAGACGAAGGTTTCTCTTTAGCCCTTTACCTTCCGACCCCTAAGGCCTCCTCCCTCAGCCCAAGCTCCAAAGGTGCTACAGCTTTCTCTGTCCCAATCTTTTTGGGACATTTCTGTATCCCTCCAACATTCTCACTCAAGTTTGTCATCTCGCGTGGTTTGAGTTGTCATGTTTTCAGTTGATTGTACAGTCGCAACTCTCAAACACCGATAAGTTTCTCGAATTTGCCGATACCTCGAACTGTTTTTCAGGTTCCGAGTCCCATCCATAAGCTGAACACCTCAATAACTCGAACAAACTCACAATATGTCGGACAAATGAAAGGCTTGGGAAAAGAAACTTGACTATGTTGCTTTAAGTGTTTTCGCTTGATGACATTTTCAGTGTGGATGAGACAGCTTTGTTTTTCCTGTGCCTGCCAAACAAGACCTTGGAATTCAAAAATAATTAATGTTATGGAGGCAAAGAAACCAATGACCTCCTTACACTTCTCAGTTGACATCAGCTAACCACAGATTTGGAAAACACACGCCTTTTCTTATAGTTAAATCCAAGAAACCACACTGCTTCAAATACATGAGGTCTTTCCCTACATAGTACACTTCGAATGCCAAAGCTTGGATGACTAGTAGCATTTTTAGAGAGTGGTCAGTAGTGGGATGCTCATTTAGGAAAAAATGTTATTTGTCGTCAACTGCACTGCACACATTCATTACATTACAGTCATCTCCCATATTTTCCTTTTTCTAGTACCTACCGATATCTCATACTCCCAGCTGAAACTACCGATACCTCAAATCAACAATAACTCGAACAGCTTTGCCTCGTCTCGAGGTGGTTGCGGTATCGAGTTGCGACTGTATTTGTATATATTTACTGTTTTATGGGAACAAATATTTTTTACCACTGATATAGTATTTTGTGTCTCAACATTCTATAACACTCTTAGTGATTTTACACCTATTCATCAACCGATTCGTCCTTGCTTGTGTATTGTATTGTCTACCTGTTCTCTCCCCTTGGTACCAGAGTACTCCTGTGGGAGCATAAGGGTTAATACATTCCATGTTCCCAGATTCTGTGAATGTCTATGCCTCGATTCTGATAAAACTATGTTTCATCTTTATTTTAGGTGGCATTGGTGAAGCTGTAAGTGCCGCTTTGGCTGGACAACTCAAGAAATTCATTCACATTGCTGTAACTGATGTTCCTCGATCTGGACCTCCTGAAGTCCTTCTTGGCCACTATAAACTTGATGCCAAAGGAATTGTTGAAGCCATTAAGACGCAACTGAAATAAATTTTGGATACTTGATTCAAAGCATTACTTATCTCTATTTTGTAATAAACGTTCTCTTTTAGTATATAATTCTTGTCTCTCTCTCTCTCTCTCTCTCAGTATCTGAACACAACCCAGCGGTTCCTGATTATGATTGATGAAAAATCATTAAATTTTCTCTATTTGACCTTGAACTGCCTGGTTTTGGTTCATTATTCTGCGAATAATACACCCATGTATTCATTCAGCAAAAAAAATTAAAACTTTGTCCATTTACGTTTCAAGGTGCGTAGATTCCAAAAACGCTGCTACGTCCTTGCCACATGGGTTTATAATTCTATTGGACATGTGTACAGACATTTTAGCTGTTCTTTTATTGTTCCTTTCATGTTCAATAATGGAAATAGCTATTTTTGATGGTTTCCACAGATTTTGGCCCCCATAAACACGAATTAGGCTTATATATAATATATATAACAAATTATCTTTGATCATTGATAGTGACGTTCAATTGTCTGTATTTCTGTTCTAGTATTATACAAATTTATGGTGATTTCAAACAATTTCCCAGGTTTTTGACTCAAAAAAAAAAAATACAACCTCAGTTCTTCACTCTTTGGTCATAATCAACTTCATATTCGGTCTTCTCGCCCTAAAAAACATGGAAAACGATACCTCACAAGCTCATGTTCGCTAAAAACTCGAAAACCCCTATTATTTTTACACCCATTTTTCACCCATAACACTCCTGGGTATATTCCGGTCGATCTGAACAACTAGGACCCAGATGTGTTCTCAAATGGGGACCCAAACTGTGTGCGGAAGAAAGACGATTTTAGTTCAAAATTTAACATAGATTTAAGGCTGAAACTAAGTTAGAAGCTCAATTTTCCAATCTGGTTAAAATCGACTTCATATTCGGTGTCCTCGTCCTAAAAACCATGGAAAACGATACCACACCAGCTTATGTTACTAAAACACCCATAACGCCCTTGGGTAAATTCCAATCCGGCTGCAAAGTTTCGGGACACAACTAGGACCCAAATGGAGCCTGTGTATGAAAGAACAAATTGTTTAGACAGCAAATAAAGTAGATATGGATGATACGTCAGACAGACGTGGCATTTCTGGAATCCACCCACCTTGAAACGTAAAAGAAAAAATTTTGAGGGGGTGATACGCATTTTTTGCTGAGCGAATACATAGGTGTGTATTATCCACGGAATTATAAACCAAAATGCAATGTCCGTCCGCCGTATCTCGCATACCGGCTTCATTTTTGGTCTAAAAAATTCGTTCTTTCGCACACAGGCTCCATTTGGGCCCTAATTGTGTCCCGGAACTTTGCAGTCCGATCGCCAAGGGTGCTGTGGGTGTAAAAAGAGGGTTTTCTTGGTGTTTTAGTAACATGAGCTTGTTAAACATTTTAGGGTGCGGAGACCAAAGATGAAGTCATTTTTGACCAACGAGCGAAGAATTGAGGTTCTAACAAAGTTTCAGCCTTAAATTTACGTTAAATTTTGGTCTACAATCTTCCTTCTGCTGCACACAGGCTCCATTTGGGTCCTGATTGTGCTCGGCAGCCCGATCAGAATACACCAGGGGTGTAATAGGTGTAAAAATAGGGGTTTTCAGGTTTTGGTTGAGGTTTTAGTGAATATGAGCTTGTGAGGTATCGTCTTGCATGTTTTTCAGGGAGAGGAGACCGAATATAAAGTTGATTTTGACCAAAGAGTGAAGAATTACGGTTATAACGAAGTTGCAACTCGTAAAATTCATTATTTATGAGTCAAAAACCTGGAAAATTGTTTGAAATCACCCTTATATAATAGCAATAGAAGTAGTGCCAACAGGTGAATCAAGACAATTAAATTGCACTATCAATGATCAAAGATAATTTGTAAAAATAGGAGCCTAATTCGTGTTTTTGGGGGCCGAAATTGGTGAAAAATCGTCAAAAATAGCTATGTATTTCAATTATTGCACATGAAAGAAACAATAAATGAACAGCCAACATTTCTGTAGGTATGTCCAATAGAATGATAAACCCATGTGGCAAGGACTGCAAGCGGTTTTTTAATTCTGTAGATGTAAGAAAAGCTAGTTGTACTTTGGACATGTACAAAATGTTGCTTTTGAGAAAATGTAGGTCGCATTAATGCTGATAACAGGCATTCAGCTGATTACACTTCTTATACATATTATGAGTTGTTCTTGAGCAGAGATCCGGTCCCAGTAGAACCCATTAAGCCCGTTACATATCAAGGGTCATGCTTCCCTGATGAACGAGCATACGTGAAAATTGATAAGGAAGCACTGGCAATATACTGGGCGTTTTAGAAGTTTGATTGGTTTTGTAAGGTTTTGCAGTTTCCAGTTCTCACGGACCCCAAGCCACTTGCTACTCTTCTCACGACCAACGCCATCCACGGTTCAACACCAAGGATTTGGTCTCTCGCTCCTACACTTCGATTTTGACATTTCACTTGTTTCAGGTAGAATTTTATACGCTCGATTCTCTTTTGTCCGAAATTTGCAGTAGGTACAGTAAGGTTGACTAACATAAATTGCGGGTCCTCGAAACATCCGTCAAATTTATCCGTAATCATAGGTGTCAGACCGCCTTTCCGAAGAAGTTGTTGCCCATTCTCAACAAGATAAACGGCTGCGGAAAGTGAAGCTTTATCCAAATAAAGCTTCCAAACGATATCTGACCTTGGCTACACAAATTTTGCTGAAATACCTAGAAAAACTAAATGATAATTCAGAAAATGATAATTTTTAGAATACAAAAATATTTAACTGAGTGATCACAATAAGTTCAAACATCACAGTCTTGATCGCGCATCCGTCGAGAGTGCACGTATTTCTACCAGCAGATATCCACGGCCCACACGCGATTAGGTGAGATAAGCCTATGTATATTAATCTTCCTCTCTTAACGCCCCCAACTGATCTCTTACATTGCAGTGAACTAAAGGCGATCCGTAAACAACTCTTGTTTATAAAATAGTCTATCACTCATTGTACAATGGGAACTGATAGCGGGGGACAGGTCCCCCCCCCCCCCCCCCGACAACAATCTGAATAAAAACATTACCTCACAATCCATGAGTAATAAAAACAACAATGACCAAGAGAAACAAAATAAAACACCAACAACAAATCTACGCCAAAACTTACAAGATGAATTTTACAAACGAGTAGCTAAAAACCGTTTCCGAACATCCGACAAAGGTCCTTTTTTCGTGGGAAGTAAAGCATTCAAACTTGGCAAGACCCACCCTATGACCTTCGGGAGGTGGCTCTTCAAAAGCTACAACATAAACAAACAGGATATAACAAATATAATTTCGGTCGGTGGTAATCGTTTAAAAATAGAAACGTCCACAGCATCTGCTGCAAATAACCTATTATGCTTCAAAGGTTTCGCCGAAAAGGACCTCATAGCTTATATACCAGACTCACTCATATACAAAACGGGAGTTGTAAGGAATGTTGACCCATCTATAGAAGATGAGGAATTAATCGAAGAGGTAGTATCACCTGCCACAGTTGTTAGAGTAAAACGACTAACCAAACTGATAACAAATCCCGACGGTATGGTAAAAAGAACGAAAATAGATACATGTTTCATAACATTCGACGCACAGTGTCTCCCCGACTCCCTATCAATTTATGGGGCCACTCATGTGCCCCCAGTACGCATATGCTCACTATGCCATAAAGTTGGTCACGTGCAATCGCAGTGCCGTGATGGAGTACGGTGTCTCCACTGCGGGGATAAACATGAGAGTCAGTCCTGCCCCTCTTCCAAATCGGTACAGCTACGCTGCATAAATTGCAAAGAACTAAACCACTTAGCAGACAGCAAAAACTGCCCGATTTTTTTAAATAAACAAAAGAAAATGAAAGAAAAGTGTATGCAAGATTCTTATGCAACTGTCACTCAAAACCGATTCTATGCACTCAGACCACCCAGTGAAGAAGAAGATTTCCCTCAGCTACCACTCAGTACCACAACACAGCCTCTCTCAAGGAAACATGATAGACGCACGACCCACCCACAACCATACAAACGCCCACAGAAACAAACAAACTCAGACGATTGGCACACTGAAAGCCAAATTTATAACGCAAGCATAAGCTTACCAACTCCAACAGCCTCCTCTCCCCCCACCCCTCTCAGCTCACTGAGAAATACCAACAACGTACAGAGAGAATGCGAAGAAGATATGGAAACCGAGTGCTTAGACGAAACTATACAGCAAACGGCTGAAATCATAAGCCAACTGATTCAAGAAAAACCGCACACATCACAACTTACAAGATCTATAACTTCAGCTCTTCAAACTATGATATCGAACAGCGAAGTGCTATCACAATATTCCAATCATTCGAAACACTGAATTAAACAATCAAAAAACAAAAACAACAAACCAAACCAAACTAAACCAACCAAACAATTAAACCAACCAAACTAAACTTTTAAACCAAACCAAACTAAACCAATTAAACCCCAACCCCAATTAAACTTTTAACCTATGAACTATACAACCAACAACAGAAATAACCCAGTTAACTTCCTCCAGTGGAACGCTCGTTCCCTGGTAAGCAATAGAGCAAGCTTCAAGAACTATCTGACAGAAAATCCAGTCACTGCTGCAATGATCTCTGAAACTTGGCTTAACTCTGAAAGAACGTACAACTTCCGAGGTTACAATCTTATTCGCCAAGATAGAGATGACGGAAGGGCGGGCTCAGCGCTGCTGATCAAGCGCGGAATATCGTACAGCACAATCAACATACCCCAACGACGAATGGCTGGTATGTTTGTCGCGGCAGCCACAATCAACCTGACTGGGAACTCTAAACTAACTGTAGTTTTAATCTACAATCCCCCAACGAACAGAGTAACGGAGCAGCAATGGGAGAGCCTGTTTAGAATCTTCCCAACACCATGTTTGATTGGAGGTGACTTCAATTGCCACCACACTGCTCTTGGTAGTTCCTATACGAACACCCAAGGTACCAACCTTGTCAGTGCCATATCTGACTTAAATCTCTGCTTCCTTAACGATGGCAGCCCCACCCTTCTCCCTGCAGCAAACCAACAAACAACTTCTGCAGTCGATATTACGTATGTCACTTCGAACTGGGCCCCCAAATTCACATGGCAGACCTTGGATGATACTCTCGGATCAAACCATTGGCCAACCCTCATAACACTGGACGAGCATGAGGAACCAATACTTCGAGCACCTTATAGGATTTGGAACTACAGCAGAGCCGACTGGGACAAGAGTTCAGAGAGTATCTCAACACTAACAATGAGAGGATACTTAACAAAGGACTGACTTATGAACAGTTCATTCAGCTCATCCACGAGGCAAGCAATCAGGCCGTCCCGCATATCAGTCCTTATGGGGGCAAACCAAAAAAGTATTGGTGTACAAACGCATGTGCAGAAGCAGAGAGAAATAGAAAAATAGCCTGCCTCGCATTCAAAAACAATGGCAATTTTGTCACATTCATGGAAGATATACAAGAAGAAGAAGATAGACAAACTCTGAATGCAGCACAGAGGCTTTCCTTCCAGAGGTATTGTGAATGGTTGAACAGAACAACTCCAGTCAAGCAAATCTGGAATCAGATCAGCATCCTCCATCAATCAACAAGTCAGGCTGCCACCCAGAAAGGAGAATGGACCATGCAGTTTATGCAGAACATTGCACCCGACTGGGTTGAACCTTCCTCACCAGCTCAATCGACTGGAGAGTCATCAAATAATATGGTACATTTGAAAGCCCCCTTTACGATGAAAGAGTTCACAAATGCAGCAACCAGAAACACGGACACAGCACCAGGAATGGACGGTATATACCCTACAAAGTACTTCTGCAGTTACCTGTGTCTTATCAACATAAACTTTCAAGTTACTATCATTATTTCTGGCATTCTGGCTGCTACCCTATAAGCTGGAAGGAATACATCGTAATACCCATTCACAAGCCAGGAAAACCAAAGGACAACGACAAATCTTACAGACCTAAGTGGAAAAATATATTTCAAAACTCATTTCAAATCGATACACGGTAATAGATTAGGTATTTCCTAGAGAACACACTAACCTAGATGTTAATCAACGAAATCATTTATTCATTGGATAAGTACCTATTTCAAAAAAAAAGTGCCAATTCGAGTAGGCAGTATAGCTTCCTCACTTGAATCACATGAACGTGAGATGATATGAGAAACCATCTAATTAGAGTGTACTAACTGTACTGACATTTGTTCAAAGGGGTGGAAACCATAACTATTTCACAATGCCAGACCCACCATTGCAGGATGACCCCATCAAGAACCTCTGGGAACTTGAAGGTACTGGTATTAACTACTCACCCAAAGTCTTACAGCAAGATGAAATTGTTCAGTTCTTTAACAATACAACAGTTTTTCAGGACAATCGTTATTATGTTAAGTGACCGTGGGTTCAATACCCAACGGACCTACCAGTGGATTTTGGATTGGTGTTGGGTAGACTTAATTCCCTGCTGAAACGAACCGAACCTATGATTATTGAGCAGTATGACTCCTTGCTTAAAGAGCAACTAGAGAGTGGGATCACTGAAGTAATTGAAACCACTAATGTTTTGCCAAAAGGACATCCTGTTCACTATCTTCCGCATCACTGTATTCTGCAGGAAAATAAATCTGCCAAACTCAGAATAGTTTATGATGCGTCTGCCAAAGTCAAAGGGCATTGTAGTTTAAATGAGTTCCTCTACAAAGGTCCTCTGATGCTTGAAGAGCTCACTACGTTGCTCTTGAGCATTAGAATGTACCCTATCGGGATGGTGGCTGACATCAAGAAAGCCTTTCTTCAAGTGGGATTGCAGGAAGAAGACCGAGATGTCACCAGGTTTTTGTGGATAAAAGACATTGCTCGTGGTTCTGCAGACGAAAATTTGATGCATCTAAGATTTTGTTGGGTTCCCTTCGGGGTTGTTTCCAGCCCTTACTTACTTGCAGCTACTGTCAAATTTCATTTACAGAGAAAGAATACTCCTAACGCCATTCACGCATCTCAACATTTATATGCTGACAATTTGGTAACTGGAGCCAATTCTCTTCAACAAGCCGATTCTCTATTTCAAGAAACCAGGAGCTCCTTTCAGGAACTGTCAATGAACATCCAGGATTGGAACTCCAACTGCAGGGAACTCCTGCAGACGATCCCTAACACACAACAAAGTAGTCAGAAAGTGGTTTCTGTTTTAGGCCTCAAATGGGATACCAAGACTGATACCTTGTCAACAGCAGTGAGCCCATCAGTATTCAAGAAGCAATTCAAAACCAAACGTGACGTACTGAAAATTCTGGCATCTGTGTTTGACCCTTGTGGTTTCATAGCCCCTCTGTTGCTAACCTCAAAATTGTTCCTCCAACAACTATGGATAGATAAGGTTAAATGGGCGCTATCAGATGAGAAGCTTAAAACGTGGTCAAAATGCCTAGAATCACTAAACGCAACGACTCAGTTTTCTACACCACGCTACTATCAGTGCTCCACCACTAATAATCATCGAGTTAGTCACTCGACGAAAGAAATTCACTGTTATACTGATGCCTCCAAGGACGTTTATGCAGCTGTGGGTCGGATAGTGAAACCACTGTTAGTTTTGTTATGTCATGATCCCGACTGACCCCAATTCGTCAAAAGGAACGTCTGACAATTCCAAAACTCGAACTAATGGGTGTATTGATTGGCGTCAGGGTAATCAATTATGTGGAGAAATCCTTGAAAGCCCAGTGGGATAAAGTGTATCTTTGGACGGTCAGCCAGGTTGTTTGGAGTTGGATAAAGTCTGAGAGACTGTTACTTACCTCCTTTCGTCAGCAAACGTATTTCAGAAATATTGGAATCAGGTCATATACAATTCCCCTACATCCCATCTGATTTGAACCCTGCTGATTGTGCCACACGTTTGCCTGAAAATCACTGTCTTTCACCACTGTGGCTTACAGGACCAGGATATCTTCAATCCCTGCCACATTTGTGGCCCTTGGTACACATAACCAGTTTCATCCCCTCAGATGATACTGTTTCTTCATCTCATGAAAACAGCAATACATATTGTCATATTCCAGCCAACCTCGAACAACCGCAGTCAACCTGGAACCATCTAAACAGAATGTTGAACCCCAATCGAATGCTACACTGATTGCTCTACTCAACTTGGCGAACGAAGACATCAGACACTTGCAACAGACTCATTTTCAACTAGAGATGAACGGGGGTACAAGTTCCCTCTCCAAATCTTTGGGCTTATTTATTGACGCAAATGGACTTTTAAGGTGTGAAGGTTACAAAATGCAGCCCTTCCTTATGATCAAAAATTCCCTATTCTGATACCTAAAAATACTGAATTTACAACCAAGCTTATTCGTAATGTCCATGAACACAACTACCATGTTGGAACAAACCACACTTTATCACTGGTGCGTCAAAAGTATTGGATTCCCCATGGAAGATCTCAAGTGATGAAAGTGATTCAGAGATGTCAGAAGTGTATAAAGTATGGTGGGGGCCTTTATAGGTTACCAGCTATCCCCCCTCTACCAACTGAGAGAGTTGAATATTGTCCTGCCTTCACCTACTCAGGACTTGATTATCTTGGCCCTCTAACAGTTTCAGATAATGGGATTACAGAAAAGCGGTGGTGTTGTCTCTTTACTTGCATGGTAGTCCATGCAGTACATCTTGAGATTGTATAAAACTTATCGGCTGATGAATTTCTTCTTGGACTAGGAGGTTTGTCGCATCCAGGGGGCGACCACTGTTGATAATTTCTGACAGTGCCACACACTTCAAGTTGACATCGGATGTACTGGCATCAAATCTCTGCCAGCAAGGAAAGTTCGAATGGAAGTTCATTACCTACCGAACTTGCTCCGTGGCAGGGCGGGTTTTATGAGCATCTCATTGTGCTAGTTAAGCATTCCCTCAGACGGACTCTAGACAAATCGATCCTTACTGATAATCTAATACACACTGTCCTGAAAGAAATTGAAACTGTTGTCAATTCATGCCCATTAACTGTTGTAGACTCATATACGAGTCATGTTCTTACTCCTCTCAACTTCCTAACTGCTTGTGGTCCTCAGATTTTGGAATCTCAGCCAGTGGATTCAACTGATACGTTCACTGTCACAAAACGACAATTGGTTGAAGGTTGGAAGAAAGGGAACACTTTACTCAATGAATTTCGTTCAATGTTTATTAACCAGTACTCGGTCTCTTTGCGAGAGAGACATGTCAAGGATCACAAACAACCTCGAATTTTGTCTGGAAGAACCCCTGAGGTGGGGATGTGGTGCACGTCAAAGGTGATACAAACAACAGAGCCCATTGGAGGTTGGGTAAAATAACTGCTCTATACCCTGGCACAGATGACCTTATTCGATCAGCTCAAGTCACTCTTGATACAGGAACGACGCTAACCAGGTCATTATCTCACATATATCCCCTAGAAATACAGGTCCGTACTAAGAATTCACGTCCCACCACTCCTGAACAAGTGGAAGACGTTTCTACTACCCAGTCCCCATCACAGCCAGCATCTTCAACAGTCCAACCAGCAGATCCTGAAATGCAGTCTACCTTGACAGAGACCCCTAGCAGCCCTAACCCCGATAGTCACACCCACGACGATTCCCACCACAATAACATAGATGGACAACCACCTAGTGAGTCGGATGGACCAGGCCGTGGTCAACCGAGAACAGCTGCACCACTTGCACGTGAGAAAATTCGGAAATGGACCCAGCAGTTAGTTAACTTGGCCAATTGATATACGTTTTTTCCCACGTAATATCAGCCCATTCGTTACCGGTTTTGGGAAATACATTGTAGGTACATATTCTTGGAACATTTTCTCATCTTGTTTTATTTTGATCACTTCTCAGACTGTTTCAGTTATTCTGGCTTGGTGAGCGGTGTCCTACAATATGCAGGACACTTCTATTTAGTGGGGAGTGTCGCGAACGGCGAGTTCGAATATGAATTCAGGATAAGGATATGCATATTAAGTTGTAGATATACATCCCTTGAGCCAAAGAGGTAATGGCGTCAAGGGATGAGGTGGGTGCAAAGTGGGGAATTTGTTTTGGTGGGGATATAGCTGGAGAAAAAAAGGGAGAAAGAACAGGTAGGTAACAGAATGGAGTAAGACAACGAACAGGTAAGTCAATTTCTTCAGTCTTATGCGAAGTACCAGTATAACCAGTTACAAAATTACTAGGAATAACTTTGTTTTATCCAGTGATTTATTATAGTCAACTGAGATTCGATATCACTCTTGTGTGGGACATGAATCTCAAGGTATGATTGGACTGTTGTTGAGGAGAAGGTCTCGAGGGAATGGTGGGATCCTTGTTAGCAAGAGTGCCAGGTGCCTTTCTGTGGGGACAACCCCGTTTACTATGAACTTGGCACAAAGTTCAGACTTGATTAATTCATGATCTGACGTCCCCATAGAGAGGCGATGGCAGGCTAGTGTAAAGGCCCCTAGTTCTCAGGGGCCCCCTAAATGCACTACTCGCTGAGACAGCGGAGCTACCTCTGGAGCAACGTAGAGGCATGTTAGCGGATCGCTATTTAGCATCGTTATATGGAAGGAATCCAGACGGGTTTTCCTCCATTAGGCAGTTAACAATTCATATGTTAACGGAGCGATATTGGACAAAAAAAGTGGCCCCGCCATTGTGCAACAGTTTCCTCCGCATACAAATGGAGGTTCCCTGGATAGCCTCATCAATGCAGCCAGGAAGGTATTCGCTACCGTTCAACACACTACTGAACCCACCACACGTCATAATACGTACAGAATCGGAATGGTGTATGGGACCCCGTGTGGTAGCCACCCTCCGGGAGAAATGGCCGGATGGTCGGCATATATACACTGACGGGTCAAGGATTAATTCTAAAGTAGGCTGTGCCTTTTATGACGCAACGGCAAACGTTCAGAGAAGCTTCCGACTGTGGGACAAAAGTTCGGTCTATTCGGCAGAACTATATGCTATACTGCAGGGGCTTTTATACGCTAGCGACAATGCCGAGAGGACACCACAGGTAGTTATCGTCTCTGATTCACAGAGTGCTCTGATAAAATTGAAAAACATTGACACAATGACCAAACTGACCAAACTGGAAGCTGACATTCTTCGGCAGATACAGGAATTACGTTCCGTAGGAATTAGTGTACACTTTATGTGGATAAAGGCCCACATCGGCATACCAGGCAATGAGATTGTAGACTCGGCCGCCAAACGAGCTATTAGTCTACCTTCAGTGGACCCGATTCGGATGTTTCCCCATACTGACATGTACTGGAGCATCCGTGAGCACTACATGAACGAATGGCAAAAGTTCCACAGCACATATCCAAAAGGAAGAAATTATGTCTTCATGTTCAAGGCTGTAAAAAAACACGCTTGGTTCTCGAAAATCAACAGTCCAAAACCCAGAAAATTCTATAAAACGATCTCACGTATTAGAACAGGGCATTGCCTCACAAACAAGTACCTACACATGATTGGAAGAGCCCAAAGCACTGGATGCCGAGCCTGCTCCGAAGAGGTTGAAACACTCGAGCATGTCCTCTTTACCTGCCAGCAGTACAACATAGCAAGACGACAACTTTTTTCTGCGATTTCACTCGAAAATGATGTACAACAGCCCTTCGACATGCGCCATGTGATTAGTTTGGACAATGTGAATATTTATGATGCCATATATGAATTTATCACAAAAATCAATCTTAACTTATGACATAATAATTTTCTTTCTGATTTGTAACACTTTGTAAATGTTATATTCTGTATTTTGTATGGTTGAATGGCTTTATGCCTATACCAAATAAATTAAAAAAAAAAAAAAAAAAAAAAAAAAGAAGCATGCCTAAGAGTGGGCACCTGAGGCCACATAGTGGATATTCCAGCCATTCCCTGGGACAGGAATTAGATCTGATTTTAGTACAGGCACATGAGGTGCACTGAGTGAAGTTGTGTGGAAAGGGGCAGCTGAAAGGGGTGGTGGAGGCTGCTAAGGGCAAGACAAGCCCTGAAGGAGTGCCTAGTTTTTATAAGTGAAGCCAGTCCTTGTGATGGATAGGTAACAGTCCACTCGTAATAGGAGTATCCGTCACTCAATCAAAGATAGCGAATTTTACGTATTAGACAGGTTTAAAGAATTCGTGGTAGTGGTGAATTAACTATTAACCACTGCTTCACGACAACCCCTACCCCTAGGTGAATTCCGATTGGGCTGCCGTGCTTCGGAGCACAACTAGGACCCAAATGGAGACCCAAACTGTGTGTGGAAGAACGACGATTTCATACCAAAATTTAAGGCTGAAACTTCGTTAGCACCTCAATTTTCCACTCTGGTCAAAATCGACTTCAAATTCGGTCTCTTCGTCCTTGAAAAAAAAAAGAGAAAAAACAGCGTGCTTCACAAGCTCATGTTACTAATACACCACAAAATGATTCCGAAACGAATACATACCTAGGTGTATTACCTATTCAGATAATAATAAGCCAACAGGAGTAGGTACCACTAAAGTAATACATTCTTTTATTACGTAATTAAGTCATTATAATAATCTACCTAGTAATGTTGGTAGAAGAATAGAAATACAAGAAACTAACTAGGTGGTACCTATATTAACATTTACTTACTATTCTTGAAGGTATGAATGGGATAGATACCATTTCCCGCACAAAAGCAGAGTTTATTAATGTAATCTACAGGTTTACAAAACAAGATTTCCTGCAAAACAACTGGCCAAAATCCATAAAACCTTATATCCTAGAAAGCCCTCAGCATAAACCCTAGGTTCATGGAGCAGGTTTGTGTCCGGAAAAAGGTTTTGCGGTAAAAATGGTTGGACCGGTTGGATCGTAGTTGACACTAACTGCTTCATAAATCTCCAGTGGAAGCGTCTTCAAAAACAGGTGCGAGATAATATCTGGAGATTAGGTGGTAATGGACCTTTAATGCCTCAGCCTCACATTTCCCGTCATGCCTACCTTATTTTGAACCCTGAAAGTTTGATTACATTGTTTAAAGCGGAAGTAGCAATAAAATACGAGCATTGAAAAGAAAAAACTGAGTTACTTATTGAAAAGTTCTGTACTTATTTCCATTGATACACGAAAAAACGCGAAAAATACACTGTTATACAGGTTTCGGTGATCAAACCATCGCCAGTAACAAACAATAACAAGTCCGCTGACGTGCGGAAATGTTTTTATTCGATATTCTTATTCTACGTCCCCTGAAACGTAAACCATCAAATTTTGAGGGGGGGTTAAAAAAATGTTTTCATGGTCGATTCCAAAGGTTTATTATTGAAAATTATAAACCAAAGGTAGGTTGATAAAAATTCAAGTAAAAATTTCCCCAGGATACACCCATTGAGGTGAAATCCCATATATATTATTATTTTGGTTTCGAATCGACCATGAAAAAAAAAAAAATTTCCCGCCATCCGCGGCCTTTTCCTTAGTTCCCATGAACCAAAATTCACGAAATTTGGCATATGGGCCCCGTTTGGGCTGTAGTTGGTCCTCGATGGGGTGAAAAATAGGGGTTGAAATGTCCAGAGTATCCCTATCTCGGAATTCGGCGGCATTTTGAAGTCTGGGTTTTCTCGCATTTTTAAATACTTACCTAGTTTGATTTTTTTCTGAATTTTTGAGACTATCTGGAGCATTGCACGATGTTGCCATACAATTTGCTGTACAATTTGCCGTAAAGAGCAGGGTGTATGCAAGCATCAATCTGTGTTGAGAGCGCATCACTTGTCTCTCGGGTAGCTGGGCGATATAGCACAGTGCTCTAACTGATGGACTGATACGCCGAAGTTCCCGAGATCAAAACCCTACCAGGACTGAATATTTTTTCACTACACGTCAACAATTTCTCTTCAGAACTTCATTGTTTGTGTTTCTTTTTGCCATTTTAGCTACTTTTTGTCATAGACAGAATTATTTTAGCAACATTTAACACGTGATTTAGATGGGTACCAAGTAACGATTACTGGGTTAGGTACTAAGCTATGGAGGGTCTGCGATCTACATAATATGTATAGAATAAGAATAGTACGTACCTATGTTATATAGAAGGTTTATCTATAGAGAGAGCTGTGATCTGTAACAGAAGGGTGTTCTGTACAAAATAATAAACCGTTGTGTAGGGATTTGCAGCATTTTTTAAACTAAGTAAAGGATCAAATGTCTATTTGGAAGTGAATGATTTCAATAGGTTTTGTGCTGTGGTAAATTCAGGTTACTGTACTTACAAGTAAAATAGCACCAGTAAGTAGTAACGATTGGTTATTGTCAAAATCAGCTATTTAGATGGGTAGTAGGTACCTTAATAAACGGAAGTCAAATTGATCAACTTAATAGTAGAAACGAGCCCAGCACTAGAAAATAAAATATTGTTAGGAGCGTAGCTCCTACGTAATTATTAATGACATGTGTTTCATGATTGATGGTTAGAAAAGTTGTTGTTGGTCTTGTGTTACGAGGATTTGTGTTCTGTCTTGAAAATACAACTTGTGAAGTGCTAAACATCCGTGATCTTCTAACAAATTGGTGTCAGAAGTGGGATGGAGAACGACAACGACGTAAGTTACGGTAATGGGAGATTGTTGCGAAGTGGCCGAGTGATTACCAGCGATCCCGCTAATGATCCTAACATACTGGTCCATGTTGCTGCATGAGTGAAGTGCGGAACGCGTTGCGCGAATTTTACCAAGATATCCGCATGGAAGTCCGCGGGGTAGGTGTGCACGCCCCACAGCCACCCCAGGAGCAGGCGGCTCCGGTAGCCATTCTGGCCAATGCTGAAGGAGGTGGGATTCGTCCTGTGCTCGCAGGCTGCTTCAAGCCTTCAAAGTTCACGGTACCACACCTTGGGACGATTATCGCACCCATTTCGATACTGTTGCGCGGACCAATGGTTGGGATCGGGGTATGATGGGATCAGCTCTCGCCTCTTCCCTTAACGGTGCTGCGCTTTCTGTCCTAACCGTGCTGGCAGGGTCACACAACTACGATGAGCTCGTTGCTGCATTGGAATCCCAGTTTGGTGACTCGAACCGTGCACAACTTTACATGAACAAGTTGAGGGCCCGTGCCCAGCTCCCGGGAGAAGATATTTCAGCGTTTGCTAGGGAGGTTCGTGTGCTGGCCCAGAAAGCTTTGCCAGGAGCATCCCGGGAATCTATAGATCTTGTGGCTTTGTCACAGTTCACCGAACGTTTAAGTGACAAGAAGGTTCGTGAGCTTGTTATGCTGGGTGATTCGCGGGATTTACAGTCAGCCCTTTGTTTGGCTCTACGTAGTGAAGCCGCTGTTCTTCGGGCGCGGAACGTAACTCCGAAAGTGGTTCGTGCCATCGAGGTGGGGAATGGGGGAGAAAAAGCGGTGGAGACTGTCAACCCAGCATCTCGGGAACCTAGGGGAAGGCTAAGCTCAAAGCCTTCAGGGGGATTGGTCTGCTGGCGATGTGATGCAGTCGGCCATACTGTCTGAGACTGTCCAACAAACGTAATGATTTGTTGGAGGTGTGACGCTGTGGGCCATGGTGTAAGAGAATGCCCCTCCAAGCCGGGAAACGGACAGCGGTCCTAGGCAGGGGGCAGCCTGGAATGCCTCCATCGTTGTCAAGGGCTCCATCAATGGCCGTCCCTGCTCATTAGTCATGGACACAGGAGCCATGGTGACGATTGCCCATGGGTGACGATGGGGGGTTTGTATGGATGGAGGAAGCCGCGAAAGCCTTCAAGGAATTGAAGGCAGCCTTGACGCAGGCTCCAGTGCTTGCACATGTGGACCCCTCACTGCCATTTCTGTTGGACGTTGATGCAAGCGGACGGGCTATTGGGGCTGTGCTATCACAGCAACAGGACGGGGAGAGGGTTGTGGAGTACATTAGTCAGTGCCTGAGTCCAGCCCAACGGAACTATTGTGTGACCCGTAGAGAATTGTTAGGGTTGAAGAAAGCACTGACGCACTTCCGCCACTATGGACTTGACAATGGGGCTCCAGTGACTGTACTGACAGACCATGCCTCACTACAATGGTTGAGGAACTTTAAACATCCAGATGGCAAGATGGCAAGCAGGCTCGAATACCTGGCCGCATACAACCTGCAAGTAGAATACAGGAAAGGAACTGCCCATGCGAATACGGATGTGCTCTCCAGAAGACCATGTGTAGTGCAGGCCTGCAAGTACTGTTCAAGGCAAGAGGAGAAGGATGCACAATCTGATGTTAGGGGTATAGGACTGGAGACAGACCTTGAGTGGAAAATGGAACAAAAACAAGATCCACACCTGGCACAAGTGAGGACTTGGGTACAGCAAGGGAAGCGTCCTGACTGGGTGAAAGTTTCTGCCTGTGGACCAGAAGAGAAAGCACTCTAGGCAATGTGGTGTAGGCTGAGCCTGGTGGACGGAGTGCTGACTCGTGGTTGGGAGAATGAGACGGGAACACGGAGTGTACGTTAGATCCTCGTGCCACAAATGTCGGCATATGGTCCTAGAGGTGGCTCACAACTTGGGACACTTTGGAGCAAAGCGGATGACATCAAGCTTACGGAGACTATTCTATTGGGTTGGCCTACGAGAATTTGGGCGGAGCTGCGACATCTGTGGAAGTCGAGGGAGAGCGCCTGGGAAGAAAGCGCCACTACAGTCCTATACAGTCGGAGAACCCTTTGAACGGTTGGCTGTAGATCTGTTAGGGCCATTCCCCCGGTCTGCGAGAGGTAACAGCCACCTTGTAGTGGTGATGGACTATTTTACAAAATGGCCATAAGTCTTCCCAGTGCCAGACGCCACTGCAGAGACGGTAGCCAGGGGGTTGGTCGAGAATGTTGTAGCTCGATTTGGAGTTCCCAGAGAGCTACACACGGACCAAGGGCACATGTTTGAAGCAACCCTGTTTGGCGAGGTGCTGAACCTCTTAGATGTTCGGAGAACAAGGACGACTGCTCTAAGACCACAGAGCGATGGAATGATCGAACAGTTAAACCGCACGCTCAAGGATAGGTATGCTATCCAAACGGGTGAATGACCACCAGAGGGACTGGGACGACCACTTGCCACTGGTCTTACTTGCCTATCGAGCGTCAGTGCACCAGGCCACTGGGTTTTCCCCTGCACATCTAACGCTGGGGAGAACACCCACATTGCCCACAGCACTGCTAACAGGGGTGCCGCCGAAGATGGGGACGACATCAGGCTATGCACGAACACTCGCCATGGCGTAGGATGAAGCACATGAGGCTGCCCGGCACTCCTTGGAGCAGGTGGCAGAAGATGCCAAGCACGGGTACGATGTGCGAGCTCAAACCCCACGTTATGACTTGGGCGCCCAAGTCTGGTTGCACAACCCGTGCCGGCAGAAAGGGCTCATGCCAAAATTACAACGGCCTTGGCTGGGACCCTGTGTGGTCCAGAAACAGCTCTCCGACGTGGCGTTCCGGGTGCAGCTACCTAACAAGAAGAAGCGGGTGGTACACGCTGATCGCCTGAAGCCTTACCACCATCGCATGGAGGAGGAGGGGGTGTAGTGTTAGGAGCGTAGCTCCTACGTAATTATTAATGACATGTGTTTCCTGATTGATGGTTAGAAAAGTTGTTGTTGTCTTGTGTTATGAGGATTTGTGTTCTGTCTTGAAAATACAACTTGTGAAGCGCTAAACATCCGTGATCTTCTAACAATATCATTCAAGCAAGTCAAAAATGGGTTGACTGGGTCAACGAATGAATCAACAGTTCTGCTCATCAGTTGCACATAATTTTCAACTGGTATACATTATACCTAAAGAAGTTTTTTAAATTATTTACTTATTTATTTATGTTACAACTGTATAACTACATCTAGAAACTTTTCTTTAATACTTCGAAGCGTTTTATGGTCTATAGATCACTACCTACATCCACTAAACATCACACCACACTTTCTTAATGAGTCGTGACAAGGTCCATAGGCTTGGTCCTCTTCAGTCTCTGTACGTCGCCACTGTTGTTCAGCAGGTTCATTACTTTAACGTTTTGATGACTGTGGAGACGTCGTTCGTGCACCATTGCACGGTTTTTTAAAGTTTCGCCAACACCCTCAATCTTTAGGTCACGATAGAGATCAGCTGTTCATACATACCAGGGTTCATCAAAAATGCACCAAAGTACTTTATTCTGAAATGTTTTTATGGGTTTCATATTACTTTTGTTTTGTTATTAGCTTACTGTGGGTTGATAGCTCAGTGTTTCCCTATCAACCAATACATTTTCCTGAATCTTAGGTTGAGTTCATCCTTCTTCTTTACATGGGCTTTCCATCTCAGCTTGCAGTCAAGAGTCATGCCAAGGTATTTTGCTTCATCTGCATAAGGTACAGTTTGCGGGTGATCTCTTTCGGGATTACCTCTGTATTCAGATTTGTGAAATTTATATGTGTAGATCTTGTTTTGTTAACCTTTATCCTCCATCGCTTTGTCCAGCTTAGGACATTGTTGACAGCAGTTTGTAGCTTACCGGTGGCTTCTTCTATGTATGGAGTATTCAACTGTGAGAATAGAATTTTCATCAGCAAAAGTTGCTGTGAGTGTGTCTATTGGTTGAGATAGATCTTGTGTGTACAGTAAATATAGTACTCGTCCAAGGACACTGCCTCGTGGGACACCTGTGTTGATTTTCCTCAGCTGAGAATAATCGTCCTCATGTTTCACTATGAATAGTCTATCTGAGAGGAAATTCGGAAGAACTGAGTTGGGAGATCCCTTTGCAGTATGCAATCCTTGATGCCATACCTTATCGAACGCTTGCGAGACGTCTAAGAGAACGGCTGAACATATTTTCTTTTCTTCTAATGAGCATTCAATCAGATTAGTGATCCTGTGAACCTGATCTAATGTGGAATGCTTTTCTCGAAAGCCAAATTGATGTGAGGGAATAAGGTTTCTTTCCTTAATAATATGTTTCAGCCTTTTGAGAAGTAACTTTTCAAATAGCTTAGCTATGACCGACAGGAGTGAAATCAATCGATATGATTTCTTGTCATTACTAGGCTTGCCTGGTTTTGGTACTTATCTAATGATCTCAGCTACTTTCCATTGCCTTGCCACTTGCCTTAGTCTGAATGAAGCATTGATAAGATGCAATAATTTGCAGAAACCTTTCTCAGGTAATTCTATCAGTATTTTCCCAGTGATTAGATCATATACTGATGCTTTTTTCGGATTTATGTTGGTTCTGATTTCATTCTTCATCTCTTGTAGAGTAACAGGTAGTATTTTACACTCATCGGATTTTTCTATTTTCGTTGTGTTTTCTCTTCAGACTGCCGAGGAAACCGTTTGAATGAGTCCTCAAGGTGTTCCGAAAAGAGATCTGCTTTCTCCTTTGCGCTTCTGGCCCGTGAACAATCTTCCCGTCTAATTAGAGGTATTGGTAGCTTAGGTCGCTTAAATCCTTTGCAATAAATAGTAGTCAGTGTGATTTTCAGCATAAGTCTATGCCGATATATGGCAAGCTTCTCATTTTGGTTTATTATTCTGTGAATAATACAACTATATATTCGCTCAGCAAAAAATTTTTATAACACCCCCTCAAAATTTTTTTTTAAACGTTTGAAGGTGCATAGATTCCAAAAATGCAATGTCCGTCTGCCGTATCATGCATAATTACTTCATTTTCGGTCTTAAATTTCGTTCTTTCACACACAGGCTCCATTTAGGCCTTAGTTGTGTCCCGAAACTTTGCAGCCCGATCAGAGTATACCCAGGGGTGTTATGGGTGAATAATGGGTGTAAAAATAATAGGGTTTTCTGAGGGTTTTTTTTGAGGTTTTAGTGAAAATGAGGTTTTGAGGTATTTTTTTCCATGTTTTTTAGGGTGAGAAGACCAAATATGAAGTCGATTTTGACAAAGAGTGAGAAATTGATGTTGTAACGAAGGTTCAGCTCCCAAAATTCATTTTATATGAGTCAAAAACCTGGGAAATTGTCTGATTCACCATAAATTTGTATAGCAACACTAGAAAAAGTGTCAGCAGGTGAATCAAGACAATAAATGGCATTATCAATGATCAAAGATAATTTGAAAAAAAAAGTAGCGTAATTCGTGTTTTTGGGTGCCAAAATTGGTGTAAACCACCAGAAATAGCTATTTCAAGTATTACGCACGATAGAAACAATAAATGAACAGCCAACATTTCTGTAGGTATGTCCAATAGAATAATAAACCCATGTGTCAAGGACTTTGCAGAGTTTTTGGTTTATTATTCCGTGAATAATACACCTATGTATTCGCTCAGCAAACAATTTTATAACACCCCCTCAACATTTTTTCTTTTACGTTTCAAGGTGCTTGGATTTCAAAAACGCTGCAAAGTCCTTGTCACATGGGTTTATTATTCTACTGGACATTTATTGTTGCTTTCATGTAAAATACTTGAAATAGCTATTTCTGGCGGTTTCCACCAATTTTGGCCCAAAACTTGAGTTAGGTACCTACGCTCCTTTTTTCCCCAAATTATCTTTGATCATTGGTTGTGCCATTTAATCGTCTTGATTCACGTGTTGACACGTTCCCTAGTGTTATTCTACAAATTGATGGTGATTTCAGACGATTTCGCAGGTTTTTGACTCATAAAAAATCAATTTTGGGAGCTGAGCATCTGGTACAACCTCAATTTTCCACTCCTTGGTCAAAATCGACTTCATATTCGGTCTTCTCGTCCCAAAAAACATGGAAAACGATACTTACCCCAAAAGTTGAGTTGAGTTGTTGAGTGTTTTAGTAACTTGTTACTAACATGTTACTAAAACACAAAAAGTAGGTACCTATTTTTATGCACATTTTCACTCATAACACCCCTGGGTACCTATATTCCGATCGGGCTGAAAAGTTTCTTGACACAACTAGGGCCCAAATGGAGCATGTGTGCGAAAGAACGAATTTTTTAGACCGAAAATGAGGCCGGTACACGTGATACGGCGTACGGCGGACGGACATTGCATTTTTGGAATCTACGCACCTTGAAACGTAAAAGAAAAAATTTTGAGGGAGTGTTATAAAAAATTTTTGCTGAGCGAATACATAGGTGTATTATTCACAGAATAATAAACCAAAATGCAATGTCCGTCCGCCGTATCATGCATAACTACTTCATTTTCGGTCTAAAAAATTAGTTCTTTTGCGCACTGGCTCCATTTGGGCCCTAGTTGTGTCCCGAAACTTTGCAGCCCGATTGGAATATACCCTGGAGTATCACAGATTTCATGTGCAGTATCGCAGATTCACTGACTGACATGATTGCTGGTGAATTATGGTCTGACATGAGACCATCACTGTCACTACAGAGAAGTTCATCATGTCTGGTATTTTTCGGTCATCAGTAGGCCAGTACGTTGGCCCTCCTCCAAAGTGGAAAATAGCGATGAAATTCTTGTCCCGCAACTAACAGTTCGCAGTTCCTTTCCTTTGGGGCTTTGTACACTTGGCCCCCCAGTATTCGAGTTTGGCGTTGAAATCACCTCGAGAATAAACTCGTTTCCAATCTCGTTGAATAGATTTTGTAATCTTCTTCTTTCAGTAAATACTGTGGTGGGCATTATATTGCAGCAACGCTTATTTTACGATGCTTCATTTTCACTGCATTTCATCTATTTCGATTATGAGTTGTTCATAGTGCTTGATATTTTTTTTATGAGGACAGCTGCACCTCCACGCGCCCGATCAGCAGGATGGGTAGAGGTAAGGCTAGCGAATGATGATCTAGTGAAGTGAATTTCAGATATCAAACAAATGTCTATGTGTTCTTTGCTTAGGATGAATTCTAGTTCTGAAATTCGCTGACCAAGGCCGTTCGCATTCCATGTGACTACTCATAGAACGTTTGGTGCATTCATGTTTTAGTGTTAATTTTTTTTCTAGCCTATTCACTCGTTCTAGCAAGGCTCTATCATCTTTATTCTGTTCATCCATCCTGCTTAGAATGAGTGCCAGAATTTCTTCTGCTGATAGCTTTTCGTTTGTCAGGGTTTTACCCCTGCCAAGAGCTTGAGCAAAAGTGAAAGTATTTTTTTCCATTTTGTTCGTGCCTAGGCTAAATTTTCTTTGATATATGCTTCACCTTCTCTCCTGAGCCTTAGGTTGTTGAGGGTTTTTTTCGGCTTATCTCAAAGTTTCTGAAGTTCCTGTGCAACCTCACATCTGCAGTAGTTTGCTGGATGGTTTTCTTTACAATTCATGCACTTTGGAGGCGTATCTTTATTCTTGGTGCAGGTATCAGTGGTAAGTATGTTTGCCTGCACATTTCTCACATCTGGGCTCCATTTGGTAGTATCGCTGAGTATGATTGAAACCCTGGCTTTTTTTGCACTGTGGGATCATGTTTGAGGTTTTTCTGAGTTGTTCTATTTTAAGTTTCAAATGTACTATTGTAGCTATTTTTTCCTCCTTGTCAACGGTTAGTATGAACAGTGACTGGCCTTTCAAAACGGTAGTTTATTTTCCTTGGTCATTAGTACACTTTTCTTTCTTTAGAACGTTGCTTCTAATATTTTGAACCCTTGTCTGTTTAGGTCCACTAAGGACAGGATGGATGAATTCCTCTCACAACCACTTTAATGGGTCGCTCATGCTTGTTTTCAAATGAGTGCTATCGTATTTGTTCCTAATTTAGTTTTTTTTTAAACTGCCCTGTATGTGCCACTATCAGGGACAGTGATTTTACATACGTTGTTGTTCAGCGTCGTAGCTTTCCAATTGGCATTTGTTACTGACTTGATTAACATACTAATTACTTTGAAATATTTTATTCCAGTGTCATTAATCGGTGGGGGTAGATAATCCTTCTTCATTTCAGATTTATTTGAATTGGTAGATTCTCTTAGGACCTCGGGAGATTCATTTGCTTTCCTTTTTTTATTTGATTCCGATTTATTTTCTAGTACCCAATTGGTTTCTCTTTCCAGGTCATCTTCATCTGTTAAATAGTCTTGTTGCTGGTGGTTTTGGTTAGAATGTTGGGTTGAGGGTTGGTTTGTCTTCAACACATTAATTTCGCGAGTAACTGCTTCGAGTTTTTGGTATTCTTGTTTCAGATGTTCGCACAAGGAAATAATAATGTTACATAGCTCACCAAATGCAGTGTTGACACGCTCATCCTGGATACGAAAAGGGGCGGTAACAGCTCGATGTTGCACAACCGCCAGTTTTGTTTTTTCAACAATTTCAGTGATCGTCTCTCGATCCCCTTTTTCCTCGGCCGTCACTACCATAAAATCATATTTGGCAGTGATATTATTACAAGCCGTTTATTTTTCTCGAGAGCTCCGACCTTTGTTTCTCGCTCGGAGGTTTGCGCGAGACTAATGATAATGAAGTTATTGATGTTGATATGTCGACTAAGAGCTAGGTAGGTACTTTCACTGCTGGTTTACCTCTGAAACGTTACTACTTGACCACCAGACAGCGCTAGTGAAGGGAAGGCAGCTTCACTCAAAGCTTGAAGTCACCGTGCTTTGGGGTGTCATCCATGGCGTCATGGACAAGTGGCGGTCTATTTTAGTAGCATCCATGCTAGAAGAGTGGCAACCATGTTTGCACTATCCATGTAGGTATGTATGTTGTGTTGATAATGGTCATGAGATTATCACAGGGATGCCAGATCTACCTATTTTCCGTGAGATCTACCGGTTTTTTGCCACGCCTAGTGGTCATCGGAGTATTTTTTACCTATTCAACGTTTTCTACCGTTTTTTTGAAAATCTCCTCAAATTTCGAAGTTTTCTACCGATTCTTTTTGTCGTATGTTACCAACGCTTTATGGTGTTCACTAGAGAGAAGGTATGTAAAGAAGTTGTCAGTATGAAAGACGAAGGATGTTGTCCACATTGACAACCAATGTCAGCCAAGCCGAGACAAAAAGTTTAAGACAAACGTGGTTTGTTAAGAAGGATGTGAGAAGATCAGTCACAAAACATTGATTCCTGTTCATGTGGGTTGCCCTGGCAATTTTCGTTTTGTGTATGGTGTGTTTGGGGGGGGGGGGGGGTGCTCATTTGCTGAAACTGTTTTCTTCAAACGGTTTTTTTTCTACAGACTTCCTACCGTTTTTCCAGATTTTCTACGGTTTTCTATATATTTTGGATGTTCAATCTACGGTTTTCTACCGATTTTAGTGGTGTACTGAATCTACCTATTTCTACCGGATTTTATTTTTATCTACCGATTTTTGCGTGCTCGGATCTGGCAACACTGGATTATCACTATCACAACAACCTTCAGTCGGGGGATATCTAATTTAATTCCTTCGGATTTCTGGAAAATTGTCTTGTTTTTCGACCGAATTTGAAAACGAGTAATAAACTTTGTGAAGTGATAGATACCTGTTTTTTAGGAATGTTCTTGCGGCTCTGCTTTCAATATGTGAGAAGTTATTTGTAATCTTCTTCAGAACCACAGCTATGGTGTTTTCATTAGAGGTTGCTGTGAGGGTATGTTGATCTTTGCTTTATCGTATATGCTATCTCTGTGTACATGTTAATGCGTAAGTTCATTTCTCGTACGAACTAGTTGCCCCGAGATGTTGTCTATGAGCTTGTGAACTGCACTGTTGAATGGTACAAATCTGCTCAGTGCGAACTAATGAGGAGTAGCTACTCTTGGCTTTGTTAATGAAAGCAGGTTCCATTCTAAGAATTTTGAGACCAACCGCACTCTCCTGCGACGGAACAGTTCTTTTTCTATGAGCTTTCAAAGTTTCGGCAACAAGTGACGTCACACTTGGCAAGGGGGTCCCGCCTTTGCTGGAGGGGTGGAATGACGCCACTTGTTGCCGAAACTTTGGAAGCTCGTAGAAAAAGAATTACTTATTCCTTCGTACGAGAGTGTGGTCGGTCACAAAATCCCGAGAATGGAACCTACTTTCATTGCAAATAAATTCCAGTCATGCAGCATGGCTTAAGGAGCGAATTTACAAAGAAATAGTTTGTGAAATTAAGAATTTAAACTAATGGTCATTCAGATTACTAAAGTATGCTATGTAATCTGGATGAACGTGACTGCCAGAGCACTCATTACAGTCTAACTGGGCACTTGTTGAGACCAGAGTGCACAACGTACAAAAAAAATTGCCAAAAATCATTTTTGGGTGTTCTGAACAAAATGATTGTGATTTTGATCTCGATGCAGTCTGAACGTGCTGAAACTGCATGGAATCGATTTAGCAAAAAAATAAAAATAAAGTAAAACAAAAGTCAAACTCACCTCTGCTCATGTTTTCAAACGTTCAATTATCACTTTTTAACTCTACTACAACGTTATTTTTAAATCTAATGTAAAGCCTTTCAGATGAAGAAGTTTTTGTGAAATTTGACAAGTTGTAGATATTTTTTTGTTATCTCAGTAGAATGAGTCTGGATGAGGATGGTCTTTTTCACAATTTTAAATTTTCAAATGTTCCAACTGAATACTGGCCAACATTCTAAGTAACTCTGACCATTGAAAACAGAAGGATCTTACAGAAAATTTAACGTTCTTTCAAACGGTGTAATTGGATTTGTTGTACTCTCAATATTTTCGAATTCTTAGAGTTTTTATGTGGTAAGGTAATGAAAAGTTGGAAAAACTCGAATTGTCGGATATCTTTAAAACGAAGAACTTATCGAAAAATTTCTACAGAGCATTTTTTGTTCCGAATGAAGAGTAGAATCGATTCCCTGAGTTTCTCCAGAAGGAACTGGGACACCCTGTATACATGTATATAAAAAAACGTATACATATACGTATACATATACATACGTAAGATATACGTATACATTTTTGTTAAAATCTAGTCATGAATAATTCAGGATGCTCTGAAACGGATTTGCCTGTGAAAAATATTCAAATTCATGTTCTGAAAATTTTTGGGCCCATTGCAATAGCTTCATTTTCTTTGAAAATTCGCTAAAAAAATCAGCATCTCTTATGCAAGTCATGCCTGTTCCCTAATGCTTTTCTCCTCAATTAGGTAGCATGCAGTATTAATTAGAAATAGGGTTACTAATTTTAACAATCACAAATGTTGGGCTGTTGATGGCATGCTGTTATTTTTTATTCAGGTGCGACCGCCTATCAATCAGCAGGAAGCTGAGAATGTCGGGTTGTATGTTGATCCATCTAGTGAAAGAATAGTTGTTGGAAATGATTATTCCTTCACTGCCGATCATGTTTTTCCTCCATACCGATCCCAAGCAGTGGTTTATGCAAGATTTGCTCCAAAAGTAAGAAGATTCTTTGAAGGCAAGTACTGATTTATACACATTTTGATCACCTTCCAATGGTTTCATTCTGTAGGTTATCCCATGACCAAAGTGCTCAGTCGTTGATTGGGTGCGTCCATGCTGTGCCGAAATAGGCTGGGGGGCAGGTTTGGGTCAGCATGATGTCCACATGGTTTTGGAGTGTAGATGTCCCGAAAGGTGCTGAACCAAAACCAGATGGGAGGTCAGTGCTCAGAGGTACACATCATGTTCCCAACAGGTTATGATGAAGGAGGTGCGATTTTGGCAGCTGCAGTCGGCATCGTAATTATTGGAGTACCTTCAAGTCACCCCCCAGTATCCTCAGTGGTGGGAAGAAGTATAAAGCAAATGAGTTAATGAAAGACCTATTGCTTGATGAGGTAGGTGAGCTGCATTTAGAAATGACGTGGGATTCACCAACTTCTTCAGGATGAAAAGTTTGGATTTTGATATTTTGTTGAGCATGATTGGGACGAAAATTGCGCCTGCCGACTGAGGAGGCCGACTGGGACGTCCACACTACATGTTACACTTCGGCTTTCTTTGACCAGGCAGACTTGATTTGGATTGTGTTCGATTCAGTTCGGGCCAGCCTTCGGCCTGCCAGCAAGGCCAAATGGGACGTATTCGGTTTAATAATAATCTGGTTAATAAGCGTTGAAGAATAAGATGAAAACTATCAATAAGATTGGAGTACTGGTTTTTGGGTTGGCCAACAAATTAACTGGTCTCATTGGGGTCAAGACCACATGATCCAGTGCTTCCACATTTTTCAGGTTTTTTTGGTCTCTGCCCATCAACGTTATTTTTAGGAATCTCCGTTTTCCAGTTCATCAGCAAAATGATATTACTTTTATGCCGACCTTCATGTCAAAAATCAATGTATGAATTATGTTGCCTGTGAATATCACTGCTCACTGCGAGTTTGACCACTTGTAGTGTTGGAATCTCTTTGAAGAATGTAGAAGGCAGCATCAGTAAACAAGTTACAGTCCTTGTAGCTAAATAATTTGGCTGTGTTTCAAATTTTTGTTCATCATCAGCTGTAGTAGAACATAACCTTACACTGAACAGCTTAACTACTGGTGTGTGTTCCCTCTCATAAAATGGCTGTCTCTCATGTCTCCTAACATTCTATTAAAATGGTTTTTATAATTTTCCCTCTCTGACCCAATCCATGTTCCATCAATGTTTTCCTCATTCAATTTCTGAAAACGTCATTAATGAAATATTTCTATTTGGCCCAAACCGCATTCAGCACTTAGCACTGAACAAGTTCCAGTATATGGGTTATGACTCTTCTGAATCAAGTTTTTGAGAGGAAAAAATTCTAAATTAAGATTAATTGTTATAAAATCACTGTTCGAGTTTCATTTTTCCCTTTTGCTTGCAGGACATGATGTCACCTTCATCACTCTTGGGAGGAGCAAGTCTGGTAAAACGCATTCATTGGTGGGTCCTTTGTCCGCCACGTTTTGTGATGGAACCACGGATGGTTTAATTATAAGAACTGCCCTACAGTTGTTTGATCACATCAATGTGAGTACTCAAGTAATGAGCATAAATGGAATTTTTGTTTCCCGTTCAATTCATTTTTCATCTCTTCATTCGTTTTTTTAATTCAACAACACAGCCAATTTCAGCAAAATTGGTCAAGTAGACCTGGAGTTACGGGAGTGCCAGGAATTTCATATTTGCATGTGGGCAGAAAAAATGTACAGTCCGGTTTTGGTGAAATTCATATAGGACCATCTGTGGACTACCGACCTGTACCTCCAACAATTCAGTTTGTGTGGATTGTTCTTTGATAAGATATTGTGGTAACAAGGGATTGGGTAGTACATGTATACATCTAACCACATTTTTTTGTCTTGCATTAATGTGTTTAGTTGGATTAACGTATGTACATTATTATAAAGATTGGGTTGTAATAGGTAACATTCACCATGATAACACTGGCACCATGCATGGTCTCTTTGAGGACCATGCTACTGAGTCCATCCAGCAGTATGTACAATTGCTTGGTCCAAGATCTGACCCCGGATAGTTTGGGGAAGGGACAAGCCCTAATTCCTGCCACCAGTCGACCCTCCCTCTGTGGATTAGTTTTGCTGAGTGTATTGCGACACACCTGGGTCCAATGTAACTCCATTCTATGTCATTGAATATTATGTGGCAATCACCATCAGTGCTGATGTTCAGATCTTCTGCCAGCACAACGACCTCGCCTTTGAACCAAGGGGAGGTATAAACATTTTCCTGAGATTGAGGTTTAATCCCACATTCTCTAGGGTGTCACTGAATGCTGCAGTATGAGCCTGTATTCCAGCCGTTGATGTGGCAATAAATAAAACATCATCAGAAGGACCCAGGACGACCATAGTCGAACTGCATAGGTAGGTCCGTTCTATGAGGAAGAGCCAGCAGGACATTTTTAAGCCTACATTGAAGAGGGTCGCTGAGGAGGGGTCATTCTGTCTAATTCCCTTTTTACTTGTTTGTACTTGCTGTCTAATTCACCTGTACTATCTAATTCCCATGGGCCAACCCTAATTCTAGTAGATCCATTTTGATACACCATCTTGACTCTTGCGTGAGTCCAAGGCTTTCCTACCTTTGGTAGTTGAAGAGCAAAATGCGTGAAACTTGAAACTGGTCTTCCAAAAGCCTTGCACGTTTTTTTGGGGGGGGGGGGGGGGGGGATCCTCGTAATGAAAAAGAGATTTCAAATAATACCCATGGTAAAATTTGTTGGAAATGCCCCACTGCCTCTACTGAGCTGTCAGAATATTCTCCTTGTTATGAATATAATGTACAAATGTCCGTTGAATCCTATTGATTTTGTTTCATTATTTGTTCCTTACTTGAAACTATTACTTGTCCGTGTCATTGCTTCTATCTGTATCAGACGTTAATCTTGTTTCAGAAAGCTAAACAAACCACGGATTCCAAGTTCAGTGTTTTCTTCAGTTTCTTTGAAGCTCCCAGTGAAGATACAATTGACCCAAATAGGTTCAGTGATATCTCCCATCAAAAATCTCCAATGGTACTACTTTTATGTTTTTACAAATTTCTGGCTCTACAACACCAATTAGGTACCTGCCTCTATTGAATATTTTCCCATGTATATGTTTGAGTATATTTTCACTTCGGTTTTCAGGAACAGTATATGAATAACAACTACAGTAGCCAAGAATGTAATTCGTTTGAGGAACTTATGAATTGCTTGAGAGCAGTTATGAAGAACTATTCATTTGAAAGGTCATACACGCATTCCAACTCCTTCTTCATGCTCTCCTTATACCAGCAATTGGTGCTACCTGGTAAGTATAAGAGTGATCTGCTTAGGCTACCACCTAACATTATATTGGAGACAAAAAACTATTATTTTCAAAATTCGACAATTGGTACTAAGTTTTGGTTAAGATGCGTGCGATGTACCCTGCAGATAGAAAATGGGGTAGTAATTTTTCGTCTTTTATTGTTCGTAACTTTTGTCTTGCGAAAGTTTGCACACAACAACAGAAGTTGAAAAAAGTGTTAATCATGCAGCATGATCATATGAAGGAGATAGCATGTAGGTACCTTCTCAAACTATTGAACGTTTTGATGGTTTTGCCATAAAAATTTCAACAATGTTTTGCCCCAAGCTTTTTTATTATTTAACCCTCACACCACAAGGTGAAGCGGAATCACATATACCGCAAGGTGGGGTGCGTCGACACCCTGGGTATTTTGAGGCTCATTTCGAATTAGTATAGCCCAACTATCACTTCTAAACTATTTGCTGACACTCAAGAATGTTCTTAAGCACTTTTGTTCCAACTCTTTAAAACATTTTCATGTTTTGAAGTTTTTTTCTTTCAGAAATAAAGTATCTCATAGGCATTTTCAATGCAATGTTCAACAATATATGTTTAACAAAATAAAATATGTCATGACGCAACATTTTTCAGTCATTGAATATATATTAGATGATGATTACATTTTGAACGTCAAACTAGATGAGACAATCGAAATTTTCAGAAGGAACTAAAAAACCTTTGCAAAACAATAAAATTGAACAAAAACAATAGCTGGAGTCGCTAAATATCACAAATTTTGTTTGCACACACTCAAAAAACATTGTAGAATGAAAAGAAAAACATCAAAACATTCGAAAAGTTGATAATGGTAAAAAGGTAATACACTTGTACACAGGTACACTTGTAGCAGAACTTGGTAACTTTTTCATGCTCTCCACAAATTGGTTTATTGCACATTGAGCAAGTGCTGGTCGTCTTCTTATCCTTCTTTCGGTCACAAAATTTGCACCGCTTGTACCTTTTGGTAGGAGGTTCCTCTCCCATGTGCTGCGGTTACTGAGAAGGAGCAGGTATGCCCAAAACAGTCTGGATTTCATTCCGGAGGACTTTGGGAATTATCTCGTTGTACATCCTCTGTCTCATGAAGGGCTCAGAGTTGGATTGCGAGGGTTTTCAAAAAGGGGTGAACAAATAAGTTTTTGGACCAAAATTTACTAAAGCAAAACGGTAACACCCTGAACAAGAAAAAATATTGCAACAAAAAAGTGTTACATTACTAACAAGGTGGGGTGCTAGCACACCCCAACTACGTTTTTCCTAGGAATACAATGATTTGAAGAGGTTACTGCATCTTTGTTGGAGATGCAGCGCTGACAGCATGTAGAAGACATCTGAAGAAGAGGCTACAGTGGGCCTTAACCTCTTCTAGCGCCTCAGCCCCCCACCATGCAAAAAAATGGCGCCCTGGGGTGTCCCGACACCCCACCTTGTGGTGTGAGGGTTAAAATAGTTTGTTGTGTCAAATTACCGCTTTGTCCCTTTTGGTTTATTATTTTGTGAATAATACACTATGTATTCGCTCAGCAAAACATTTTTATAACCCCCTCAAAATTTTTTCTTTTACGTTTCAAGGTGCGTAGATTCCAAAAATGCAATGTTGGTCCGCCGTATCATGCATAACTACTTCATTTTCTAAAAAATTCGTCTTTCGCACACAGGCTCCATTTGGGCCCTAGTTGTTTCCCAACGGTTTGCAGCCCGATCAGAATATACCCTGGGGTGTTATGAGTGAAAAATGGGTGTGAAAGTAGGGTTTTTTGGTGTTCCAGTAAAATGAGCTTTTGAGGTAGGTTGTAAACGAAGGTTAGCTCCCGAAATTCTTTTTTTATGAGTCAAAAACTTGGGAAATTGTCTGAAATCCTCATCACTTTGTATAATAACACTAGGAAATGTGTCAACAGGTGAATCAAGACAATTAAATGGCACTATCAATGATCAAGGATCATTAGGGAAAAAAAGGAGCGTAATTCCGTAATTCGTGTTTTTGGGGGCCAAAATTGGTGGAAACCACCAGAAATAGGTAATTCAATTATTTCACATGAAAGAAACAATAAATGAACAGCCAACATTTCTGTAGGTATGTCCAATAGAATAATAAACCCATGTGACAAGGACATTGCAGCTTATTTGTTTGTTTTTGTTGATTTTACTGAATTCATCCCAATTTTGGGCTTTGTTGAAATTTTGATCAACCGTCCTATGATTTTCAAGTAGATTTTTAACCCTCGCCAATTAAATTTGACCCACCCCCCCCCCCTTTTTTTTAGACAAAATGGTTTTGTTAGGTTGTCAGGGTTGTTTTGGTTGTTGTTTTTGTATTATTGGTGACTTAACTATTTGTCAATTTCAGCAATGGTTGACACAAAACATTCGTTGAATTTGACATCTAATTTTTGAGGAAAATTAGTTTCGGTAGTAGTAGTTGGTCTTCGGTTTTCTGTACCACTTTTGTCGATTTTCCATCAATTTTAACTGATTTCCACTTTTGATTTACCTTTTTCAATTATGAAGCAGTTTCATTTTAACCCTTCTCAAAATTTGCTGTTTCACGTTTCAAGGTAAGTACATAGAACACTAAAACGGGAAAAAATGTTCGTCCACCTGCTGCACCCTGTCCGTGGTACTTTGCTTAGTTACAGTTGACCAAAACTGAGGAAATTTGACATGATGTCTCATTTGGGGTCTAGTTGCTCCTCAAAGCTCAGCATTGCTTCAGTCGTCCCCAAGGGTTGAAGTGTCCACAATCCCATTGCTCAAAAACTATTTGTGTACCCCTGTATGATTTTTCTTACGATTTTGTATAGCTTACGATTTTCAGGGTCAAATGAGACTACCAGGGGCTCTATACACCAGCCTTTGTCTCCCTATAAGGAAGAAGGGATTAAAGGGAAAAGGAACATGAATCATTGTTAATTGCAAGTAGATTTTGAGTAAGGGTAGCTCTGACCAGAGGGGGTGCACAAAGGGAATGTTGGGTGTGCTGTCCGTCAAGTAGTTTTAGAGACAGTGTGTACCAGAGCTGCTAATGTAAGAAGTATGTATTAAGGGTTTAGGTTAGACTAGAAAGTGGTAACTAAATTTTAAACTAAAATGTTACCTAAATACATAACTAAATTGGTAGGTAACTGAAATGGTGATCAAAATTATTCCGTGGATTACATAAAATTGTATAATAAAAATTATGTATAAATGTGAGAATGTAATGTAACTGTAAACAGTGGAAGAGTCATGCTTCTTTATTTTGACAGATAAATGGGCTAAATCTACAGTATCATCCATCACCCATGCATCATTACGACTATTTGAGCATGCCATAAGCATTTGAAATAGTTAACTTGCCACTTACTGGGCATCCACACAACCACTCCGTTTTGGCATACTGTTCAGCATTATTAAACATCCGATAGGAGACCGTGTGGCGATCCTACCATTTTTTGACAGGTTTTTTTGAGTTTACACAACTGGGGTCGAGGCCGACCCGAATCACGAATCTTCACTTTTTCTGACACAATTAATCACGAATAGGTTTTTTTGGATATAAATTACCGAATCATCAATCATGATGGCATGATTGAAAACGAAAGCCGAGTTAAAAGCGACTGTCGAGATCTGGAATGGAAGCAGAATACCTACAGAGCGAGGGTCGAGATTGAGAAGGCAAAACAGAATGAAAGCCGAGTACATGGCGAGGGTCGAAATCAAACGAAATGAGTGAGAAAGCCTAAAGTCAGTATCAAAACCGAGAAAACCTAAAACTGTTAAATGTGCTACGAGAGAAGAAAGCGAGAGCTGGTTCACTTGTCATGCATTTGTGCTGTGATGGAACTATAAAGAGAAAAAATCTCAAGCTAGAAAATAAGCCATGAATATTCATTTAACTCCATGGTTTACATACAGCAGGCAGTGCTTGGAGTAGATGTAGCAGTGTACTCTCCAACTAACAGAATTTAATTTTTCACTATACAAGTTGTTCTCTCTGGCAGAAATCCTTTTTCTGTCGCCAATCCCTGTTGTCCATTCACAATGGACCTTTAAAGACATTTAAATCGGGAGAACAGATTTGCTGTGCTTCTTGTTTATGGGTTTCCATGGCTTCGGCGTACTAATGCCCACCGCATGTCAACCTCAGCCCCTAGAAGCCCCCTTCTCCCTTCCACAACCACAGCCATCTCTTCCCATGCGAATTTGAATGACGACATACCTACCTAATCATTCCTGCACATTTTGTAGTGTTCGAAGTTTAACTGCAACTCTCCCTCCCTCCTAATTTTCCTTGGGGTATCCGCCCCTGAATGGAATTAGTCCAAACCATGAGATCACCCATTTAAATTTTCATCAAGTAAATTTGTATGCTTCTTTAAAGCCGTCCATACTTTTTAAAGGTTGGTGCGTACAGCTAAACTCTCAGTATTTCAGGTATGTAGGTACTCCTTTACAAAAGAATCTGGGAAGCACGAAGGTATTGACCTCAGAAGAACAGTGATCTAAGCTCACGATCTATAAAGAATATAAACCGAAGAATAATAAAAAAACCATTGTGTAATGCATTTGCAGCGTTTTATTTTCGAACTTCTTTGAACTCATCCTGTTTGGTGTTACAAACTTTGGTGACATCTGAAATTGGTTTAGTTATCTAAATGTGTGAATATGACAAATGGCTATCGGTTGTAGTAGAGAGGATTTGTTTTTCAAATTGATTTTGCTTTTAGAGATGAATAGTGATAAGGGACAAAATTTTCTCAGTTATAATTTTCTTTTTTTTTGCAAGAAGCCTGATGATACGCGCTTCCATGGGCTACGCATAATTTTGTTTCGTCACTTGGTTTGGATGTATCTGTTACAGAGTGTAATGGTCGATGTTCATAGTTTTTATCCAGTGGTGCCATCATTTTCTGATGACTATTAATTTGGTGAAATGAGTTTATAATTTTCCTAGAACTCCGTATTCTTTGGATTTTTGTAGTATTAGGAAAGTATTTTAATGTTATACTTCGTTAAATTTTATAAGGCTTATAAATGAACTCTTGTAACAATCAAATGATTAATACAATAAAAATGTAATGAATGAATGAACATGTTTGAAATAGTTCTATTCATCCATGTGCACAATTTATCATTTTTCTGCCCATATCATTTGCAGGTGAAGTGGTCATGAAGTGTTCACGATGCACTTTCGTTGAGTTGGACTGCTATCACTCCTCAGGGTTGAACAGTCAGGTTGTACAACATCTCAGGTTTCCCAATGCTGGATTGAATTTGATGTCAAAGGTCCTATCAGCTGTTAGTGAAGAATCAAACTCTAGTCAAGTCACTCAGCCATTTAGCATGCTGTCAACTGTTCTGAAGGTAAAGCTTGTCAAATTTCATCATTCAACCTTTTGCTCTGTCTAAATTTCTTGTGAAAGATTCTTTCATGATCTGTAGGCACATTAAAAGACTTGAAGAAATTAACCGAGACTGTTCAGTTTCACCTTTGTTTCAAATTCTTTCATATTTCTTGACAATTGATATTGAGTCAACATACCTTGGAATTGAGAGCTCCGTCAGCATGCTGTGACTGACCATGCGTTGAAAAATGTTGGTATGCGTGCTGGTAAGGGCCCCTTCCAAATTAACCATAACTCCAGTATTTGTTTTGGTTTATTACTCTGTGAATAACACCAACACCAATGCATTCACTCAGAAAACATTTTTTTGGACACCTAAAATTTTTTTCTTTTACATTTCATGGTGTGTAAATTCCCTAAAAAACTCGGAAAACGATACCTCACAAGCTCGTGTTACTAAAACATCATAAAACTCTATTTTTACACCCATTTTTATCCCATAGCACCCTTGGGTGTATTTCGATCGGGCTGCAAAGTTTCGGGACACAACTAGGGCCCAAATGGAGTGAAACATAGAATTTTTTAGACTGAAAATAAAGTAGATATGGATGATAGGGCAGACGGTGTACAGCGGACAGACATTGCATTTTTGGAATCTGGGCACCTTGGAACGTAAAAGAAAACATTTTTTGCTGAGTGAATACATAGGTGTATCATTCACAGAATAGTAAACCAAAATGCAATGTCCGTCCACCGTATCATTCATATCTACTTTATTTTAGGTCTAAAAAATTAGTTCTTTCGCATACAGGCTCCATTTGGTCCCCAGTTGCGTCCTGAAACTTTGCAGCCCACTCGGGATATAGCCAAGGGTAGTATGGGTAGAAAATGGCTGTAAAAATAGGGCTCTTTGGTGTTTTAGTAACATGAGCCTATGAGGTATCGTTTTCTATGTTTTTTAGGGCGAGGAGACCGAATATGAAGGTAATGCAGTAAATATAGGTATTAATAGTCCAATTAATCAGTAAAAAACCTAATAAAGAATACCTAAGCAGCGTTCATACTATAATATAAAGATTTTGGTAACAGCAATATGTAGAGAATGTGGTAACACGGTATAATTGAGGTTCTAGCAAAGTTTCCGCCTTAAATTTGCCTTAAGTTTTGGTCTAAAGTCGTCGTTCTTTCACACACAGGCTCCATTTGAGCCAAGTCGTGCTCCAAAGCTTGGCAGCCCGATTGGAATGCATCCAAGGGTGTTTTGGGCATTTGTGTAAAGTTAGGTATTTTTAAAGTCCTTGTATACTTAGGCTTATGAGGTGCCTTTTTCTATGTTTTTTTAGGGCAAGGAGAATTTGAAGTTGATTTTGACCAAGGAGTGAAGGATTGAGATTCTAACAAAGTTTCAGCTGCCAGAATTAATTTTTTATGAGTCAAAAACCTGGGAAATGTCTGAAATCACCACAAATTTGTATAATAACACTAGAAGTAGCATTAACAGGTGAATTAAGACAATTAAATGGCACTATCAATGATCAACAATCATTTTCAAAAATAGGAGCCTAATTCGTGTTTTTGGGGGCCAAAATTGGTGGAAACCATCAAAAATAGCTATTTAGATTATTGAAAATGAATGAAACACAATAAATGAACAGCCAAAATTTCTGTAGGTGTGTCCAGTAGAATAATAAACCCTTGTGACAAGGACTTTGCATAATTTTTTCTTTGTCATTCATTCCTTCCTCTGTGGTTCATTAAAAACTATTATGCTTTTGAATGAGATAAATTATTCCAGCATCTGTTACCAACATCCACTCGAGAAAAACAAAAAATGTTCAGGTCATAGTATTAATATTTGTGGAAATATGATAAAAAATCACTCATTTTGTTTTCCCGTTTGTTTGGATTGTTTAGTTCCTCCACAGAATAAAGAGTGTAGCTGATGGTAACTCACAGCGTATTGTGTATTGCTGCCTTAGGTTGAATGTTAGGAACAATCAGGCACATTCTTCCCCTCATTGGTGCATCAGTAATTACTGCTGCCAAAATCTTACATACCACTATTACCACTTACTTACGATGATTTAGCAACTTAGTAGTAACTCGCCATACTCAGCACACTTCGATCAGAAAAATTGTGTATCTCTTCCGTGTATTAGTCATAATCATCACCTCAAGTACTTATAATCGAAGTTCACAGATCATTTTTTTCTTATAAGTTGTTATATTGTTGTCAGGATATAATGAAGTATAGTTCGTCTATCGTACTTCTCTTCTGTGTTTCACCATCATCTTTGGCATCATCCAACTCCCTCATTGACTTACTGGTAATCAAGCAACTTCGTTTGCTATATGGTAATGGGTTGCAGTATGGTCAGTACCAAAACATGGATAAGAGAAGTCCTACCCATGATGTTAAACATTCGAACCATCATGAAAGAGAAAGTTTCAAAGAAGAGGCTTTAAGGTTAGTAGGTACCTAGTAATGATTCATTTTAATATAATTATATTTATTCTATTGGTATTATTATTAGTTTTGTACTCACCACTGTTCAGTACTCAGTAGGTGTAATCTCCATAGTGAAGGCATGGTGTTGAGGACAGACTGGATGGGTAGGAAGACCATTGATAAGCTGATAAGACGCTCATTAAAATAAAATTTAAAAAAACGAGCACACGTTTATAACTTCTTCCAAACCTTTTTACATTCTTTTATATTAAAGATCATGTCAAATGCCCTCATAATAGAGCCATAACACAACAGTTTGGCTACAAGTGTTGAAACGAACTAAAATTGTAAAGCTAAACGTCATGGCTCCACAAAATCCATCAAGATCTTGTCAGTTACCCTCACATTTAGTCAAGAGGTAACAGATAGAATTCGCCCGAACACTCGAACAGTGTTAGCCTGGTCCACCCACAGTTAGTCGAACGTTAAGTTTTAATTATGATTCTAGCTTGGAACTTGCTGCATCTCAAAGGGAGCTGCTTGTGTCAAATGCTGAAACCCTATTCAATAAGCTGGTTCAAGGGGGTCTATCCCCAGATGCCAAAGTTCAAATTGAACAGTGGCTATTCCTGAAACAGGAGTGTGAAGATTGTTTAAAACCTGGAGCTCCAGGGCAGGAGAAGATAAAATGTTCTCTCGATCGAATTGGTATGTATTCATATAAATGTTTAAGCTGCCTTGTGATTTGCCAATATAAAGCACACTTTTGAGGAATACAATTTGTGAGGAGAAGCAATGTTGTTGCTATGCTCTCAGCCTTACCATTATGCGTTTATAGTCCATAACCATGTTTATTCTGAGTCATGTTGCTAAAACGGCACTGAAAGTCGAGCTCAACTCTCCAGAATGCCTTTTAAGGAAGCTATTCATTGTGCTGTTTCCTGCAACAGACTGAATATCGGTTTTTGTTGAAACAATACTTATGACTGGGAGAGGGTAATTTCTTCCTGTAGTAGCGGGAAAGGGGCCCACTCAACTTTCTAGCAACTATACGAGTGACCATGTTACTTGTAGCTTCAATATCGATTAGAAAACCCCAATTTAATAAACTGGTGGAAAAAGGAATTGACTGACATCACTCAGGTTGTTAGGTATAGAACAATTTAGAGAAACATTCGGGGTTGATATAGGAAATGATAGGATGTGATTTTAAACCAGGAATAATATTTATATTCATTAATCAATTAGGGTCAATTAAACCCTATTGACTCCATGTACCATATTCCATAGCTTCACTATACTATATAACGTTTGGAGTTACTGGATGTTTGGGATCTCCCCATTAAGCAATGTTAAAATATTTATTTAAAATACCTACCCATGCAAGTTCAGACAACTGTCATACATTCAGTTATGAGCCGGTGTGGTTTTATTTGAAACATTTCAACTTTCAAACTATACTATATAACTTCGTTTTTATAAATAACTAAAATCAACTGCATAATAACTTCCGTTGTTATTTAGACCACGCCCAGTGTTGTTCTTGCGTTAGTTTGTTTATAAATAACTGCTTTCTAACTCCAATATGTATAGCTATCTGAGTTACAAATAATAAATTATATTAGTGGTGAGAAAGTTTTCTTTTTCATTTCACATATTTAAGTTGTGCGGTTCTTCCACAGTTTTCCTGTTCACTTTTGCAGATGAAGTTACAGAATCAGATGGCAAAACCTCCTTGGATAATTGTGAAGAAAGTGAACCAGATAACGATGACAGTGATGAGTTGGATGACACCAACACGAATGAACTGAATTTTGTGCAGAGTGAAACAAAAAAGAGAGAGTTTGCAGAAAAACTTGAGAAACACCTCAATAAGTACGTAACATTGCTGTTAAGTCAAATTTCATTGTCCCTCTGATCAGTCATTTTCTATTTATGTATGAATAACCTGTAAAATAAGGTGCGTTTTCTTAAAATGAGTGAATCTCTGTAAATATTCACTCTGAATGTTGATCACAAAGAAAATATTTTCCCATGAAACCTTGTTCCTTCATCAGTTTTTATTGTGTTCTTCTCCAACCTCCGAGCGAGTAACATCGGTCGGCGTTCTCGAGAAAAGTAAACAGTTTATAATTCTCATCGTGCCGGGTGAAAATGATTTTACGGTAGTGATGGACGAGGAAAGAAGCGATGGCGAGACGACGATCGCCGAAATTGTTGACAAAACAAAACTGGCGGTTGTGCAACACAGAGCCGGTACCGCCGCGTTCCGGATTCAGGACGAGCATGTCAACACTGCATTTGGTGAGCTCTACAATATTATTATTTCATTGTGCGAATATCTTAAGCAAGCTGATCAAAAAATTGAAGATATGAACCGCGAAATTAGTGAGTTGAAGTCAAATCAACCTCCAAAACAAAATGTTGCTAATCATCCTAGCAACCAGCAAGATGAATATCTCACAGACGAGGAAGAACTAGAAAGAGAGACAAATTGGGTTCTGAAAAAGAAGTCAAAAGCAAATAAGAAACGAAAAGCGAACGAATCTCCCGAGGTTCCAAAAATAGCCCCTGTTTTACAAAAATCTGACAAAAAGAAGGATCATCCCCCACCACCAATCAATGTTACTGGAGTTAAAGACTTCACAGTAATAAGTGCATTAATTAACTCAGTAGTAACAAACACGAATTGGAAAGCTACTACACTTAACAACAATGTCTGTAAAATAAATGTGCCCGATGGGGACTCATATAGGGCAGTATCCAAAAAGCTAAATGAAGAAAATATACGCTGGTATTCATTTGAAAACAAGCATGAGAGGCCTATTAAAGTGGTGGCGAGAGGACTCCATCCATCATGTCCACCTGAGGATATCATAGAGGACCTAAAAAATAAAGGGTTCAAAATATTGGGAGCAACCAATTTACTAAAAAAAGAAAAACTAACAAACGACCGAGGAGAACAAACTTCCTCTATGAGAGGCCTCCCATTGTTTGTTCTAACGTTTGACAAAGAGGAAAAAATTGAAGAGATATTCAAAATTAATGCCATAGCTCATTTAAAGGTCAAGATCGAACATTTAAGAAAGACCTCCAACAAAATCCCGCAGTGCAAAAAATGCCAGGGCTTCAATCACACTCAGCGATACTGTCAAATGGATCCCAGGTGTGTGAAATGTGCTGGAAAGCATACCACTAGTACCTGCACAAAAAATAAGGACACACCTCCAAAGTGCGTGAACTGTAAGGAAAACCATCCAGCAAACTATCGGGGATGTGAGGTAGCACTAGAACTTCAGAAACTCCGAGATAAGTCGAAAAAGCCTCAAAACCTAAATACTGAGGAGAGAAGGGGAAGCATATCTCAGAAAAAAATTAGCCTAGTCCATAATAAAGAGGATAAAAATTATCTTACTTACGCCCAGGCTCTTGGCAAAGGTAAACCCCTGCCAAAAGCGAAACAATCGGTAGAAGAAATCCTGACACTCATTCTAAGCAGGATGGATGAGCAGAATAATGAAAACAAAGCCTTGCTCAAACGAGTGAATAGGCTAGAAAAAGATATCGCTAAAAGATGAATGGACCAAATACTCTACGAATAGCGACATGGAATGCAAATGGCCTTGATCAACGAATTCCAGAACTGGAATTCTTTATGAATAACGAACATATAGATATTTGTTTAATATCTGAAACTCACTATGTTCGATCATCGTTTGCAAGAATTAAAGGGTTCTGTCTCTATCACTCTATCCATCCTGCTGATCGGGCGCGTGGAGGAGCAGCTATTATTATAAAAGAAAATATAAAACACTATGAACAACTCAAAATCGAGGAAGACAAAATGCAAGTAGCATCAATAAAAGTGTATATGAAGAATCGTGAAGTAAGTGTTGCTGCAGTTTACTGTCCCCCACGATACTCACTGAAAGAAGAAGATTACAAAAATCTGTTCAATGATATTGGACACGTATTCATTCTGGGAGGTGATTTCAACGCCAAACATGAATACTGGGGGTCAAGGGTACAAAATCCCAAGGGAAAGGAATTGTTTGTAGCGGGACGAGAATTTCATTGCGATTTCCACTCAGGAGGAGGGCCTACATACTGGCCTACTGATATAAAAAAAGTTCCAGACTTAATAGACTTCTTTGTTGTGAGAGGGCTTTCAAGTAACTACATTCATACCGAAGACAGTGATGGTCTGATGTCAGATCACTCACCAGTAATCATCTCAATCAGTGAATCAGTGATATTGAAAGATGCAACACCAAAACTAAGCAGCAAATACACGAACTGGGAACTGTTTAGAGAAAATCTAGACGAGAAAATCAATCTGAATGTGCCACTTAGCACCCCTAACCAAATAGAGGGAGAGGTGGATATTTTCCTAAGCAACGTCCAACAGGCTGCATGGGCTAGTACGCCAATGAATCAGAAAAAAACCACTCAACAAACAAACTACCCTATTGAAGCGAGGGAACTAGTGAAGGCAAAAAGAAGAGCTAGGAGAATCTGGAAGAGAAATCGTACACCCGAAAATAAGAAAAACTTGAATAAACTTTGTAACGAACTGAAAGTATTGATGAAAAAAATTAAAAATGAGACATTAGCCTTATATCTGCATAGCCTGACGCCTGAAAGTGATACTGAGTATTCCTTATGGCGAGCTGCAAAAGGGTTTAAGCGACCTAAAGTACTAATATCTCCAATCAGACAGGAAGATGGAACGTGGGCCAGAAGTGCAAAGGAAAAAGCAGATCTCTTCTCAAAGTACCTTGAGGACACATTCAAACCGTTTCCAAGGCAGACTGCAGGAGAAAGTACAGCGGAAGTTGAAAAAGTCGATGAGTGTGAAATACGACCGGTCACACTACCCGAAATAAAGAATGAAATCAGGACCAAGATCAATCCGAAAAAAGCCCCTGGATATGATATTATAACTGGGAAAATATTGAAGGAATTACCTGAGAAAGGTTTCCTGAAATTATTGCATATTATCAATGCTTCATTCAGGCTAAAGTATGTACCAAGGCAATGGAAGGTAGCTGAGATCATTATGATACCAAAACCAGGCAAGCCTACTGATGACAAGAAGTCCTATCGACCGATTTCGCTATTGCCAGTAATATCTAAGCTTTTTGAAAAATTACTTCTCAAACGGCTGAAACCTATTATCGATGAAAGAAACCTGATTCCCTCACACCAATTTGGATTTAGAGAACAACATTCTACGATAGATCAGGTTCATAGGATCACTAATCTGATTGAATGTTCATTAGAGGAAAAGAAAATATGCTCCGCAGTTTTCCTAGATGTCTCGCAAGCGTTTGACAAGGTATGGCATCAAGGACTGCTTGCCAAACTACAAAGGGATCTCCCGACTCAATTCTTCCAAATCCTGGAGTCCTACCTCTCAGACAGGCTATTCAGAGTTAAACATGAGGACGAGTATTCTCAGTTGAGGAAAATAAACGCAGGTGTACCGCAAGGCAGCGTCCTTGGCCCCGTACTATATTTACTATACACACGAGATCTACCTCAAACCGTGGATACGCTCACAGCAACCTTCGCTGACGATACTGCTATTCTTGCAGTTGGAAACTCTGCTGAAGAAGCCACAAGGAAAGTGCAAACCGCTGTCAACAATGTATTCAGTTGGTCAAAGCGATGGAGAATAAAGTTAAATGAAACAAAATCTACACACATAAACTTCACAAATAGGGAGATAGAAGTAATCCCGATATATATCAATTCACAAACTGTTCCCTACGCTGATGAAGCAAAATATCTTGGCATGACACTCGATTGCAAGCTGAGATGGAAAGCTCATGTGAAGAAAAAGAAGGAGGAACTCAACTTAAGATTCAGAAAAATGTACTGGTTGTTAGGTAGGTACTCGAAGGTATCAACCCACAACAAACTTCTACTATACCAGCAAGTTATAAAACCCGTCTGGACTTATGGATGCCAATTATGGGGCTGCACAAAACAGAGTAATATGAAACCCATACAAACGTTTCAAAACAAAGTCCTCAGGAGCATAGTTGATGCACCCTGGTACATACGAACGGCAGATCTCCATCGCGACCTTAAGATGGAGACTGTCAGTGAAACTATTAAAAAACATGCCATGGAGCACGAACGCCGGCTTCACAACCATCAAAACGTTGAAGTACTGAACCTTCTGGACAACAGCGGGGACGTACGAAGACTGAAGAGGACCAAACCAATGGACCTCCTCACGATTCACTAAGTGTAGTGTGAGGTGTAGTGGATGTAGGTAGTGATCTATAAACCACAAAACGCTCAAAGATATTAAAGAAAAGTTGCTAGATGTTATATATATATACAGTTGTAACATAAATAAATAAATTATAAAAAAAAAAAAAAAAAAAAAAAAAGTTTTTATTGTTTCTAATGAACATTGCCACAGAAATATCATGTTTAACTATGATAAATCAGCTTATTGTTACACATTGGATGCATTGCTGTTAAATTGCTTTACAAAGGATATTGCCTTGCAGGCTTCGGACACTCACAGACCAGATTGTGCGTGAGCAATACAACGTTAAATTTACAAGAATGTACAATGAACCAAAAACTACTGAAGCAAAACGTGAGTTAGATGTTTGATTTCATGTTTTTGATACTCCCCCTACGAAGATGGGGCTAGTAGGGATTGCTTATTTCATGAAACCTATTGTTCACTTTCACTTTTAACATTTCAGATTTCTGTCTAAGCCGAAAAGCAGCTAGCGTAGAATCATTGTTACCACCTTTAGAGAATGCTGAAGGCGCTTGTTCAAATGAAGAAGATTTTGTCAGTACTAAATCTCATATTTTTATTGATTATTATACTCATACTGGATTTATATTATTTCGAATAACTTGTTATTTGTTGAAATGTTATCGAACTGTGTTATTCAGTTGTTTTTATAATGAAAACTCTCAACATCCTAATGTAAACTTACAAAAAACTCATTTACCACTGCCATCCATGGTGTCCATAATGGCAAACTGATTTTCTATAATATATTGGTTATTTGTTCATGCATAGGTAGAAATTCCATTCATGTTGGTATATTACCTATTTAATTGTCTATGAAATTGGGGTGGTTTATTTTCAAATTATCTTATACTGTTTGACTAAATATTCAGGTGAAAGCTGGCCCGGTGTCTGACTCTAGTGCAAAGCAGATTATTGCTGCTGATGCAGATGTTGTACCAGATGACAACCTACTGAGAGGTGAAATAGCAAGTCTCAGGGTTACCAAAGAATATTTACATGAACAGAAACGAGAATTGACGGTCAAATTAAATGAGGTAATGAGTTCCCCCACCTGGTTTGTTTATTTTTATAACTAATTTTGTTTGAGATTTCATGTTGCTACAGGAAAAGAAGGTACAGTATCCTGAGGAGTCTCCCATCCTTTTTAATCATTAGCTCTCTCGTTCCGCTTGATGTAGTGGAGTGAGGCCCTCTTATGTTCTGCTACACCCCTGTAGGAAATGTTATATCTTATGAGCTGTCACCCCCTACCCTTCTCATTGTCTTCTTCATTTTTCTATAATTTTTCATTGTTCTTTTTAGCAAACTCTGTTCTTGGGGTCGTATTTGCAATTCGGACGAGTGCTGTAATTGTTAACAGACAAGACGTTGTTGAAGAAAGTTTTCTGTATCTGGATCCATTTCTCCTGATGAAATCAGATTTGACGTCTAAAGTACTGGCATCAGCATAGTTTATTGAGAAGTTTGGGGACTGCCCACATTGGGTATTTTTTTCTGTCCTTCATTGACTTTTCATCAAGTTTGCAGTAGTTGATGACAGTGCAAAATATTGGTACCTACCCCACTGGCGTCCATTTTCTTGGGAACAATCCAGATAGGTGCATTCCATGGACTGTATGAATGTCGAACATACCTTGGCCCACTCCTTCTGGTGAAATGGGCTTCTATGACAATTTTGGATAATCAGTAATTACGGGTGTAGATAGGGATTTCATCGGTGATACGTGTTCTACTTGATTTGTGAAAGTGAATGGCTCGTTTTCTCAATGGATATATCATTTTCTGTTGGATAATTGTGTGGTATAAAGGAGTTGTCAAAGTTGGAGGTACTTCCGTTGTGTATTAGTATTTTCACATTTGACACTGTTAACTTGAGGAGGGTTTGCCAGCTTTTCACCATGCCCAAGAAGCCGAAACCTATCTCCCTCTACTACAACCAAATGATGATTAGCTTCACTGACTCCGCACCCTATCTGGGAGTTGCTGTAGACAACAAACTATCTTGGTCGAAGCTCATTGAAAGATTGTGTAGTCAAGGAGAGAGGGGCTCTGGTCTTCTTTGCAGGCTGGCAGGGACTAAGGGGGGAGCATCCCAGGATGTCACTGGCATATAAGTCCTATGTCCGATAGGCAATGGAGTACAGGGCAGAGCTGGCTGTAACCTCTTCAGGCAACATCCTCAAGAGTCTAAACAGCGCTGAGAACAAAGCCCTTCCACTGGCTCTGACTCAAACCCAATAGGTGCTCTGGAGTTGCATACTGGCATTGAGCCACTTGACATTCGCAGAGAGACAGCAGCTCTCTCTCCTGGAGCGTGTCATATGGAGCCCAGATTCTTATTGCGCCAATTATGAACATTCTCTCCAACGATCAGGACACAGGAGGCTTTTCTGAATAAGGCAGAGATCATGACTGAAGCAAGGGATCTCTCAGTGCTCCGATCCAGGGAAATGCCTTCAGTGCGGGACCAGATGGTGGGGGCTCTAGCAGTCAGATCCGGTAGGCTTACTGAAGCAGTCAAGAAGGGAGTAACTCCAGCCCGCATACTTCGCTTGCTGTGTCTTGAGACTGTTGGCTGTGGTACCCAAGGCCACACTGGCTGCATATGTACACCGATGGATTGGCCGAACGCAAATTGTTATGCTGGTGCAGGCGTTTATACCTCCGACTTTGAAATCGCTACAGTTCATCTGGCCCTTGAGCATCTTGCAACATGCATAGATGAGGGGATTGCTATTTTTGTTGATTCACAAGCAGCTCTCATATTGGTAACAAGAGAGTGGAGGCTCGGGGGGTGGTTGTGTTCTGGCGATGTGTTGCAGGGTGGAACGTTGGTGTCTACAGTGTCCCTACTTCTGTGGCATGTATGGGAATGAAAGGGCCGACACTTGCCTGCATGGAGCTGGCGCCACAGCCGCTGGCATGAAAGACGAGAGTCGGTGGCGAATGATTACCTCGCCAAACACCTGCATCGAATTGGTGTATTCGACTCCCCCACTTGCCCTTTGTGCTATGGTGGAGAAATTGGTGGCCTCACTAAATGGCATACCTATTGATGGCCACGCATCCACTTAGACAAGGGATTCTATCCTATACTGGGCTGCCCGTGAGTAAATGGCGGATCTACCAAACCAACACAGGGTGTGTTGGGGGGGGGGGGGGGGGGGAGAACTTGGAATAAAGGTGATCGGTTTCCCAGTCAGTAGCTTACACAGGTGACACTGTTCTAATAGCAGATTCTTGTGCTGAATGATTCAGGATGTTTTTAACATTGCTCATTTGGGAATGGGTTTGAAAATGAACTAAGTACTGCATTACAGAAAGATGAGAACGCGGTAGGCAGGGATAATTAATTGAAGTCCACTTATTAGGGACATGTGGGAGCACCAGCCTGAAATATAATGTAGAATTAGCCAAGCAAGACCAGAGCTTTCTGAAGCACCGAATTCTGTTGGGTGATTCTCGTCTCTCGTTTGCTATCTGATATCGGCTTGTAAAGTGTTGTTTGTTGCTTTATGGAGTGGAGATGTGGGCCCTGCATCACATGCTTTGTATTCCCTCGATCAGTAGGCTTAAAAACGAAGAAGCCCCCAGGAGAGTCAACTGTTCACAAGCATTATTTTTCATAAGGTTCACCTATGGTTTGTACCTAGGTCACATTATCCGCAACCCTCGCTATGTGGTTTCGAGATTGATTCTTGAAGGCAAATTTGAATGTAGACAATGTATCGTGCACAAATAGTTGTCCCGGTTAGGAAATATTGGAGGATGACAGGGATTTTGAGTTATGTTGATTTGAGCAGGGCCGTATTGGAGTTTTATTCTGAGAGTTATTGTAATTATTATTGAGATATTCCCCAGTGCGTAGCTATTTTAAGTGCAAGGCTCCTAAATAAGGAGGTTGTGCTGCATGACCAGAAGTTTTTTGACTACTACTCATCAAAAATGCCTGTTTTGCTTCAGTTTGCTCAAAGTTGGTATGCTTGGGTAGGGTACTATATTGTCAGAATCAATGGGTAACCAGTGTGTACCTAGTGTGTACCTACCCTGGTGCTATGCTCTTGACGGATTGAGTAAGGGGTTAATAATGAGAAGAGTGTGTTGTCTTTTTCACCATGAAATCTATGTTGTTGAAATTGCTCTCTTCATACAAAACTCATTCCGAACAGAAATCCACCCTTTCCAGCAAATTGTCGCAATTTTTTTTTCTACACTCCTTTGTCATGTTAGTAATTTCTCTGTGTTGGTTAGACCAAGTATTTCACTACTGAGGAACAGAGGAAGTTGATTGAAGCAGATGAAGCAATTGATGCCATTGATTCGGCCATGGAATTCAAAAACGAACTACTCTGTGGCAGAAGTGGACTTCCCAAAACTGAACTACAGGGACTGGTAACCATTTCAAATAAATCCTAACTCAGGCAGATTCTGCCTAATTACATCAAGCATCTGAGTGCTAAGGTTAAGGTATGGTTGCGATGTCATTTATATATAACTGAAATGTTTCAGGGTGACCAGATGTTGACTGAACGTTTATTAAATCTTAGTCCTCATGAGATGAGAATATTGCTTTGCAAATACTTCAAGAAGGTTGTTGATTTGAGAGAAGCAGGTCGTAAAATGGAGAAGGTCATAGCAGATCAAGATGTAAGTTATCTGCATAACGCATATAGTTCCAAATATGTGAGGCAGAAAGGTGGAAGTACCTCATGTTGGCTGATTCCAAGTTGCAGGGGAAACCTAAACGCATATCAGGGTTGGGAACATTGATCCTCAGGTGTTTATGAATTCATGTTGCTATTATTTGAAGTTGAGATAGGATTTCAACAAAGTTTTCTTTATTGCCTAAATAATTGGAGGACCAGCAAGGCCCATTGAAACTACAAGAAAGAGAACGAAAACACCCAATTAGACGCCTAAAATGGTTTTTCTAAATTTTTCATTTATATTTAAGGCTTGAAATATATACGACCTGTTGGAGGGCACATAGTGTTTCCTTTGGAAACCGCTTGATTTCCTTAGAAAATTCACGCATTCACTTTTTTCACATACAAACCCCACTAAATATAACAACGAAATAAAGATAATGCAACCGTTGGAAAGCTGCGTTTCCAAGGCAGCATTGAAGGTTACAGTAGAAAAACGCTGCTAAGTCCTTGTCACATGAGTTTATTATTCTATTGGACATACCTGCAGAAAGCTGACTTCATTAATTTTTTTCTTTATGTGCAATTATTGAAATATCAATTTTTGATGGTTTTCACCAATTTTGGCCCCCAAAAAACACGAATTAGGCTCCTGTTCGTGTCAGATTATCTTTGATCATTGATAGTGCCATTTACGAGTAATTGTCTTGATTCACCTGTTAATACTACTTTTAGTGTCATTATACAAATTTATGGTGATTTCAGACAATTTCCTAGGTTTTGACTCATAAAAAATTAATTTTGGGAGCTGAAATTTCATTAGAACCTCACCCCTTCACTCTTTGGTCAAAATCAACTTCATATTCGGTCTCCTTGCCCTAAAAAACGTGGAAAAAGGTACCTCACAAGCCTAAGTTTAGAAATGCCTAATTTTGCACATGTTTCGCCCTGGCACATATATGTATTCTGATCGGGCTGCCAAGCTTCGGAGCACAACTAGGCCCAAATGGAGCCTGTGTGTGAAAGAACTACGATTTTAGACCAAAATTTAAGGCTGAAACTTTGTTAGAACCTCAGTTCTTCCTTCGCTCCTTGATTAAAATCGACTTCATATTTGGTCTCCTCGCCCTAAAAAAATTGGAAGTAATGCCTAACCGGCTCTTGTTACTAACACCAAAAAGCCCTGTTTTTACACCATTTTTCACTCGTAACACCCTTGGTTATATTCCGATCCGGCTGCAAAGTTTCGGGACACAACTAGGGCCTAAATGGAGCTTGTGTGTGAAAGAACGAATTTTTTAGACCGAAAATAAAGTAGATATGGATGATAGTGTAGACGGCATGCGGACATTGCATTTTGGAATCTATGCACCTGGAAACTTAAAAAAAGAATTTTTTTTGAGGGGGTTTGATAAAAATTGTTTACTGAGTTAATAAATAGGTGTGTTATTCACAGAATAGTTAACCAAAACGACATGCAGCATGATCTGGGCTTACAAGCGTTTGGAAAAATTGGAGATTTCAAAAATGCAACTTTTCTGGCTCATTTCTTTACCCATTGAAGCCACTCGGAATTTTCCATCAGGCATTAGGGTGGAAGGAAATGTTACGCTCTAATCAACTGTATCTCAATATTAATTTTACAGTTCACATCAACGGAGTGATGGTCGTTTCAGTGGGACAAGGTCGGAAGTGAACATCTTGTATCATCCAATCCGGCGGATAACACAATACTAGGAGACATAAAAAAAGAACAACGGAGTTATTGAAAATATAGTCTATTTCCATTAATACACGAAAAACGCAAAAAGCACTGTTATACCGGTTTCGGTGATCAAACCATCACGAATAACTGAAGGCACATTGGAGAGGTGACCTTATAAATAGTCAAAAAGTGAAATGTGGTCGATTGGGATTGGTTGTGAAGAAGAATGGTGAAGGGAAAAAAGGAAGGGGGGTCGATTCTGATTGGCCCAGGAAGAGAATGCCAAAAAGTGAAAGGAACATGAGGTGGAGGGGTGGAACCAAGCTGTTACAGAAATGAACGCAATAATGGAGAAAAACTTGAAGGAACTACTACATCATTCAAAGTTTACCCAACCTATCACTCTTAATAATTTCGAATTTTTCAAGTACATCCAACATGCTCCCTTTTGGGCAAAAATGAAGATATTCAATGAACAAGATCAAAATTGAAGCTATGACTGGATTCATTCAAGTGACGTGCAAAGGCCGGATCACCCTTATTATCCCTGAAATCATGAGATACTTGAAAAATTCGAAATTATTAAGAGTGATAGGTTGGGCAAATCTTTGAATGATGTAGTAGTTCCTTTAAGTTTTTCTCCATTATTGTGTTCATTTCTGTAACAGCTTGGTTCCACCCCTCTCCCCCCTTCACCCCATGTTCTTTTCACTTTTTGGCATTCTCTTCCTGGACCAATCAGAATCGACCCCCCCCTTCCTTTGTTCCCTTCACCATTCTTCTTCACAACCAATCAGGATCAACCCCCCTTCCTTTGTTCCCTTTACCATTTCTTCTTCACAACCAATCCCAGTCGACCACATTTCACTTTTTGACTATAAGGTCACCTCTCCAATGTGCCTTCAGTTATTGTGTGTTACTGATGATGATTTGGTCACCGAAACCGGTATAACAGTGTTTTTTGCGTTTTTCGTGTATTAGTGGAAATATACAATTTTTTCAATAACTCCGTTTTTCTTTAAAATGGGTTTACACAATTTCTTCACAAGTGATTTAGTTTTGTACTAGGAGACATTTTTTTTTGTGGACATTTGATCACTGGCCAGTGGTGCGAGCTTAAGGTTAACTAACACCCTTTATAGTTCCCATCATTGAAACATACATGGATTCAATTATTGTCATACATTATATAGGTAGTATACAGGGGCGTTGCGTCCACAAGGCCACTTGGGCCACTGCCCCGACATCCAGAAACACAAAAAACTCCAAAAAAATGCCAACCATTTGTTCAGTTGGCATTCGAATTTCCTTCCGTATACTGTACCTAGCATTTTTCACAAAGTTCAACAGCGACTCGACAGAGTTCTCTCTCTCTCTGACCCAACCTATGTCTGGCATGGCTGGGGCCAAGACAAGTAACTGGGAAGAAGAACTGGGGAATATAGCTACAGTAATCGATGTCTTGCAATCGAAATCGAAACCTACGCTTCCGAAACTGGCAGGTCCAGGGACCTGGTGTTACTATGGCAACGGAGAAAAGTGGCCCGTCCGCGTAAGCTCAGTTGAGTAAAAATTTGGTTAGCTCCGCCTCTTTTCGGCCCCGTCCCAACATTTCCATCCAAAAATCGTTTGTGTTCACAATCGATTGGATTGTTTCAATTCATGTTGTTATCTCGATACGAGATGCTTGTCCTTCTATCTGTCCTCCCCTAAAAATTCTTATCATGGAACAGAGGGAGCCCTTTATTCCATGTTCTTATCACTTTCGCCGCCGTTCTATTCCTATGTTGAGTTTTCAGTTTCGAATTTTGTATGAAGTTCCCATTCAAGTTCCCAGGACAGATTTGGATTTGCGATAATTAAGTGCGTTGTGTCCTGTCTGTGTTCTTGTAGATTGATCGACGTCAACATACACAGATAAGTACCGAGCTTCTAGTCTGATTCTCCATCCAAGTAGGTACTGGCCGACGGCTCATTACTTAGTTGTCTAGTTCGTTGTTTTATTTGCTTCTGTATTTTTGTACCACATGAATTCGGTGGCTAACTTACAGTCGAAATTTTCGACATTTTCCTACGAGGATAGAGTGATGATTAAAAGTTTAGGAAGTTGCTGAGTATTAGTCAGTATGAAGCTATAGAACTTTTAGCTTCTGGTAATCCCGGGTGCTGGTCAGAACTATTGTGAACACAGTGCTTACATTCTGACTTGCTAAGAGCTGCGGTTGATTAAAATCCACCCATTTCTCAGAAGAAGACTCCACTGTTGGAAAAAATTTACAGGTATTTTGTAGAAAAAGCTGTTAATTTGTGTTCCGGTTTGGTGGCCCACCATTTTCAGAGCCCACGCACCGCTACTGGTAGTATATAAGACCACGGACTATGTTTTAAATGGGAGAAGGTTTCTGGAGTTCAGTGCAGTTCGGAAAAATCAACATCTGAAAAGTTATTTTCCCAACAAGAGGTCCCTCTGCCCTTTCCACCTTACATATATGTGGAAAAATAATTCAGTTTGTTGTAGCCATTCCATTTGTCAGCTTGCCTTTAAACAATCTTATAATTGAGTCAGTGAATTATTTGACTGTTGGCTTCGTCCTTTTCTAGCATCAACTTGAGACTCATGCCTTCAGGATACATGCACTGGGTAATGCTCTTCAGCAAACCAGAGTGGACTGTGAACGGAGACTCATAATGGTTAGGAAAGAGCAAGAAAAGAAATATCAACTGAACATCCACCATTTTGCTACAGATTCCAGTGGACCAAGCAGCAGCGTTGATAATAAAAGTGACAACCTCTCCAGTAATACTGGTCCTTTGTTTGAATTGAATAGTGAGTTGATCTGCCCAATGATTTCTTTCTTTTCTGTTTCATCATATCGTATCAAGTGCAGCCAGATGGTGATATGATTTAGCAGTGACGTATTGTTGTATTAAAATGGTTATATTCTAATGGAATCTCGCATGGGCTAGAATTTTGATTTTTTGACCTAAGGTAGGATTCCTAATCGCTGTATGTGTCAGTAAGTCCTGTACTGAGTGGGTGTTTTGTGGATGGGCCATTGTGTACCAAAAGATCTCAAATTTCAGTACCTAAATATTTTCAAACGTTATTAGTAATTCGATACCAATCGTAACTTTTAATTCCTATTCATTTTAGAAACAATACAATGCATGAAAGGTGTTTGAACCATGGCATTAAAATTCAAGAAACTAATATTATTATTACGGGGTTAAGTGTAACAGAATAAAAGTAATAGAATAAACTTGTAATCAAACTAGAGGGTGAATAACATTAGTAACAGTATAAGTAAATAGGAAGCCAACTAATCGTGATGATAGTTTCATAAATTGATATTGAAAGCTAGCATTTGAGGGCTGGGACCTGTGGGAGATGGATGGGGTGGTTGATATCCTCACATCCATTACCCTGGTTGGTTCGCAGCTCGAATACGCCCTTGAAAACCTTGTTCTCAGCTTAATAAAAACAATTCTCAGCTCGAAGTTCCAGCTGGTTAAGCCATGACAGGGATGAAAAGAAAACGGATGACGTTATAGAAGGTCACTCTCAGGCAGGCAGGAACTGTGATGTAGCGCAGGGTACCTACTTACTGAATTTTATACCCATTTTCTGACGACTTTCCTGATCAGATAATAATAATAATCAAAGCGCTTTATTGTACTTAGACTTGATGGTCCATAATATGTACAGCAAATAACATGAGTATATATGTCTGGTGTAATATTTGACTTTGTAAATTAACTGAGGAAAATAGTGAGTGAATAATATGTAGGTAAATTAAATGAAAAATACAACAAGGAAAGGCATTTACAATAATCGTGAGGAGGGGGTGAGGTTCTCTAGTCCATTTGCTGAAGGTGCTTGGATAATTGACTTTTGAATCTGCTGAGAGTGGGAAGACTCCTGAGGGGGAGGGGTATGCCAATGTTATGCCGAAGGAATTGGTGAAAACCTTGGTTCATTGCCGAACCATAAGGACAGCGTTCGATGTCTGGGATGCCAATTTGAGAAGAAGTTTGGATAAATGGGGGGGTGGGGGGGTACAGTTGAGAATTTTGAAAATAAGGAGTAGGTGACGGAATTGTTAATTATTTATTGAATTAATTTATTGAGAATTATCAGGTGGAATAAACGGGTTCCCGTCAGATCACCAAAGTTAAGATACCTCGAGCGTGGTTAGTACTTGGATGGGTGACCACTGTGACACGTGGTGGCACATCCAAGTATGACCCATGTAACTGCTGGGCGAACCCCTCTCCACTCAAGGGGGTGAGGCAGTGAGTAGCCAAGTAAAGAGCGAAATGATCAGGTCGAATTCTGATCCTCTCATTGGAGGACAGCTAATCACGTCCGCGACGCTGGCAGGGCAGTGGGACGAAAAGCCCCAGCCTGAAATGGCTGTTTACCTTACTTTTCTTTTTTCTGTACTAATTTAATGAGAAAGAAAAGTTTGAAATTGTTCACTGGATGTCTGGGCTTAACGCGTTGGAAGCGTTTGAAGTGTGAAAGATTTTTGTGAAGCGTGGAGGATTTTGAGGGTACCTCTGAACAACGGGACTGGTTTTTTCTGAATCATCATCTATACTCCCTTTTTAGGGTTAGTGGTGTACAAAATACAGTGTCCCAAATCGATTTTTACCTCGAAATAATTGATTTCTGGAAAATGCCCAGATCTGTACAGTCCTGGACAGTCCGCCAATAACCTACACCAAGGTAGGCTAACCGCACTACCGGGACTCCCTGCCATGTAGTTCTGAGGTCTCCGGTTTGAATCCCAGTCAGCAAAATAAATTTTTCCTCGCTTACCGTTTTGACAGAAGAAGTCGTCGAAGGAATGTAGATTCACAACACAAAATGACAGCAAAGGGAGGAGTATCATGAAGAAAAACCTGCTTGGATTCACCCAAGAAGGGAGGCTTGAAAGAAGGCGCTCAGAATAGGACTTGGAAAACATGAAACCGAGAACAGAACGCATTCTAGTGGTTTTTCAGGTTATACTAAACAAGGGTGAAATGTTTCATGGAGGAATGATAACGCGGAGATATGGTTTTGGGGTGAAACGCAAGGTGCCCAATTCTGGCCTCTGCCACTGGGAAGTGACTGGATTGCCCAGATCTCTCCCTTTCGCTTCCAACTTGTAATGTTGAAGATGTATCGAAGGCATGTGTTGTGGGCAACTCTGAGCTTATTCATTTAGAAGAACCCCCACTCTCTTTCACACTCTCTTCAAGCTCTCACCACTATCTTTCAATTAAAAGAATGAAACATTACCATGCAAGCTCCCCATCGATTTATCCTATTGATCAAGTTTTTACTTTTATTCCTCTTTCTTCCTTAGAGTGTGAAATGACGCTGAATGTTCTGCATAATTTCTTAGCATCTCACTCCATCTGATGAATTGGCTGCATTTTGATTCGAAAGCTGAACTATCAATTTATGTAGGAACGTAATAATTTATCATCTTCTACTTTTCTTTCTATCGCAGGTGGTGCACCGAGCAACGTACCAGATAAAGCACTGACTGCAATTCCCCAACAGAATCTCAAGAAGCTACAAGGATCATCTACTCATACAACTAAAGTTACCAGAAAATGCAACAAACTCATCATCCAGCAAGAAAGGTCAAAGAAGAAATGAGTTCAGGTGTATCTCTCTCATGCTCTTACCTTCTTTGGTCTTTCCCCTCACAGTTGTGATTTTTCATGTTAGAAGGACGTGTGAGACGTTCTTGTGATGCTAATCAATTTTTATTCAGGTAATTCAATTTCCAGTGGTCTCTTATAATTTTACAATTTTACTCTTTCGAACTTAGAATGGGGTTATGTTATGTTTAGCAGTTAAAAAAAAAAAAAAAAAAAAAAAAAAAAATCGGATCCCCCTGTACTGAACTGAAACATGTAACCCCTCCAAGTGTCTTCACGCATACCTGAGAGACCAGAGGCTGGTAGGTACTGGTTGTTTTAATTTTAGCGAACAAAACTCACCACTGGGTTGTAAAATGTAGAGAAGTAGTAAAAAGTTATCTAGTGAGCAACTGTTTGGTAAGAAAAAGCAGATGTTTTACACTAATTTGTTTCTGTTGAGAAGTGAATTTTATTTTCGGTATTTTGCAATAATTGATTCCAAAACTATAAAGGAACACGTGGATTTGAGATGAATGAAAGGATTCTGTTTTAGAATTAATTTAATTAATTTAATAATAATACAAATTTTTGACAACCACAGTGTTGTTGTGAAGTAGGCAGTGGCAGTAAGCAACCTAATGAATATGACCCCAAAAAGTAGGTATCTAGTGACCTTCATTTAGGTAGGAAAAAGCAGGTGACTTTAACCAATTTTTTTTCTGTTCAGAAGTGAATTTTATTTTCGTTTTTTGCAGTAATTGATTCCAAATGCGAAGGAACACACGAGGTTCCCGAGGAGTCATCTGAAGATAAATAATCAAAAGTATTTCTGAGAAGTAAATAATAAAAAATTTTAACTACAGGAACTAAGTCGACCACAGTATTGGGATTAAGTAAGTAGCTAAAGTAGGACTAAGGAGGATCTCATGAGAGATGAAAGTTCCTGGTGACCAGAGTTCAAACCTCGGCCATGTACATGTACAAGTGTATAAAACCTACATGTACAGTGGTCGGTGCGTATATCAGTGCCGGTTATATTAGCCATCTCGCCCGTTTATCATCCCGATTTTTCGTGGGCTGAAGGCCCATTTTGAAGGTCGATTTTGCGAACAATGGACTAGAGTTCGAGATGTGAAGTGATAGTGTTGTCAGTCATTGCCGATGTTGTCAAAACATTGTTTTGCCCCTTTGGCAAACCTCATTCGCAGTCCCGGCCAGTTCTGTTCAGTCTCTTGTTATGACATGGCCCCTCACGAACGGTTATACTAGTCGGACACGGAAAAAAGACAACTTTTTTAGAAGATCTCCACTGGTTATACCGGTTATTTGAGGTTTTTTACGGTTTGGCCGGTATAACCATTCGAATCTCCCACGTATATCAGCCAAAAGCTTGCCGGAATCATTTTTGGGTTTTTAAACCATAAAATTGTGATTTTGATCACGCGATGCAGTCTGAACGTGCTGAAGCTACTCGCAGTCGATTCAACGACCAAAAAAACATGGTAAACTCACATGCCTACATAAAAAATATGCAATTTTTTGGATTTCGGATTACAGTTTGGTAAATTGGGTACGCTTGGAGCGCCTAACCGGACTGGGACTAGTTGCAATCGATTCAGCACCCCAAAAAACTTGATTGACAGCACCCACATGCCTATGTTGCTGAAATCCTTTTTTTTTATTTTTTGGAACAAAAACTTATAAATTTGGACCGCTGCCCGCAATGCGATCGGGCTGGGTAACGATCTCATCATTATTCTTGAGGAGCCGTTTTTTCTGCGCAAGAATGAATTTTTTACCTTGTAAATAAAGGGACTTATCGTGCGCAATGACATGATGAATTTGTTAATCACAGATGAATAAAAAAAGTTAATAAAAAAAAGTTGCTACAGTAAGCAGCATAGTAACTGTGACCCTTACAGTAGCTGTATATGTGTCATGGATAGGGGGAGTGGTCAAGCAGAATCAGAGGCTGTAACATTTTAAAGTGAACACTTTTATTATCGAAAACATCACATTTCATTCTAAAGCAAAACCTAATGTACTTGAATGGGTGACAACAAAACCTGATTGAAAGGTGCTAAACGAAAAGTGAATATCTGTCAGAACCTCAGTTAGGTCAGCACCTGTCTCTGTCTACCATACCTACCCTCATCCTTCAGTGTTAAAAAGAAGGTACCTGAGAATACGTTCACCCATTAACTAAGTTTATGACACGAGTTAACTGAAATTCAATGTTATATAGGACAGATGATCCAAAACATCGCTACCTACTGTTCAATTTATATTTTCTGGAATCTTGTGGCATCAACAAGCATAAGAATTATGTTTTAGTCATTCTCAGTTTTCTGGTTCCCAATCATGTTCATTTTGGCTATTTTAATCAATGAAATCGATTGTTGAATTTTGCAGCAGTTAATTGTGGGCCTGATTGATGAGCCGAGGCCTGATATATTATGTCAAGGATAAGATGAGGTATATTCTCTCATTTTGTAATTTTGTGTTCTTGTTGATGTGTCCCCATGTTTGTTGTGTGTAAATAATAGTCCGGTGATATTAAAGTTCTGTCCTAAGATGCATAGGGATTTATAAAAAACTCATTCAAATGTGTTCAGAGAATCTCAATACTTGTAAGGGTTTTGGATGTGAATAAGCCATTTCCCTGAAGGCGATGAGCATTTAATGTACCTACCTAATGTATTTGTGTGTGCAAAATTAGTTTCTATATGTCGAACTATTTTCAATGTCTTGAACATTATTGAACTTTGGACATTCTTGATTAATTGAAATGCAAGGATGAGCCTAATTTTTTAGACCTATTAAAGACTGCGTTTTATTAAACTCAATAAATATGTTGGTGCCAAATACCCCTGTGAATATGTGATATATTTGGTGTGTTACCAGTTCTTAATAATGAGTAAATAGAAAATGAGAACATAAAATGTAGTAGTTTCAGGTGTATAATTTTCGTGTTGGATGTACCTACTTTTGCTCCACATAAAGTTACAAGTCTTTGGTTTGGGTTGTTTGTTGTATCACAGCTTCCCAGCTTTATAGATTTTTGAGGATGTCTCATGCTCCTTCACATACAGTTGCACATTTATTGGTTGAATACAACATAACAACCCATGGGGAGGACTCAGAATAGGTCACTTATGGCAGAAGCCAAATTGAAATCTACTTCAAATTTAATTGGTGTTGTTAAGAAATTCAGGGACTATAAAATATTACTTCTTAAAAATAGGTGATAGGTATTTCTGACATAATTGGAGAATAGCCATATCAATGTTGTTTTACAAGTATTTGGTAAACTGTTTTTAGCTTAAAAAAAACAGTTTTAATATCTCCCCTAGTGATTACTATATTTCATGTCAAACGAGAAAAGCCTGAATAAATATCTCAGTATACTACTTTTTTAGCTTTTTGCCAATCGCAATTGTTAGAGTGGTCCATTGATCATGTTGAAAGAATTGAGGAGTGAGTGTTCGATGAGTTTCATTGTGATGTTCAAGTTTTACCCAGAATAACTTCCTTTATTGAAATATTTTTGTACTTGGTAAATTATTATGAAATCACTTAACCTTCTCTCGCATGTCGATTTGTGCAGAGCAACTTGCCCATCAGGAAATGAATTAAATAGCAATGCAGTAATGATCATGTAAGCCTTAGCTGGAGTTTTGTTCGTATTTAGTCCCTCACCCTGCTGAATTTCACAAATAATATGATCATATTTACTGTAAGTTTTGTTAGATTGCCACCAACCTTATTTTTTCAGTGAGTGAAAGCCAGGGAGTGAGGATGGCACCATCCTGTTGCATTGTTCTAATGTAAAACTTGACCATGGTGAAGGTATATTTATCACTTCGTTGCATTTTTGTGAGTATAGAGATGTCTCAAGCATGTGATAAACACTCATTTTGTTTGTTGTATAGTTCCTTTTATCATATTTTATTTTGTGGAATCTGTGATAATGCATTTGTTTGATATTAACAATACCTACTTGAGAAGTTTATTATTGTATCATTGTGAATATATTAATGTTTTTGTTTTCTTCAACTCTTCGATGGATTTAACTGGAATTCATATTGCTCCTATGATACAATGCGAGAAAAATTAATTTTATGTGGAATATGGTGTTCTTGACATTTATTATCCATTATTCAGATTTTGTACATTATATGTAAGGATTTCCAGTGTAATATCATATTTCCATCATAGTTTACTGAAATATGTATTGTATAGTTACTAAAGAGGCATTAGTAGATAGCAATACCAGGCTGGGCATTATATTCAGTCACCTTACAGCCGTCATGGATGATTATTGACTTTGGTCTTCTCCGAAGGACCTTGGTTGATCTTATCATTTTGGTCAAGCTACCCTTTGCCTAACCGTCGAGTTGGGACTCTTGGATTCAAATGGGCGGTCAAATGGACTGCCATCCCCCCATCCTAGTGGCCAAGCTTGGACCCCCTCAGCCACTAGTTCACCCCAAGGAGGCATTGGATATTGTAGGTAATAGATAAACTGATTAATGTCTTCACTCTTCCCTCGGTCCAACTTACTTGACGAATCTCTGTCAGATAGGTTGGTAGTGAATAATCAATGTTGACCTGATCAATAACATTCTTTATTGTTAGGATCTCCCCAATGGTATCCCTTGACCTCATGTAGCCCATAAAAATGTGAATGTTGAAACAATCTTGTCCCTTGACAGACGTGAGAAATCAAATTGTGTATTCCCAAATTAATGTTGAGCCCATATTTTTCATCTTCATGGTTGGACTCAGATGTTTAATCCAATTTCGTTCGATCTGCCAGCATTGGGTTTTTGCTTCTGATGAACTGAATCCATCCCAAAGACTGTTTGCAACTTGTTATTCACAGTTCTTGTTGCTTTTCTCTTCCAGTTCAAATGGCCATGTGTGAACTCATCAAATTTAGGAAACATTGAAATTAATCCAGGGAACACATTCGTATCATCATCATTATCATTTAGTAAATTATAAATTAAATTGAAAATGGGATTTTATTGGTACAGTCCTTGTCACATGGGTTTATTATTCTATCGGACATACCTACAGAAATGTTGGCTGTTCATTTATTTTCTTTAATGTGCAATAATTGAAGTAGCTATTTTTGATGGTTTTCACCAATTTTGGCCCCTGAAAAACACGAATTAGGCTCCTATTTTTGACAGATTATATTTGATCATTGATAGTGCCATTTAATTGTTTTGATTCACCAGTTAGGTAATACTACTTCTGGGGTCATTATACAAATTTATGGTGATTTCAGACAATTTCCCAAGTTTTTGACTCATAAAAAATTAATTTTGGGAGCTAAAACTTCGTTAAAACCTCAACCCTTCACTCTTTGGTCAAAATCAACTTCATATTTGGTCTCAGCGTAGAAAACATGGAAAACGATACCTCACAAGCTCATTTTCACTAAAACCTCAAAAAACTAGAAAACCCCTATTTTTACACCCATTTTCCCCCCCACAACACCCCTGGATGTATTCCGATCGGGCTGCCAAGCTTCCGAGTATAATGTGTTCCCAAATGGGGATCCAATCTGTGTGCGGAAGAACGTCGGTTTTAGACCAAAATTAACGTAAATTTAAGGCTGAACCTTCGTTAGAACCTCAGTTTTCCACTGTGGTCAAAATCGACTTCATATTCGGTCACCTCGTCCTAAAAAAAACATGGAAAACGATACCTCACAAGCTCATGTTACTAAAACATGTGGCGGTGGCTGTTCTCGAGTGGTTTTTTGCTCCGGTGATTGCGGGGTCGTTGTGGTGAAAGCCTAATCGATATCCCTTCTTAACCCGTGATAATCTTACTGGTCTAGGAGGGGAATCTCAAGGGTCCACCGTCACTCACTCTGTCACATGGTAGCAGAGCGTGGTTTGGTAGTATGGGCTGAGTAATTCACCATACTCCATCCACTTTGTGCTACCCAAAAACCCTATTTTTTCACCCATAACATCCTTGGGTATATTCCGATTGGGCTGAAAAGTTTTGGGAAAACTATACAAATGGAGTCTGTGTGCGAAAGAACGAATTCTTTAGACCGAAAATAAAGTAGAAATGGATGGTATGGTGGACAGATTTTTCATTTTTGGAATCTACGCACCTTGAGACGCGAAAGAAAATTTTTTGAGGGGGTGTTATAAAAATTGTTTGCTGAGCGAATACATAGGTGTATTGTTCCCAGAATAATAAACCAAAACCCACGTTTTCATATCGGATTTTAAAAAAGAGGCCTTAAGCACTGCCTAAAATTTTTTGTTCGTTATAAAAGTTGTAGAAACTGAATGCTGCGTCGATTGAGACCAATTCCATCTCTCCAGAAAGGTTGATTTTTCATCTTGTAGCCAAGATCAGATATCTTCTGGAATGGTCACTGATATAAATGCTCACACGTTTTATTGTAATGTTGAAATCTAGGAATGGATTCAGAAGGCTAAGAATCGGAACAGATGAAAAATGCATGAACTAAAATTTTTGGACACATTGAACGAAGCACTTTTTATTCATATTAAAATACGTTCTGTTCGTGCGACAGTTTTTGAAATCAATTCTCAGTTTCTATACTATCTTAGTGTTGATCGACGTAATACACTTCATTACAAACTTGATATTCACTCTCTTCATCTTCATGATTCCCTCATTTTGTTAGTTAAATGTTCAGTTTATAGATCCTCATTAATTATTGCATCTTAAGCCCTGAGAATCATTTTACCATCTAATTTGTGTGGGTTGTGGTGAAGGAAGGACCGCATTGGATCCCTTCTATGTGTACCTATACTTCTCGGGCCTGTGATCAAGTACCTCTTTGTATTTTCTGTACATACCATGTTCATCACGAATGTTTCAAGTTTCATTAGGCCAAGAACCACCTGGTTCATTCCTCATTTATTGATGGTTGTGTAAATAGGTACTATAAATGTATGTAAATTATTAATTTATGAAATACTAGTCAGTTGGTATGTAAAACAGTGTAACTAGATCTAATAGTTTTTGATTTGTTCATTTTTACACATTGTACTTTTCCGTCTGTGCTTATTAAATTATTGATTTTGTTGTCCAAGCAGCAATGAGTTGTTTTTCATCAACTTGATAGCATCTCATCCATTTGGGCCAGCTTATTCTGCCACAACTCAACCTCTACGAGTACGTGAGCGTTGAGTGTTTCTAGAGAAATACAAAAATCAGAACAGTACGGCAAAATTACATACCTTCTGGAGGGATTCATTGTCAGTAGCTGGTTGAGTACTGGTGGAGAGCACTAGTGATGACGGATTCCTCCAGAAGTATGATAATTTTACTTCTAATACTAGCAGAATAACCTTTAGATTTAATAATACAGCATGATATAATTCCGTCGGAGCCTCTCTTTCTTTAAATAGTAGGTGCAAAAGTAAAATTACAACTTTACAGAATTGTGAACATGGTTTGAGGGAAAAAAGTATTATCTCTCGAAAGTATGCATCTTCTAGTACAAACTAAAAATCAAAAATTCTCTAACAAGGTTTTTCCTGTATTGCCAAGCATACCTGCAAAATACACACCACACAAATATACACTCCACCAATGGTTGGGAATCGAGACGGCAGTTTCTCGTCCGCCCTATTTTCTGTATACCGGAATGACGATCAGAAAACTGGCTTGGGATAGGGAAACAGTGTGAGGAGCCAGTTATGGATACTATGCAGTCCAAAAAGAGTCCGAATCACTGCAAAAACGCTTTTCTGACGTCAGATGGTCACTACAAATGGATCTATCATTTTTTCAACTAGGTATTGGTTGAGTGAATTGTTCTTGGTAGGTACCCCAGCTTTACGAATCCCAAGTCCCAAAAAAACTGAAATGTAGGCTTGCAAATAATTATTTTCAAAATGAGGGAATTTTTCTTTTAAAATAAGAGGAAACACTTTTTTTCAGTGTAATTTCATGTAACAGTGCGAACCACAAACGAGCTTTTTGTCAATGATTTAATTTTATCTCCCTCCTATATTTTACACATACGTTTGCTCCATATTTGCTGAATATTACTGGGTTTTACTGCATATTCTATGGCATATTTGGGTTATTTATGGTGCATAAAAATCCTGTCTCTAATAATAACGTTACGGTCCGTACATTTTCGCGAGCAGCCTGCCCCATGCGCAAAATCTTGAGAAGATCCCCTGATCAAGTATGGACGGGCAGGGCCGACCAGTGTTAGGTGGGGGGGGGGGGGGAATCCCCGGGGCCCGGTGGGGGGCCCTATTTGTACTGTTATTGTGCAAACTAAAAATTTCCCTTTTATAAATGAGCTCAATTACTTCCTCAATAAATAAGGGTAGAACAGTACGTCCAGTACTGTTTGTAAATTATAAAATTTGTGTGGGGAGGGGCCCGATGAGAATTTATCCCCGGGGCCCTTCCCAACTCTAGGCGGCCCTGTGGACGGGATTCTCATATATACTTACCATCACAAACCACAATGATTGACTGCTACACCTCTGCTTGGATCCTAAAGGTTCACGAGGAAGTGCCACCTTACCAAAGATGTTCACCGCACTCCTTTAGTCAGTGAAAGGCTTCCATTAGAGGAATCTACCAATTTACCAGGATCGACAAAGTAGGTAGAGTAAGTAGGTACCGACGTGCGATCTTTTGGTTCTTTTGAAAATAATTCAACATCACGGTTTAGTTCAATACCTACACAAAACTAATGGGTAGGTACCTATGTGATTTTCTTCTCTTAAATTGTACTGAAAATTGACAAAACTTGCGAACGTGACCTTTTTTTTGGTGGTGCTTCACTGGACATAATTCAAAGCAAAAAAAAAAAAACGCTGCAAAGTCCTTGTCACATGGGTTTATTATTCTATTGGGCATACCTATAGAAATGCTGTGAAAATACATTTATTGTTTCTTTCATGTGCAATTATTGAAATAGCTATTGTTCATGGTTTCCACCAATTTTGGCCCCCCAAAACACGATATAAGCTCCTATTTTTGACAAATTATCTTTGATCATTGATAGTACCATTTAATTGTCTTGATTCACTTGCTAAAACTACTTCTAGTGTTATTATACAAGTTTATGGTGATTTCAGACAATTTCCCTGGTTTTTGGCTCATACAAAATGAATTTTGGGAGCTGAACCTAAACCTCAATTCTTCACTCTTCGGTCAAAATCAACTTCATATTCGGTCTTCTAGCACCAAAAAACATGGAAAACGGTGCCTCGCAAGCTCATGTTCACTAAAACCTCGAAAAACCCTATTTTTACACCCATTTTTCACCCATAACACCCCTGGGTATATTCCGATCGGGCTGCAAAGTTTCGGGACACCACGGGGCCAAATGGAGCTTGTGTGCGAAATAACGAATTTTTAGACCGAAATTGAAGTAGATATGCTTGATATGGCGGACGGCGTACGGCATTTTTGGAATCTACCCACCTTGAAACGTAAAAGAAAAATGTTTGAGGGGGTGTAATACAAATTATTTGCTGAGCGATATCATAGTTGTAATATTACCAGAATAATAAACCACCAGACTTATTAAAACGCTATCTATTTCCTCTAAGAACAAAATTGTACACTGTTGAACCGGTTTCGGTGATCAAACAATACCAAGACAGTAACAATCATTAACTAGTGCAGGAGTATTCCTACATATAATATATTTAGTGACAGGATTTACATTGGTTACGTTCAGTGCACTATCTTTGGGTGCACAATCCAAGCGAATGATTATCATTTTCAATGAATCGCCTATAATCTTAAATGTAATTGATAAATATTTAAAATACCTCATTTTAATTAGAATAAACCAGATCATGTAGGTAGGTAATGGAAGGTACTAGAAAGTTATAAAGGTACAGGTAGGTACATTTGAAATAGTTTTGCAAGTATAGACTGGAGGTTTTGAGGGAGATCCACGGTGTCCTTTTCGAATCTCCCACCAAAACCAAAATGAAAAGTTGATTAGTTTCTTTGAAGTTTTGAATAACACAGGTCCATGTTCAGAATGTTTGCAAGAAAAATCCAAGGTAGAAGTAGGTAAGTAGTATGGTATGCGAATCCTTTCAGTGTTAGACTCGTTTTGCCAAGGTGTACAAAATCTTGATATCGTTGACAATTTGGTCCAGGTCGCTCTTCCTAATATCTCCTTGGCGGCAGGCTCTTTCTAATCTTAAAAATCCCTGTTTCAGTTTAGGTCTGAAAAATAATGGAAATATTTATATAGGTGCTAATAGGTTACCTAGCTAATAATAATGGTTTATTGTTAGAACACAAAATTCAGCTGACCTCAACCTGTACGAACCTGCATGTAGGCAATGTTTTAATATGTTTGAGTTGGTTGGCCACACTGCGGCAGTCGAGGTGTGCACCAGCAGAGTAAAGAAGCTGACTGACTGATAAAAACTATTATATAATCATTTACCTACACACCTTTTAAGAATTATTATAACACGTAAGTACCTACGTAGTAAGCAAGTGATTTAAGTTATATAAGTAGTAAGCAATTCGAGTGCCATCATTCAGTGATTAGTTCTGCAGATATAGGTAGGTAGGTACATATATGTGAATAATTTTCTATTCTGGTGTCACTTTTTGGTCGGGAGCCTGTCAAAAATCTAAAATAGGTAGGTACCTACCTCCTTCACTTCTTCGTTTTCCTTTTTTTCTATTCAAAGATTTTCACTTTTCATTTTTCATTTAATTTATTCCTCATCTTGTGCCTACAAAGGTAAACAGTGAAGTATGTAAAATGGCGGATTCTCAGTTCCTCTTCATCACCATGTTGCCATGAAAATTACTTTGACACAGAACATACAAATACCTACTACAAATACCTACTTGCTTGTCTGTTATAGGTCTCCCGGGGTCTTCTCAACTATCGAAACTACCGATTTCAGGAATCGATTATCACATCAGGGAAACCATCGAGATAAGAGTAGGAGACATTGAAACTGTCCTTAAATTTAAATACTATTGTAGTGATTGGGAGTCGGATAGACGAGTCGATCGCATTTGAGAGAATGGTTAGTTTATTGGTGGCACCCTGGCTCTTTTATATTCCCCTGACAAGATCAGAGGGGGGTCGGGGGGTCCCCACTCTGAGTTACAGCATGTTCAGACACAAATTGAGTTGTGGAGGAGCAGCCGATCACAACACTGCTCCCCCCAGAATTTAAGTAATTTTCAATTTTAATTAAATTTTCTTGATGTCACTGTGGCTGTGGCCGGGCGTGGGAGGTGCGTGTGTTGGGTCCGAGTGGGTTGTCCGGGTGGCTGCTGTGGTCATTGTCGTGGGGTGGCGGTGGTTCGAGGCCGATTAGTGGCGTGTGTGCCGGTGCGGGCGCGAGGTATCCCGCCGGTGCCGTATGTGGCTCGTGCGGTAGCTCGGGCGCTGTTTTGCGTTGGCGTGCGAGGCTTGGTCTTCCTGCGGGGGTTGGTGCGAGCCGTGGGCGGTGCGGCGGCGAATTGATGGATCGTGAGTGGCGTACGGTAGATCGTTCGTGGTAGCGTTTTGTGCTGTTGAAATCTGCGTGTCGGCAGTCCACGTGAGCGTGCACTCGTGATTCTGTTGTGCTTGCGGTGAGTTGAAGACGGAGAATCGTAGCGGCTCGTGGAGTGGGTCGATGCTGCAAATTAGTGAGGCCACGGAACGTGCGTTGGTTGAGGTCAATTTGCGCGGTGAGTCGGTAGTCCACGTGAGCGTGCGGTCGTGATTCGATTGTGCTTGCGGCGAGTTGAAGACGTAGTATCGTAGCGGCTCGTGGAGTGGTTCGATGCTGCAAATTAGTGAGGCCACGGAACGTGCGTTGGTTGAGGTCAATCTGCGCGGTGAGTCGGTTGTCCACGTGAGCGTGCGGTCGTGATTCGATTGTGCTTGCGGCGAGTTGAAGACGTAGAATCGTAGCGGCTCGTGGTGTGGCTCTATGCTGCAGTGATCTGGACCATGCAGGTTCGGAAGGTTTAATGACCCCCGCCGCTAGTAATTCGCCGAAATCGGGGGGTTTTCAGCGAAGTTTCGCATGGCACGGGGGTCCCTTCGTGAGGATCTCGTGTGCGTGGTTCGGTGCGTCGCGTGTACTGTTGGAAGGTTCGTAGCCGTCGAAAAGGGCTGGAAACCGGGGCTCATTCGCTGTCGTTCTCGTCGGTGATCGCCGGTGTCGTCTACTGTGAATCACTGTTGTTTCTTCGGCGACGGTAGCCGCTTGAAGAGTTGGTGCGAATGGGAGAAGGCGATCAGCGTGTTTGGCGAGCCGGGTGATGTCTTGTTCTTCGTGGGCCGCAATGTGAAGTCGAAAATTCTCGTGGGGGGCTCGAAGAAAGACGTGTCGGACGAGTGGTGCGGGTGTGTCGGCCGGAAGTGCTCGGGTGAGTCGGCGAGCGAGGATCGACGGTAGTTCGTCGTCGGATGTTGGCTGTAGGAGGGCGGTGAGCCGTGAACCATCTGAAGGTGCGTGTGTCGCGAGAAGGCGTGTTTTGAGCGTCTGGTAGCTACTGGTGTTCGAGGGGCTGATGTCGGCGCAGAGGTCCGCTTGTCGAGGTTCGAGAGCGAGGAAGGCTCGGGTGAATTTCGCATGTGGCGTCGTGAGGCCTTCGTGTGCGAGGGTGATCTCGAGTTGGGCGAACCAGACGTGCGGAAATGCGGGGTCAAACGGCTGGAGCTTGAGAAGTGAAGGAGCGCTCGCTTCGGGTGTCTTGCGGTTTCTGCTCGGTCATCTTCGTTTTCTTCGTAGGAGCCAGTCCGTTGAGGTGTCAGCAGGAAGTGTGCTCGGCGCCGGCGTCCGTTTCCTTATATAAGGATCGGTGATGGTGGGGCGAAGTAGCGGGAGGCGCTGCGATAGCCGTCGAGGCGGGCGTCAGAGTGGGGCGCCGCTGTGGCGTCGGTGGGGGCCGCGCGTGGTGGGGCTCGTTGAAGCGGAGGCGGGGCTGCGACGCTATCAAACGGCGGGCGCTGGCGGTGTAGCTCACACGTCGGATGTCACCAGTGTAGTGATTGGGAGTCGGATAGACGAGTCGATCGCATTTGAGAGAATGGTTAGTTTATTGGTGGCACCCTGGCTCTTTTATATTCCCCTGACAAGATCAGAGGGGGGTCGGGGGGTCCCCACTCTGAGTTACAGCATGTTCAGACACAAATTGAGTTGTGGAGGAGCAGCCGATCACAACAACTATCATTGTCAGTCTCTGATGGTCTTTCAAAGTAGGTTCATGAAGGACCTAGAAGAAAAACGTTGCAAAGTCCTTGTCACATGGGTTTATTATTCTACTGGACATACCTACAGAAATGTTGGCTGTTCATTTATTGTTTCTTTCATGTCCAATAATTGAAATAGCTATTTTTGATGGTGTCCACCAGTTGTGGCCCCCTAAAACACGAACTAGGCTCGGCTTTTCTTTACAGATTACCGTTGATCAATGATAGTACCATTTAATTGTCTTGATTCACCTGCTAATACTACTTCTAGTGTTGTTATACAAATTTATATGGTGATTTCAGACAATTTCCCACGTTTTTGACTCATAAAAAAATGAAAATTCGGGAGCTTAACCTTCATTATAACCTCAGTTCTTCACTCTTTGGTCAAAATCATCTTAATATTCGGTTTTCTCGCCCTAAAAAACATGGAAAACGATGCCTCAAAAATCCCGCGAAAACCCTTATTTTTACACCATTTTTCTCCCACAACACCCCTGGGTGTATTCCGATCGGGCTGCCGAGCTTCGGAACCCAACTAGGACCCAAACTGTGTGTGGAAGAACGATGATTTTTTACCAAAATTTACCGCAAACAGATTTACCGCAAAATTTACCGCAAAATTTACCGCAAAATTTACCGTCCCAAACAGACATGGAAAACGGTACCTCACATGGTCATGTTACTAAAACACAAAAAGTACCTATTTGTATACCCATTTTCACTTATAACACCCCTGGGCGTATTCCGATCGGGTTGCAAAGTTTCGGGACACAACTAGTGCCCAAAAATAGAGCCTGTGTGCGAAAGAACGAACTTTTAGACCGAAAATGAAGCCGGTATGCATGATACGGCGTACGGCGGACGGACATTGCATTTTCTGAATCTAAGCCCCTTGAAACGGAAAACAAAAAAATTTTGAGGGGGTGTTATACAAATTTTTTGCTGGGCGATTGCATAGATGTGTATTATTCACAGAATAATAAACCAAAAGCTGCCAGCACCTACCAACACCAAAATAGAGAACCATCCACCCATTAATAGTGTCAGACCCGATTCAGCGAAAAATATTCATTTCACCGATCGCCTCGACATTCTTTGCTGCCCCAGTTACAAAGGGCGCTGACCCAGGAGCTCGTTGCGTCCTCTGCCACACGCGCCTGTGTTCGCGCATTATGATTGGTGGAAAAACAATACCCCACCAATCGAAGAATAAAACGTAGAGCAGGAAAAGCAGGTCGTTGAGTTCAGGAACCCGAACGAGAAGCATCCTTCGAGCCACGGACCCGACCCCTCTGCAGCAGTGCCGTCGGAAGAGGTACTTATCTGCTGGCCCGATCCTTGGTACTACACCGACAGAGCCAGCCCTCCATCCGACACCGGCACGACTGGGACTTAGCTCGTTTCCAGGTCGGATGAGCAGGATCGAAGGTACGTGGACCACCCCGAGTAATTTCATTCCCGTCCGTTCCGCGATCGTCGTACAGTCGAGCGTAACTGGGTCATTCTACGCTTAGAGTGGTTTTGAGACCCCTGATATTTTCGTTTCTTAAAACCTTTCACACTCACGATTTTTTCAGTTCAGTCTCTTCAGGAGGGATCATATGATGTCAGTTATTAATATGCGAGCTTAATTCATACCAGAACATGAAATATTGCCAATTTAAAAAAAATGGTAGGCAGGGGAGTGACCATAAAGGAAATATAGTTCCAGGGTAGTGATTTTACTAGAAACCAAGAATAACTACCCTCATGTACCTATATCTGAAATTCCCAAAGTTGCCTTGAGGTACCCAGTAGGTAGCACACCCGCTAGCTGTGAAAAAACGTCAAAATTAGGCTTGAATAAGTTACCCAAGTGAAGTCATGTCACTACTCTGTCTTGATTTTCATTTTCCTGTCTACATGAAAATCATCAAAAGACAGGATAGTGACACACAGGAAAGTGACTTGTTTGGGGTTTTCTGCACATAGCTTCCAAACCGCTGGTAGTACAGGATTGGAATTTAGTACGCGAATACTGCTTCAGTAAACCTATGGCATGATGGAAGGGGAAAAGAAAAAAAAATAAATGAATACGAAAATACAGAGCACAGGAAGGTGACAGATATGAAAATTGCATACCTGTTATCGTGTACCAAGTTGGATCTCCAAGGGCGCACACAACACTAAAAAAGGAAAACAAACCCAGAGGCCACCTGTGACAAATCACTGCTGCCAACTTGATTTTTACCCGAATTCCCCCGCCCCACAGGGAAGGGGGGGGGGGGGGGGGCTGTTTCCTCAATAGACAGGAAAGTGACACAAAACTTTGTAACAAACACATTTTCTCATCCAGAATCAAAAGTGAATGACCAATTGAAATTTTACAATACATACATAAACTACATCATAACTGTGGCGTGATCCCGTTGTTTTGGTAATGAAAATCCGAAAACGCTATATATTTCATGTATGTGAATATTCCAACTTAGGCGTGTGACACACCAGGGTAGTGACATTCAGGTAATTAAATGTTTAATTACTGTCACTAATTAATGATTTGAATGACTGAAACAAGGTCACCCGCAAAGCCTGGATTTAGTAGTAAATGATAGATAATTTATTTATTACTTTCCCATTCTACGGGGCTGGGAAATGCCTTGTTACATGAAAAATCAGAATAAGCGTAGAACGACCCAATTCTCGGGTAATTTACGCACAATAGCCCTTGGGAGGAAGTTGGTAGGAATTAGGGAGCAGCGTATCATTAAGGCATATTTGGATACCAATAAAATTTTCCCACGTACCTACCACTGAATCCCGGCGTTGTGTGTCCTAATTCCTAATACCATCAATTCTGCTCCCTTCAGGAGCCCAGCGTTGCCTGGCCCCCTACCCACCCTACGTAGGTGGAGGCCGACAGGCAAAAGATAACGCAATATCAGGAATATTAGGGGCTCACAAATAGGTACATGTGTTGCTGATACTTACAAGGCTTTCTTCATATCCAGAAGCTGCATTTTAAGCTCCTCTTGCTTTTTCTCGTTAATTGTCTAGGGATGCACAAAATGAGTTAAGATAATAAAATAGAAAAATAATGAATGAATTTAATTTGGGACCAGCCTGCACCTTCTGCCGAATTTCCGTGATTTAAAACGGGAATCCGCCAATTCAGCGCAGGACAGTTTGAAACAGGGTCGCTTGGCGCGACATTGAAGATGTCAAATGAGAACGCCTGGCATCACAACGGAACGTATGGCCAGGAACCAGTGGTAAAAGGTTTTTTAAATATGTATATGTGCATTTATTTATTTAAATTCCAAACTTCCCGTAAGTTTTTGTAATGGCAAACGGAAGAGTGCTTTTTTTGGCTCGAAAATTGCTAGAAACCGTCAAAAATAGGTGGGTATTTCTAAATTTGTTCATATGGTGGTCATGCTGTGTGACTAAGTAACTTTTCTCTAGGTTGGGAAACCAATAGGGGGCACCCGTCCTTTGGTAGCCAAGCTTCTGCGGCGTCCCTAAAAGAACGCTGCACATTCTTCCACGAACGGTTTTATATAAACTGTATTGGTCGTCCTTATATCGACGTTATTTTTTTATATCAATCCTTGAAGGAATAATGGGCGTCGTGAGCTACCTATAACATGTCATTACACGTCTCAAGTGATTAAACTAAGTTAAGAGTCAGGTACAGTGTTCTGGGATATTTATGAGAGGAGGCCTTCATTGTTGATTGCAAATTAGTTTGAAGGTTGAAAATTCGTTAATCGCATTTTCCGTCTCAAATACCAATGAACAGCTTTGACTGAATTCCTTGTAACCACCATATCTTGTCGAATAAAACAGTGCAAACAAGCTAAAATTTGGAGGAAATGTGCGGGTTGGTTCACAAATGGTCTTATAACGAATTTCATCAAAACCTGACAGCAACTTTCGTTTACACATGCGCAAGCATGAAATCCTTTCCGATGTATTTTATTTGAGAGAATTATAGTAGCGTGTGCGGATGCGCAAACAACAAGAGCCTTCTAACGCTCCTGTTGTTTTTGGATTCAATTCAACCGATCAAAATGAAATTTTCAGGGGTCATGCAGGTTGAATCCCTGATGATGGTCACCTAGGAATTCCAAAATGATTGGCTGAATAATAGCATCTGCCCTTGCAACATTTGAAATTCTTGTAACCCCCCCCCCCCCCCCCCCCCCTCAAGATCAACCTATTGATAATCTTAAATTATTTGTCATTCGATTGGAGCCCTCTCGTGCAGATTCGCCCACCCACTTGGTAGACTTTATCATTAGTAGCTACTTACGAGTATGTATTTCAGACTGCTTAATACTATTGCCAGATTAGTATATATCAGACTAGTAGTACTACAGCATTAGTAGTAATACAGGTACTCGTATTATTTTGTTTTAACACTATCGAAGATAGAACTATTGAAAATTTTCCCTTCCTAAAAGTTTACCTACCTACCGTTAGCTTAGCTGACCGAGATTTTGCTGCAGCTTTCAAAGATCCCTTCAATTGTAGTGCAGATTTGGGTGTAGTTTTAATTCCAGTTTGGCTTGGAACCTGTAAGGAAATTTATGAAATTAGCTACACAGGTACATAACAGAACATTGATTACGTACAAAATATATACATATCTTCGCTTTAATTAGGTAAAATTAAATCATGATATTAAGATCCT